>CM031235.1:170587606-171187606 GCA_018340775.1 Taxus wallichiana var. yunnanensis
GATGATAGCCATCCTTGAGGGCATGGTCTATATTTTTCTTTTTGATTCATTTGATAATGTATGGATAGCTGTCCTTGAGGATCGGTCTATCTTTTTGGATAGCATCTTTCTTTTTTTTTTTTTTTTTTGGGAAATCCTTTTTGGAAGAAGGTGAGTTTAGACCTAGATAGATCGGATGGAGGAAGAGAATATAAAGAACATGCACTCATGCCCCTAGTAGATCCGATTAAGATAAGCACTTGGGACGGATGAAGTGGTGATTAAGGTATTCCTACCATGAGGAGGAACATATCAAAAGAAACATGCGATGAGTAGAGCCGCGATACTCATATTTAAGGTAAAGGAGGCAATAGGCGGAGAACCACATATTTTGAATCACCATGAAAGTAGATGACTGGTTGTGTAGACGGATGAAAGATGCATCTTGCGACTAGATTTGTGTAAGATAGATTTTAATAGTAGAAGGGCCGTAGATGCAAGGCATTAAGAGGTTCTACTTCAGGTATACCATCCATGGAAGATAAGCGATAAGCCCCGGATGCCTATTTATGGGTGATAATGTATGGGCCCATCAGGTTGGGACCAAACTTACCACGTTGACTTCTTTCGAGTGTAGTGACATTTTGGTTTTCTTTAAGAACAAGATCACCAATTTTGAAGTCACGGTCTGCAAGTGCTTGTTATAAGCACGTTTGACACGCTCAAGATAGACGATGATGTTCAAGAGCGTTGAGCGCGCTCATCTAATAATTCAAGTTGTCTAGGCGATTTTGACGATAGTCCTCATCGGAGATGAATTCTCTAAGAGAAACACGGAGAGATGGGATTTGGACTTCAAAGGAAGAAACGGCCTCAGACCCATAGACGAGAGAGAAGGGAGTAGCACTAGTAGGAGTACGAATGCTAGTCCGATAAGCCTAGAGAGCAAAAGGGATATGTAAATGCCAATCCCTACCAGCTCGACTAGTTACCTTTGCGAGGATATTATGCAAAGTTTTATTGGAAGCTTCGGCCTGACCATTAGCTTGAGGATAGTATGGAGAAGAAAAACTGAGCTTGATATTGAAAGCGTCGCAGAGATTCTGCAAATCAACGTTCTTGAAAGACTTACCATTATCTGTGATGAGTTTGTGTGGAACGCCAAAGCGACAAATGATGTGTTGATAGATGAAATCAACTATGGGTTTAGCCTTTGTTGAAGAAAGAGGGATAGCCTCCACCCACTTAGTAAAGTACTCAGTGGCAGTAATGATAGAATGATGACGTTGTGAAGAACGGGGATTGATGAGACCAATAAGATCAAGACCCCATTGCGAAAAAGGCCACAAATCCGTTGTAGGTTGTAAAGCTTGACTAGGGATATGTGTGAGATTGGAATGTTGTTGACACTTGACACATTTCTTAGTGTATTCACAACAATCTTGATTAAGAGAAGGCCAATAATATCCCAAACGTAAGATGCGTTTAGCTACAGCTAAGCCACTAAAATGTCCACCACAGATACCGTCATGGACCTCCTGGATAGCTTTAGATGATTCATGGGTTTTGAGGCACCGAAGCAAAATACCATCAAAGCCGCGTTTGTAAAGAATCCCGCCTAGAATAGTATAGCGATTAGTGCGTTGGATAAAATATCTTCTATCATTGGAAGTCGGATATGGAGGAAGCACCGAATGAGATAAATAATCAACAATCTGTGATACCACTCATCTGAGTATGGGTTGTGTGACATGGATTGAAGTTAGTTGCTCAAGATGAGATGGTTGATCTAATCGTTGTCTGACCACATAAAGTCGTGAGTCTTTGGTAAAAGGTGGGATAAGTGAGGCTAATGAAGCCATTGTATCTGCGAATCGATTTGCGGTGCGAGGGATAGCTTGGATAGTGAATTTATCGAAAGATTGGAGTTGAGCGAGAAGCGATATCATGATATTTTTGAAGGATATCATTCTTGCATTGATAGACACCGTGACTTGATTAGCGATGAGTTGAGTCACCAAAGATGTCAATATGGCGAGCACCGAGATTAATGGCATTTTGAAGACCCAAGACAAGAGCTTCGTATTCAGCCATATTATTGGTACACTCAAAGTTCAATTTGTGTGCGGCAGGATAGGCGTACCCCGAGGAGGGATCATCACGAAACCCGCACCTCCCCTTCCTTGCTGGCATTTGGATCCATCAAAGAAGAGCTTTACTTTGAATGGAGACAAACCAAAATCAATTTGTTGGATATATTCATCGGGGAATTGAGCGAGGGGTTTTGAGTGTCGGAAGAGGAGCATCGGCTAATGATGATCTGCAATAACCTAACCCTTGATAGACTTTTGTGGGATAAACTCGAGGTCAAATTCTATCATAAGCATGAGCCAACGAGTGATGCGATCATTGTGATAAGGCTTCGCATGAATTGCCTTGAGTGGGTTGACACTTGTGACGATGTAAGTTTTGTGATTAAGGAGGTAATGACGAAGCTTAGAAGTTGCGAAGAAGAGAGAGCACAACACGGCTTTTCAACTTCGAATGCGTGTTTCATACTCATGGAGGGTGCGGCTGATGTAATAGACAGCTTGTTCTTTACATGAAGTGTCCGATGCGAGATCATGGCTCCCAGAGCATGGTCGATCCACGAGATATAAAGATAAAAGGCTCCCCCTCACGTGGAGGTATAAGCACAGTGGAGAAAGAAGATAAGCTTTGAGATCATCAAAGGCCTTTTGGCAATGTTCATCCCATTCAAAATGAACATTCTTACGGAGGAGATGGTGAAAAGGTTGACAACGGTCCGGTCGAAAATTGTGAGATAAAGCACGCCTTTTGATTGAAACGTCCTTGGAGAGGCTAGCGGAGTTGCTTTAAGTTAGAAGGGGAGGCATCTCAAGGATAGATTTTATTTTTGTGGGGTCTACTTCAATACCCTAATGGAAATAATAAAACCTAAGAGTTTACCGGTGAACGCCAAACACGCACTTAGATGGATTTAGACAAAGAAAAAAAAAAGTGGATAAGCCTTTCAAAGAGAGGTGCGAGGGTGAAAAGATGATCTGACGATGTTTGGATTTACGCAAGGAGATCGTCAGCGTAATCTTCACGGTTTTGTGTAAGAGATCATGGAAGATGTAGGTCATTGCTGGCGATAGGTTGCTCGGCGTTCTTAAGACCGAAAGGCATGGCGTGATAACAAAGGTCCCCGAGGAGTTATGAAAGAAGTCTTATGTTGGTCTTCTAGTGCAATGAGAATTTGATTATATCCAGAGAAACCATCCATAAGAGAAAGCATCTCATGACCCGCAGTTAAATCCACGAGTTGGTCGATATTAGGTAAAGGAAAATCATCTTTTGGACAAGCAAGATTAAGATCCCGGAAGTCGGTACAAATTCAAATTTTCCCAGTAGCTTTAGTTACTGGTACTACATTGGAAACCCATTGTGGATAATCGATGGGTTGGATGAAGTTAGCCGAGAGTAAGCGCTGCAATTCTTCTTTAACAAGAAGGGCTACTCTAGGGTGCATTTTACGCAATTTTTGTTTAACTGGTTTGATGTTGGGAAGAGTAACGATATTGTGGACCACAATATCGGGATCGAGTCCTGGCATATCCTCATATGACCAAGCAAAGGCTTGACGATGGTTGGAAAGAAAAGTGGTAAAGTCCCTAATTCCTGTGGATTAAGAGAGTGGCCGACCTTAATGATGCGAGGGTCTTGAAGTCCCTATATTAAGGTCGACGGTGGCTTCGTTGAGAAGCGTAGACATGTCGAAGGAATAGTCTTAGGAAGATATGAATCCTCGCCCCCAGAGATAGGTGAGGGGAGAATCATCATTCGCACGGTGGATAGTGTTAATAGTAGGAGAGTCGTCTCCAACTATTTCGAGGGAAGATTAACGGTATGGAAGTGAACTGTTGTTAGTCTTATAGGCTAGCGGCCCTAAGGAAATGGTATTGATCAAAAAAAAAAAAAAAAAGTTAGGCGGGATGGAAATGTCATCGTCCACATCGAGTGATGCTTCTGACTTAGCGGGAGAAGATGGTTCCTCAATAGGAAGAGGCTCATTGAGAATAGTGACGGTGGCTTTTGAAAGAGGTTTAAATCCTAAACCAAATTTTTGATGTGGCATGAGAGTAGGAATGGATGTGAGGTCATGCACACCTTGTTCATATTTTCCTAGGCCAAAACCCTTCCACGCGCATCGATATAAATAAGTTTTTGCAAACGTGGGATTCTGTAGATAATCGAACCCTGTTAAGTAAGGTTTGGTCCTAGGAGGAGAATGCGGGTGATAGTGAGGCGTATCAAGACCACCATAGTAGATGAAATTAGTACATTGATTGGGCGGACCAATGGTGACGATGCGGCCAGAGACTGGTTGATATTCGGGTTGTTTATGCAGTCTACCATACTCACTAGGTTTGAGATGGGCGTCGAAAAGAAAAGAGAGGATGCTCTCCTAGTGAGAAGCGCTGCAATGTCTCTTCTAGATTTTGTAAATCCGGTAGTTTGGTTACAGGTATGGAAGAAGATGAGGCCCGTCGGGAGAAGCAGGCATTTTCCTTTAGAGGGCGAGACCTTGTGGTCATGTCGCATTGTGCGGAAGGAAAAGGATCTCTGGATGAGTATATATTTTGCCCTCATATTGATATTTTAAGCATCGATGGAGGTGGATGGGACACAATGCATCTCGCGAATCCGGGAGCATCGAGGATCATATTATAGTGGAATTTTCCTTGACAATGTAGAAGAGTTCGTGGCGACTTCTTACCTACTCGAATGGGTAAGACCACGGTTCTAAAGTAAGCTGCTGCTAGTGGTCGTTAAATGATCGAAGGGTGAAAGGCGGGGGTGACACTACATTCTTTGGTAACTTAAGTTGCTCAAATGTGTGTGAGGAGATGACGTTGAGTGCAGCTCACCTTGTCGATCATAACGTGTTTTAATGTAGTGTTGTCGATTTGGACTGTGATAAAGAGGGGAGCCTCCAAATCCTCTGAAGAAAGAGGAGGAATTTCCGAATCTTCAAAAGAAATGGCGGTTGATGGTCTATTCAAACCAACAACCAACTCGAAGGGTTGGGGCTCATCTGAATTCACCGTGATGCGACACAGATTATCAATCAGAGCCTGGCGATGTTGTGGAGAGGATTGAATGAGGTCAAAAAGAGACATTTTGACCGGAGCCTGGGTGAGTTGTTTCATAACACTCTCCTCAACTGACACGGGAATTTGAGCCCGAGGTGCAGCACGAATAGAGACCCGAGGTCGTGGGGCTAATGAGGAAGGAGGAACTCCTTCGGGGGCTGCAGAAATGACAACCCGTGGTCGAGATGCTGTAGATGAAGATGGATTATCATAGTGTTGGGTTCTAGTGGCGATATGGATTGTGTCGATTTGAGAAGGTGGAAGATCAATTGGAGTGGAATCACTAGAGGTCTGAGTGGATCATTGGGGCTCCAGATGGAGCTAAGATGACAGGAGATACTTGTTTCTCCTCCTCCAAAGAAAAGATCACTTTCTTCAAAAGGTTGTTGACATGCAGTTGAAGAGCTTTACATCCCTCGGTATCATGACCGAGTGCGATGGTAAGCACAAATTAGATCGAGTTAAGCGAAGTAGGTTTAACTCCTTTAGGGTTATAGGGTTTAATCGGAGGAAGAGATATGGATGAAGATTGGATAAGTTGGTGGAGGATTTTGGTGTAGAACTTGGTAGACGAAGATGAGGACGAGAGATGATGAAGGCGCTTCTTTTACTTTAATAGGCTTGCGAGTTAAAAGAACACTGCATGTTAGGTTTGTGATCTTTTTAGGGATCATCTTATTTTTGGACATCTAGAGGAGCAACCTTGGGCAATTGAGATGGAAGTAAGTGAGACATGATTGATTTTGGTGGAGGAGCCCTAAAATAGATTTTGAAGATGATGGAGATGTGACAGGTGTTGCGGTCTTCAAAGATAAGGGAGGCTGCTTGGTCGAAACTAATAATGATTTAGATGATGTCGATTTAGATGAGGGAGAAGCTTCCAAAGTAGGTGTAATCGGAGGAACATAGGGTGCCTTGGTTTTTGGTAATGAAGATGATGATCCTGATAGAAGAGGTGACGTCCTTTTAGTAGGTAAGTCCACTTTTCGGGGTGTTGGTGAAGAATGTGTTGTAGAAGAAGATGATGGTTTCGATAAGAGTGTAGAAGAAGACGCCTTCTCAGCGGGCAAATCCAATCTTTTATGGGGCGTAGAGAGAGATTTTTGTGGGAAAGCACCAAGGGTCTTGATGGTTCAAAATATGGGATTTCCTTTTTCAGGGATGGTGACAACTTCAACGGCATAAGGTGATTGTAACCTTTTCAGAGGAAGCAAATGGGGGGGTACTGATGGCGCAACGTTAGATTTTGGTTGTCTCGGTTTAAGTTCAGGAACCGAGTGTATAGGTGTCGGTGCTACTTCTTTTGATTTTCCTTTAATGGGGGAAGTAGTATTGGTGATGGAAGGAGTGAGTGATGAAGAAGCAGTTCCTTGCGAAGGGACTACTTCTGGTGCAGTAATTATGGGTGAAACTACTGTAGGAAAGGAGACAGGAAGAGTCAAAATCGAAGACGCTTCCGTCGGAGTCGGCACAATTATAGGTACGTTCACCAGGGGCATAGTTGCAGCGAGAATGGGAGCAACAGAAGTAGATGTATCTGCAGTGGAAACTCGAAGGGATGTAATTGCCTCGAGCATTGAAAGAATGTTTGACGATGAGACAGATGAGGATGACACTGTCTCGGGTATGGATGGAAGGTCAGACAAAGAAGCGGAGAGAGATGAATCCGTATCTAGCAATGTAGGAATATTCAAAGACGAGCTATTTGAAGATGGTGGAATCCCAGTGATTAGCGAAGTAGAAGGAGGTTCTGATTCGGTCGATGTGTTCACAGATGGCTTAGTTTCAGAAGAAGATTCTTGATAGAGATGAAGTTGATAGTATGAGTGTTTGGTTTTGAGAATACGAAGCATTATGGTTTGGGAATGATTGGGAAAAGGTTGTTTAAAAACATCCAGCGCCTGATTTGGGGGAGCATTTGGGTTATCTAGAATGAGCTCGCCTTTATCAATGAATTTCTGGACAAGATTTTTGAAAGTCTAACATCATTCGATGTCATGACCTTTGGTTCTATGATAATGACAGAAATCATTTTCCCTATACCAAAATGGATGTTCTTGGCTTTCATCAATATTCCTAATGGGGGGAAGTTCGATCATGCGAACTTCCAACATTTTCTCTAAGATAGAGGCATATGATTCTCCCAACGAAGTGAAAGATCGAGATGACGAGGACCCTTTTCGAGTAGATGAGGAGTCTCTCCATGGTGTTTGATTAGAAGTATTATCGGCTCATGATGTTTTTAATACGATAGCGTTGGTGGATCACTGATTCTTGTCTTTAGAAGGGAAGAATTTGGTTTGGTAAACCGAGAAAAATCTGGTTTAGATTTAGAGCGAAGTATTAGCTTCCCTTGTTGATAGCGCGAGATTCAAGTTTGCGTGCCATCGTAAAGGCTTCTTCAAAGGTGTGAAAAGTCTGGATCCTTAAAGTGGAAGAAATGTGATTAGCACAAGATCGAGTAAATAACTCGATTTGTTGGGATTGAGGGAGAGAAAGACAATTGGTTGATTATCCCTCTCAGCGAAGCGACAAAGTGCGTAATAGACTCATCATCGAATTGCGAATGTTATAAAGATTGTATGTCGAGATCTTATGCATGCGATATTTATTGAAAAGTTTTCAACAAACATCTGGGCCAATTGAGAGAAAGAAAACAAGGAATGTTGAGGAATGTTATTGTACCAGTCTAAAGCAGGACCCGCTAGCGACATAGGAAAAGTACGGAGCATAAGCTCCTGATCCTGGACTATGAGGTAGCAAGCATGTTTGAATGCTCGCAAATGTTGTTGAGGGTCCTCTCGACTATGAAATTTTGAAAATTTAGGAAGTTCCCATTGGGGAGGATAAGGCTTAAAAGCCACTGAGGGATGAATGGGTTCATTACACACTTCTTCAAAGGAGTATGAAGGACGAGCCCCTTTTGTGGAGGCTTCCAAGTCTGTGATTTTCTTGAAAAGAATTTGAACCACGTCGGAGTTGATGAGGAGGCACTGCTTTGGCATGTCCTACATAAGAATTAAATGGTGGATGTTGTTGAGGTGTCAACGGGGGATTCATCTGTTGATTGATAGGATGATAAGAGGAGTAACCAGGTGTTCTAGGTGACACCTGGTGGGGTATTTGCTGTGAAGGAGCTTGTGTATAGGCAGGCTGTGGGATAATAAGTGGTTGAGAAAATGAAGGTTGGATGACGGATGGAGCCTGTGATTGGTGGACTCCTATGCTTGTTGATTGAATCGGGACAGATTGAGGAATATGAGTCTTTGGTTTGATTGGACATATTAGGGAACAAGACACGAAAGAGGCTTTCTCTTGCGGATTAGGCATTAAGGAGTGCCGATCTTTAGAGGATGGGCGAAGGTCCTTTATTCTTGGAACATTGGAAGAAAGACCCCTTTGGAGGACGAGAATCGGGAACCAGCCCGACTATTCGGAGCGGGTTGGCTCATAAAAGTGCGACCTTGGGACACGATGGAGGGCATAGATGAATTAATAGCAATATGTGAGTGCGAGACGCATTCATTATAGCGAGGCGAGAGGACCTCTCAGAAGTAGGTTGTGGAATATTCGAGGTAACTGCGGTGTTAGGAATAGGTAAGACTATTTGAGAACTAGTCGATATGGCCGGTGGAAGAGAAAAAGGAGGCACAGGGGCCCCGCCCTTCTCCGTGACTTGAGGCGAGAGAGATGATGCAAAATGGTCTACAAAGGCCTAGGATGGTTCACGAGAATAATCATACACTTGCTGGATTGGTGGTCCTTGATCAGATATTTGAATAGACTTGTGTACTAGGTAGTCCATGAGGGCTACCGGATTGCGATCGAGGAGCGCCTGAAATTCAGGATCCCGCGTGAAACATACTCTGAGTCAGAAGTAGATGATATTTCTGAAGGACTAGGGGAAGCTGGACATGATGGGGTTGCTTTGGCTTGATAGAAAGGATTATATGACCGAGGATGGGGAACCAACTAATAGCGGTCCGAGGAAGATTTGGGGGTGCCAAAACATCCACACTAGTGGTAATCTCGGAAGAAGAAGGGGCGGTTGAGCCATTCTTCTAGATTGTAACAAGTGATGACCGTCATAAACACGCAGAAAAGAAGATTGACCTAACTAATGCACAGACAATTCAAGCAGCGCAGGTGATTATCTCCTTTAAGTTTTGATGCTTTTAAGAAAGAAAATATTAGGGAAGGCTTTTTAGAATAGGAACTACTCAGATAGCCAAACTAAGGATGGTTTGGGGAATGTTTGGTGAGGAGTCCCGAAGGCACTTGATAAAAGACCAGTACGTGGCTTGATATAGGGGCCTACCCCCGCACTTCACACACCACTGCGATAAGGGAGTCGAGTGCTTTGCCAATATATACCAGAACTTCCGTGAATTTATAGCGCGGCCCGAGTACCGCGTAGGCTCTTCCTCTTGGATGTCACTTCCAAGTAGGCGAGGCCAGGGAAGGAATTTTTGTTTAAATGCTTTATACCTAGTGATTTTGGCTTTGTGTGCAAGGGTGAAAAATAAAAATCAAATAGTGTCACTACCGATTTTGATCAATTTTCCAACCTAATTAAAACTAGATGAGAAACATACAGCAGCAATGACAAAGAAAAAGTTCTTTTTAAGCACTTAAAAACGAAGTGTTTGATTTCGATGAAGACAAGTCAAACAAATCCTTTCCCAAATGCGATTAAATTCCTTTTAAGCACCAAACATTGAAATGTTCGAATGTGAAAGACAACAAACAAAAAAAAATTCTTTTTTTTAATATATTTTAGTTCCTAAAAAGGAGAAAACACCATAAAGAGAAATACTGTAGATTTAGCTCTCCAAAGTGTGTGGACTTCAAAAAGCGCGTTGTTGAGCTCTTCCCTCAAACAATCCCACGAACAAGCAAAGTGCTCTGCAAAGAAGAAGTTAAGCAAACACCAAACAAAACCCGAGAAAGATATATCAGGATAATGGTGAAATGGAAATTTCTATTTCAAGGAAGTAGGAAAATTTCAAGGAAATAAAAATTTCACAAAAAGAGCAAGATTAAAGCGATGAAAGGAAATGCTCAAGCAGAACTGATAGAAATCAGTGAAGAAAAAGAACAAAGCTCAAAACTAGAAAAGAAATGAATGTGCCGATAAGGGACTTTGGTTAGAAGTCACCAAGGCGTGCGAGAATGTAGATCAAGAATTTTGCGCTTGTTACCTGTCCAAGTTAATGCACCAAACTAAACACAAAAAACCTGAAAAACTCCAATGAAATCGATACCTGATGGACAAGATCCGAAGATGTAGACGGATGAGGAAGCCGATGTAGATAAGACGGGCGCACACGAACAATTCGCACAATAGATCCGAGTAACCTGCAAGACACCGATGCTTGACAGAAAAAGACCACGTTAAAAGGTATTTAGGTGGAGTGCCTGAGAAGCGGAGTCGGGAAGTGATAGGTTTCCTCGGCGGATGTCAGTCCACGTTTTTAATTAAGCAGAGAAGCATACATGATAAAAGATGTACGTAAAGACTAGATTTTCTGATTACAGTAATGAAACAGAATCTAAACAGCAGACAGAAAGCAATAGAAAACAGGAAACTATGAAATAAAGCTGGATTTGTGTTACCTGTGTCCTTTTACCTGTCTGCAGGATGATCGGCGTCGATTATGTATAATCGGCGTCGACTGATGTGATCGGCGTCGGTTATGAAGAATCGGCGTCGACTGAATAAGATCGGCGTCGACTGAAAGCAGATCGGTCAATCGGGGACAGTGCGAGAAGATTCGAAAATCGAAAAGTGAAGGCCAGATCGTCAGCGTCTGCTTTGGATGTGCGAAGTTGGTGAGATCTTAGAGCGAGTCACGGAAGATCGATGGATACGTGCGATGTTGATGTGATAGGAGCAGAGTAACGGTGCTCCTCTCAGGGATTGATTCGGACAGGATCCGCTCTCTTTTGATACACTTGATGCTAAAAGATCTCTCTTTCTTACAACCTGTGTCTCTGTGTCGCGATCTGTCTCTTTCTCTCTCTCTCTATTCGTGCGTGTGTTCTTCCTCCTCTTTTTTTTCGTCCCTAGAACTGATTTCTGAGCTTCTATTTATAATCGGCACCGCTCCTAAAAAATCGGCGCGACCGCACCGGTCGGCGCCGATCGCGGAACACACTCCCGAGATGGCCAAAATGAACGATTTCTAGAAAGATAAGAGTCACCCCAATTATGGGAAATATCCCGCTTGGGGAAGAGGAAAAATAGGGGTGATACATAGATAGAATAAATTTGGGGTAGATAAGTGGTTAAGATACATGGGAAGAGGTGTAATTAAATAGTTAATATTTAATTACTCACGGGTAAGATACAATGGGGTGAATTAAACTTAGAATAGGTGTTTAAATCACAAATCGGATAATATCCCAAGGGGATAGTGGTGACGTAAACGTGCCCCGAGGTTATACGAGCGGAGTAAGCGAATGTGAGGACACTAAATTGAGTAACCAATTTTAAGTGTCTACATAAATAACTTGTTATTTTTCCTCATTTCTTTTTAAACCTTGGATTAATGAACTCTATTTACATGAATTTGTGGGTTTAACATGGAAATAGGAAGCTTTGAATAACCAATAACCTATTTGCTTTTAAAATTTTGAAAATATATGTTTTTACGGGACGCAGCGTTGGTGTTTTAGGGTAGCACGTACACGTTGATATATGTGTGTCTCTGTCGAAAAGGTTGCGTACCCGTCGGGGTGTCCTTTGTGTTTTCAAATTTTTTCTTTGTAAGGATGCATCTGTGTCTCTGTTGGTTTGTTCGTGGCTCCATCTCTCTAGACTCATCTATGTAATTAATACTACTTGTGTAAAAATTTACAGACCTCTTTTTACTTGGGCCACGTATCTATCGGTAGGAGCACGTGCGCGTCAAAACCCTAGCGTACCTATTAGATTAGGGCACGTAGGTGTTGGTGGCTATTTTGATTTTAATAAACCCGTGTAGGTGTTGGTATAGGCGTGTATCCATTGGTTGGGGCACGTACATGTTAGTTTAGGCACGTCGGTGTTCTGTATCGACATTAAAAAAATTTACAGTCTATTTCTCTGACATTTTTTTGATGCAGGTTTCTAAAAGTTGACAGGTTTTAAAACAGGACTAACTCTTTAAAATTTAGTTTGCATGATTAAGTGTTTTTCATTCCTTAGCTTAAATTAGGATTTGTGAAAGGTGCGTATGCTCTCTCCTCACGCTTTCCAAAGTGATCTTGGAGATCAAAAGCACTTACACAAAATCTATTTTATATGTTAAAAACACTTTCTCTTTAAAGGATAAAGTAACATTTTTATGTGCTTTTTAGGATTTCCACTTTGCGTATGCTCTTCCTTCATGCTTTTGGGTGATCTTAGGAATCAAAAGCAAGTGTGAGTTCTCTTTTACCTCAATCAGCAAAATGGAAAACTACTAACCAACTTGTTGTCTACAGGACCTAACGTTGGTCAAAGAAAGGTGTTAAGAACGAAGTGAAAACTTCTAATACACATGTGTTTGCAGATTTCCAAAAGGTGTGCCACTTTTGAAACCACATTAAGATTAAAAGAGATAAAAACACACTATATTGCAGGTTTTGGAAAGCGGTAAGTCCTTTCGCTTAAGCTGAGCGTAACCCCTTTGGCATAACACCTTAAGCTATAACAATGGGGGTGGTTCCAGGAACCCCAAAGTAGTCCACTATTGAGTAACCTCGTGGACAAAACAGGAAGCACCTCACTTACCCACTTGACTAGTATGCCTTATGAGATTACATTACCGGTTGTGCGTGTGGTGACCCCGGTGATAGTACACGTAGACGCACTAGTTTCCTACTGTTCTTAAAGGGGGTAAAGTAAAGTGGAGATACTCCCAAACTAGTTAGTGTGACCTATTGGGTAAATCATGCTCACTTAAGACAACCTTGTAACACCTATTTGAGAGAGGTTATTAAGGAAACCATTTTGTCTTACGGCCAAATTTACTAGTCCATTCGTATCGTTTGCCATCATGAAGTGATAACTTATTTGTTGAACATGGTAACGAACCCATTCTAAGTTGGATCTAAGTGTTTTCCATCATGAATTTAGAAAAATGTATTACTTAGCTTAGCTTTCTTCTCATTTTTAAATGAGGTGAAGCTCTGCCCAAGTGAAACTAAGTCTATTTTCACATATTCTTGATCTACACCCATGCGTTCATACTTTCCATGTTGGAAGTCGAATAGAGGCATACTTTACGTATCATGTCAGAGATAGTGCTAGTTACTTTTTTGTACGTTTACACTCATCCATGTTTGTGGCTGGGGTGTTAAACGACTAAAGTGGTGGGTACATTTTTACATCTTTGGCTAGTCCTACGATCTTGATTTTAGGATCTTCGTCATTGTTATGGGTCGGTTTTGTCATTCTATCTCTCCCTAGTTTGTCAACTTTTTCTTGCATTTTAGTCATTTAGTATTGGCATTTACATTGTGTCTCCCATTCTTTGGGCACGTAGTATGAATCCCTCTATTACGTAGTTACACTACTCGCATCGTCGTAGACTTCTTGTTATACCTTCTACTTGGTTTTAGTTTTGACATCATCTAGGTTTTTTGATGAGTGTTGATAATGCATTATATATATCATCATGATGTTGTCTTGATATCAACGCCTTGCTTGCTTGGTTGAGATAGCTTGATAGCGTTGTTATGTTGTATCTAATTGTGACTTCCACTTTTCAATACACTTGGCTTGTTGTCAGTACTTGAGTCAGTTCTAGGTATACCTTGTTAGAGGACTTTGTTAGTATTGTGCTGATATTCAAGCCTTGTTAGATTTCTAACTTCGGCCCACATATCTAGTACAACATTGTCATTCATCTTGGTTTTTAAGTATAATTTTGACATAACACAATTTAGGTGATTGATACATTTTCATCTATCCATATCAGTATCCTTTGAAAACTAGTAAACATAGTGATTCATCTGAGTATTGGCTAGTAATGGCTGGAATTTTCAAAATGGCAACAAAATTTGATGAGATTAATGTTGGGGCTAATCCTTTTGATGATTTCCACTTTAGAGGGAATAATTTAGGACCACTCTTCTCTCGGTCAAAGATACAAATATGTTAATTAATCATAGTGGTGAAGAGTCGGACTCTTTGGGAGAACAACAAAGGTTAGACCTAAGCAGATTTGACAAGCTCTTATATTATAACAAAGATCAAGTACTCGTGAGAGTATTGGTGTTAGGAACTAAAGCTGCAACATGAGTGGGAAGAAGAAACAAAGGTTGTTGACCCCAACTTAGGAGAGCGAAGATTCATCTTAGACACAAATAATCCTTTTGATGTGGGATATGCATCTAATTCTAGGAAACATAAGGCTTCTGTTAAAGGTGAAACATCACGTAAACCTAACTTTAAGGCTTTGCGTAAAGTAAAAACTGAGTGGAAGGCCTCCCCTCCTCCGAATTTTTTTGAAGATAAGGATCCCCTGGTTGAGGAGGAGACCCTCCAAAAACATATTTGAAAGTTGAGTCATAAATTAGCGAACCTAGGTGCTTCAAAAAGAAACATAGGTAAAGACAAAGACAAAAATAAACTTAACGAGTTTCAATTTGATCCACATACAAACTATACCTTTAAAGCAACTCAAGCTCAAAGGTCAATATCACCTACTAAGGAGCAACTCATTCAGGATGAATTGAAATCTATGAAAGATACGATCACAACATTACAACAAGGAAATATAGGCCAAAACAGAAAGTATCTCTACAAAGAACTATGTCCTTATCCCTTCGATAAAGACATGCTACTATAGCCCTTTCCTAAACATTTCACTATTCCAAAGCTCGACAAGTACAAAGGAAAAGGTGATCCCCATGATCACATCAAAGACTTTTACATGGCTTGTCAAGAGGTCGCCTACAATGATAATTTTCTAATACGAATCTTTCCCCGTAGTTTGGGAGCTTTGGTGATTGAATGGTTCTATAGCATACCTAAAGGATCTATAACAATGTGGCGGCACTAGCAGAAAAATTTGTGTGGCACTATTCTTTCAATATTGAAAATGATGTCACGATGAATGACCTTTACAATGCAAAAAAAAAACCTAATGAAACCTTCGCGAGTTTCTTACAACAATGGAGAGCATTGGTTAGTCGCTTCCCTTGTGCTTTACCTAAAAAACAATTAGTGAGCATTTTTTCTAATTAAAACTCGGAGATAGCCTTCCATCTTCGGATACATTGTGGATCTAACTTCAAGGAAGTTATAGAGAAAGGTATCCAAATTGAAAAGGCTCTTATTACCAAAGGAACACTTAAACCCTTTGTCAAAGACAAACATGAGGCCAAATTTGTAGACAAACCTAAGTTCTTTAATAAGAACAAACACATCGTTGGTGATGGAATTATTGACTCCAAAAGAGTCCAAGCTGTGCAGACAGGTCTTCTTTTGAAGCTTTCGCAAGGACCTCGTCCCAAGGCACCTACAAAATGTACATTCACAACATTGAGTGAACCCCTAACTGCTATATTAAAACAATTAGATGATGCTAAAATGGTAGAGTATCCAAGTACCATAGTACCATTCCCAGAAAATGCTCCAAAACTTGGTTGGTATAAAGACCATGAATACTGTGACTTCCATCATGTCAAAGGACACAAAACAGATAGATGTCTATGAGTGAAACATTTCATACAAGACCTCATTGAAGAGGGCAAGATTTTCATAGAATCACCTCCTGATTCAGGATAGGGTCCTAATGAAAAATGGTCATATACAAAGAACCTTTTCCCAATCACATGGATAAAAAGAAATGCAAACCAGATCATGAGCAAGCCTCTAATGAATATCGCACTACTGCGTATGTTTACCCTAGTGATGACAGTCTATTTGACTCCCTTATAGGTTAAATCTATTTTCCTAATGAACGAGTAAACACAATCTGAATTCTCGAAAAGATTTGTGCAGTTGGAATGCGATGTGCTTGCTTAATCATACCTGACCCAATACCAACTACCTAAAGCCAATATAATTTACTAGATCAGCTAGAGAAAACACCATCTAAAATATCCATTTTATACCTTCTTAAAATATCTCTTTCTCATAAGGATATATTGTACAAAACATTACTGAGAATTCTAGAGTCTCTCTTGAGGTAGACCCGCGCACTTGCAACCTATGGTCGCCCACCTTGAACCCTGATCATATCACTTTTGATCTCAATGTTATCCCACATAACAACCCAGGCATAATTTTCCTCTCTATTTACAAGTGGTCGTTACCCGTCGTAAGATTAAAAGAGTGCTTGTGGACGGGGATCTGGTCTAAACATATGCACATTGAAGCTAGTTAGGCGGAAAGGCCTTTTAAAAATGGATCTGGGAGCTAAAACCATCACCATCACAGGGTATGATAATGAGGAGAGAGAATCTACAGATACTATTGTAGTTCCCATGGAAGTAGGTCCAACCTATCATGATACAACCTTCCATGTCCTCGATTTAGATCTCCCATATAACATGCTCTTGGGGCATCCGTGGATTCATGCCATGCAAGCTATCTCTTCGACATTTCATCAGTGTATCAAGTTGTGCCATGAAGGATGTATAGTCACTATCTCAGGTGATCCTGAGCCGTTCACTCACTATCAGGTGTTGCATAGTTTCTCTCATGTAGCCTATGAGGGCCCTTCCACAGACGTTGTCATCCCTCTTAAAATGGAAGCTATAAATAATCAGGTGGACTTAGAGTCTCTCACACCTTATAATAAGGAATTCCCTTCTTTGGTAAATCCTTTTACATCTTAGGAGGCTACATCAGCAAAATATGGCCCAGGAGATCCATTTACTCTTGAACAAGCATTATTAATTTCAGACTTATCAGTGTCACCGAGGACATGGGGTAAGCCCTATTTTTAGTTCAAAAGTACACAAGAACCATGTTAAGAACCATTAGATAAATTTGTTCATAGTGGCCTCCTGTCTGAAGAAAAGATGTTGGAGGATCCCATTAGTAAGGTGCCAGAAGGAACCAGGCCTCATGCCATGAAGTGCCTTAGTATACTAAAGGATACCCCATGATGTTTGTCATGGGTTATAAAGGGTACGGATGTGGAGCCAATGCACAAGGCCATCTAGAACCTATTCCTACTCGCCATTTCAAATCTGACAAGCATGGTCTTGGGTTAAAATCCCAAGATGCTCAACCCATCGAGGTTGATGTTACCTTTTCTAAGTGTGAGGACATTTTGTATAATGCGGATAGCGATGCAAGTTCCCAATGTAGCCTCTACGAAGATTTGGCTTCCACGAACTTGTTCCTGGAGTCAGCCATCCTTACCCTATCTAAATCCATTCATTCGACCAATTATCAAGTCACCCTAGTTTATCCTAAACTTGTAGATTAGGACCAACAAATTTACCTACCACTTGATATCTTCAATAATGATGAAGCATTTACGGAATTCATGGGACTCAGGGATTTTCTTCCTGCTCAGGACCACAAGAAAGGATTCTAAATTCAGTTAAACACATGTGCATACTTCGAGAGAAGAGGCATAAATGTGTGGCCGCTTGGTAAGAATGTTGTGAATAAAATCCAAAATACTTCAGAGCATCCTAGTACAAAGAATAAATGGAAATCTCACAATGACAAACTCTTTGAAACACTTCTAGAAAAACAAAATGAAAAGCACATGGATAAAATAACTTATCCATTTGAAGATGATAAAGAGCTACCTTAGAATTTGATCTCACCCTCCCTTACGATCCTACTAGAATGGAGGACGCATTTAATATGCTCATTGAGGAAACCATCAGTGTCAACATTGGTTCAGAGGATTTACCCAGGATGATCAAGTTAGGGGCTTCCCTCTCAGCTTAGGAAACAAAAACCTTTGTGGAACTCTTAAGAGAATATGTTGATGTTTTTGCATGGATATATATATATATATATATATATATGCCTGGCTTGGAACCGACACTAGTTGTGCACAACCTTGTTGTGCACCTAGATGCCAAGCCCATTAAACAGAAACCGAGGAAGATGCATCCTACAGTTGCACTTCTTGTCAAAGAAGAATTGGAGAAACTCTTGGCGGATTTTTTTATCAAACCTATTGATTACTCAGATTGGATCTCCAATATAGTGCTAGTACAAAAGAAACCCGTTGGCATTAGGATGCATGATCTTGACTTCTATGACATCAATAAAGCATGTCCCAAAGATGATTTTCCTTTTCCAAACATAGATATGATCGTAGAATCTACCGCTAGCTATGAGATGCTATCCTTAATGGATGGCTTCTTAGGGTATAATTAGATAAGGATCACAGAAGAGGATCAACACAAAACTGCCTTCATCACTCCGTGGGGAACCTTTTGTTACAAAGTCATGCCATTCGGACTCAAAAATGTTGAGGCTGCTTATCAGCGTGTTATTAATGTCATTTTTCATGATATGATGAATGATATTATGGAGGACTATGTGGATGACATATTAGCTAAATCAAAGAGCATAGAAGAGCACCCAGAAGTGCTTAGACATATCTTTTAACACCTCAGGGACTACAAGGTTCATCTTAATCCTAAGAAGTGTGTCTTTGGTGTATTATCAGGAAAACTCTTGGGATTTATAGTATCACAAAGAGGGATAGAAGTGGATCCCACCAAGGTCACTGCTATTATGGACATGCCTCCACCCACCACTCTTAAACAACTTAGAAGTCTGCAAGGAAAGATCCAGGCTATTCGTTGTTTTATTTCTCAGCTTGCGGATAAATGTCATCCATTTACACATCTTTTGAAGAAAGATGTTGCTTTCAAGTGGGGGCCCGAATGTCAGAAGGCATTTGCTCTACTCAAGTAGTACCTTGTAAATCCACCTGTGTTGATGCCCCTACTCCTAGAGAGCCTCTCCTTTTATATATTTCTACTACCCAATTCACTATTGGTGCACTGCTTGCCCAATATGACCTTGGCCATAAGGAGAGAGCTGTTTATTACCTTAGCCATACATTGATTGCCTATGAATTGAACTATTCACAGATTGAAAAGGCCTACTTGGCAGTCATCTTTACATTTCAGAAACTCCACCATTACCTCCTTAACAATAAAACTAAACTTATTTCCAAGGTTGACCCTCTTAAGTACCTCTTATCCAAACCCACCTTAACAGGACGAATGGCTAATAACATCATTCTTTTGAGTGAATTTGAGATAGAGTTTATAAATCAGAAGTCCTTAAAAGCACGGTATTGGCAGATTAGTTCACAGAAGCACATTTACTAGGGACAGAGCCTCTGTGTCTGGATCTCCCGGACGCATCTATGATGTATATCAAAGAATCCGCAGAATGACAGGTCCATTTCGATGGATCATTTACTTTTCATGGATCAGGAGCAGGAGTAGTGCTTATTAATCCCACAGGAGATATTATACCAAGAGCATTCCGGTTGGGGTTTCCTTGTACCAATAACATTATAGAGTATGAGGCACTCATTGTTGGCCTCAAGCTAGCTATCACTTGGAAAATCAAACAACTGTGAGTTGTTGGAGATTCTCAGCTCATCATTAAGCAGGTCAACGATGAGTACAAGGTCAAAGATGTGAAACTTATTCCCTAGAAAAATTTGGTTGAAACCACGAAAGAATATTTTCACAGGTCATATTTGAACAAAAACCTAGATCTCATAATATATTTGCGGATGCCATGGCTACCATCGGCTCTGTTTTGTGCATCCTACCTGAGGAGTGTAAGATGCCTTTCTTTGTGGAACACTTATAGGTGCCAGCATATGATATGCTTGAATCTTTTATCCATGTGATGTTTTTGGTCCCCTATCCCCATGGTACAACCCTATTTACCAATACCTACAAGATGGAACTTTCTCACTGACATTACCCATTCGGAGAAAAAATCCATATCTACCGCATTGCCCATTATACCCTCTAGGAGGCACTCTTTATTGTCATGTCTAAGATGATAACTTGCTTCCTTTGTCTAAATGTTATTGATTTGGTTCATGCGATTAAAGAGGTACATAGTGGTATTTGTGGGGCATACACCGAGTGGCATGGTGCTAGCTAAGAAACTATTGAGAGTAGGCTACTATTGGCCTACCATGGAATCAATTACTACAAATTTGTGAAGAAATGTGAAAATTTTCAAAAGTACAGTAATCTCATACATGCACCAGCACAAGCTTTATAGCCTATTGCAATTCCTTGACCTTTTTAAAGTGGGGTTTAGATCTCATAGGGAAGCTCCACCCTTATTCATCGGATGGTCATACACACATCATAACTACCACCGAGTATTTCACTAAATTGGTGGAGGTTGTTCCTCTTATCTATGTCATCGGTGCACAAATATCCAAATTTATCATGAACCATCTTATATGTTGTTATGGTATACCCTCAGCCATTGTCACTGAAAATGGTAAATCTTTTAAAAAAGATGGTAAAAGACTTGTGTCAACGCTTTAGTATCTAACTCAAATGGTCCACCCCCTATTACCCTCAAGGTAATGGGCAAGCAGAGGCTACAAACAAAATCTTGTGCACATTATGGAGAAAATGGTCAGTAAAACTAGTCATAGTTGGCACTTGCAGATCTATCCCACCCTTTAGGATGATCGAACCTCCATCTACACCCCTACTGGTGTGACCCCGTATTCACTTGTCTATGGCACTAAAGCCATCATACATTTGGAATTAGATCTTCCCTCCCTGAGAATATCTCTCAGGGACTACCTCGACAAAGATGAAGACTACAGAGTTGCTTGCCTGGAAAAGTTGGAACTATTAGATGAACGGCGTATCAGTGCTTAATCACCTTAAAGTATATCAAAATAGAGTATCCAGAGGATACAAAAAATGCATCATTCGTAGGGAATTTTATGTAGGTGATGTTGTACTAAAATAAAATCAAAAGAATACCACCAAAGATAGAGAAAAGAAAGGTAAATTTGAGGCCAATTGGTTCGGTCCCTATGTGGTGACTGCTAAATATGGATCAGGGGCATATAGACTTGCCTATTCAATTGGTGAAGAGCTTCAGAGCCTTTGAATGCCATTCACATCAAGCACTTTTATGCTTAGGTGTCGATGGAATATTGAGATAAGAAACTAAAAAGTAGAGAAAAAGAAAAACAAGCAAAAAATTGAAAAATTGAGAAAAAGTAAAGAAAAAGCAGGTCGTCCTCGTGTGAAAACCACACAATTGTGGTGCAGTGGGCATGTCCTTTTGTGAAAACTGGTTTCCGGTGCTCAAGGAAGGTTTCTCGTACACAAGTCACTCTTGTGACAGGATGGGTAACTCTTGCCACTTGCTAAATTCCGTAGTACCCTGGCTAGGTCTAGGGATCCGACCTCAAGCTCCCTTGTAGGGCCTGTGATTTGGTTTACTTATATTATATCTGTGTGATGGATGTGGCCTATTTGTATATCCCCACATTGCATTGGGGGCACATTCACATTTCACTTCATTGTACATTAACACGTGGCATTTGACCCTTTGTATATTCCCACATCACGTTGGGGGCATTCCACGTTTCTTTAAAGCTTGTACATTGCTTTCAGAACATGACCTTGGAAAATACAAAAACATTTAGAAAATGATACACAAAAATCTAAACATCTAGAAAATTTCCCTTTTCAGGGATAAAGCTACATTCATCTCACAATGTCATCTTAGGGAAACCTAGACAACAATGATGAACGCAGCTACGAAAACTTATCTTTTAGATAAACCCAAAAACATTAGAAAATATGTCAATGTTGTCCATAAAAACAAAGTGGTAGTTAGATTGCTTTTAGTTGTTGGTTTGTATAGTTTTGATGTACTTAGCTTGTTGTGTTGTTCATTCTTTGAATGATTCTTTGCTTACATTATATTAGATCTTGTTAGGTTTAATTATGTGTTGCACTGTGTTCATTATTAGGACTTTTATGCTTGTAATTAATTGTTGTATGTTTCTTTGATTGCCATGTGCATTTGTTAGAACTCGTTTTTACTTGCTTAGATTAAAATGTTAGGTTGATCCTCATTTTTAGTTGCATTGTGTTGTGTTGCATGTGTATATTTGTTTAGTTTTGTTAACTTTTGCTTGTGTGTTTGTTTAGCACAGTTGTTTGTTATCACATCTATCATCCATCATTATCATCACATCTAACATCATCTATACATCATATATAAATAAAATGCTAAGTATTACATCATGCATGTATGCTAAGCTAATCATCACATATCGTATCATCAATGGGGTCAAGAGGGGTTGTGCATGATCATTATCCCCCATACCCCCACGTGCGCGCACCAATATCATCTAGTATCATCCAAAAATGTTAGCCATGTGGAATAAAACATCTCATAAATTAAAAACACATGATCTAAAATACATGAGTACATCATCACTATGAAAGAAAAATATGTACATCTCTACATAGAAAGTATGTCACATACATGAAGAGGAAAAGATACAACATGAACATCAATGAGACATAATTACCATGACAATATATTAATGCATGATGAGATATACAAGAAAGTTTCCATATGGTACTGTATAATAAAAATATCGGTGTCAAAGTCTGGTATATAAAAATGCTCGTCCATCTCGCCATATAAAAGGGCGAGGATCGGATACTAAGCATCAATATAGAGGCGTGGAGGTACATAACAAAAGTACATACATCGATCAAAATTGGGCCTTCATCAAGAGGCATCCAAAAAAGAATCAAAAGAATCTATACATAGTCAAAACTCACCTTCATAAGAGGCATATACAAATGAATACATACATACATATCATGGCATGAGTAGGAGACTCAGCCGCAACTCTCACCCTCACCGGGGCTGTTGGGACCATGTCTTGGAGGATGGAATAATGGAGGCCATGATGGGCCTGCCCTGAAGAACCTGCCAACTATGAGGAGGGACCCTGTGTACCCCTCTGCTTGTGTACTCGGTTGTGTGGCTGCTCTTGTCTTGATCGCGCGGACCTCGTGATCTAGAGCCTGTGTGGCTCACATCAAGCTAGGCATAAGGCGTCACTCACTCCTCTGTTGGAACTACCCAAAAGTAGGTTTTCCTATAATAAAGAGCCTCACCTATGGCCCTGATAGTGTCACATATCAAATCCTCATCTCTTGTGGCTAAGCACGCTGTAGTAGGGCGGCATCACGCTCACCTATCAATTGACCTCTATCGGCATCAGCCTACCTAGCAGTGGCGGCCTCTCGATCCCTCTCCAGTGTGACAGTCTGTAAATCGCTACGGGCCTGGTCTCTCTCTATCAGATAGGTCTGTCCCTTGGCCTACACCTGATCATGTTGAACCATGACACTATGTAACTGGCTCTATGCCTAGCCTAAGGCACCCACTAACTGAGCGCCCTACACTGCCAACTATTTGATGTGACTGGATGTATGACACTACCACTTTCCTATATCCGAGATCTAGCCTAGTCTCTCTCGGTATTCAACACTGAATCTGCGCTCGGCTTGTCTCTCTCTCTGACCCCCAAAGTGTATAGCTATCACGGCTTGTAAGCGCTTCTTGTAGTGCGGTGAAGCTATCCATCACCACCTCCTAGAGCACGGGGAGGTGGACCTGTTGTGGTAGAACCTCTTTGTAAAGGGACATATATGCCCCTTTGGAATGCCCTCTTTGGAGGCAAGACCAGCTAGGGCCTAGTGTACCTATCTAGGTATAGGCCTAGGACCTTGTACCTATGGCTGTGGAGCCCTACCTCTAACTTGATGCTACGCATCGGGGCCACCCTCGTCATTTGAATCATCATCATCAATACCACCTCTGGCACCATCATCATCACTAGGTGGCCCCTGGGGGAGGCCTCATGCCTACATCATATACTACCCTCGGAATGGTCAGCCTATGTGGAATCACGCCATGGTACTAGGGTGTGTACTTTATTGTGCACCTTGGATCTCAAACCTACCTCAAAGGTACCCATGCAATGGGTACCACCTGTGTAAAACTGGCCCAGGCTCTGTCAAAGGCTATCTATGGCCCCATGTCAAAATACTCACGCGCTCTCCGCGCATACCACATATCAGGCCCTGGAACATCCTGTGTGGTGCCAAACTATCACTGGCATCTGTCAACCCTATAAAACTCCCGCATATAGCTACGGCTACCCATGATAAAATGATCTACTCTAGCTATAGATAGCTCTCGGGCATCCTCGGGCCACTGGAAATGTCGATATGGCCTCCATACCACGGCCGCCTACTGTAAGTCATCGAGCTCTCGACGATAGGGATAAGGATCACCCCTGTAAGGCCAAACATCGTCCCCAATGCGGACCCAACTCATGGTAGATGGCTCTCTCGGAGCTCGAACTCTCGAGAGCGCCTAAAGGGCACCTAATACCAATGTGATTCTAGGCCCATATCATGAAGATCCAGTCGGGCCTACTTTGTCTTACGATGGTAATAAGTGATAAGATGAAGATCCCAGTAAAGATGTCCCAAAATGCATTGGCCCCAGCAATAAGTCTCTCCCTATATCAATCCAAGTATGAATTCAAGTAGTCAAGGGGGAATGATTAACCGGTCTTGTCGGGAGTAAGGTCATCAATGCATCGCAATAATCTCACCGTCATCCCGTGACGAGGTATCATCGGGACTCCGAATAGCTGTGTAATGCATCCATCCAATCCTACTCTATCACTCACATCTTTTGAATGGGATGGCCTATGATGGGAATACGAATGATGTGCCAGACATCCTCCAATGTAATGGTAATCTCCCCTATAGGTAGCCGGAAGCACTTGGCCGTCATTCTACCATCTCTCTGTTATATCCGTAAGAAGGCCATGGTCCAGTGTGATTGGGACATATCAGCCACATAGGCTTACCTAAGACATAAAGAAGGATATCTAATATCCCCCTCTCTCCATCCTCGAACTGTGCCTCTATCGTCTCAAGGCTTCCATATCTCTCCCGCATCTAAAGTGCGGGTAATCTACGTTGTAAAATCAAAAACATGTGTTAGGTACTTATCTAAATTCTAGTTAGCTTTCTAAGGAAAAATGGTTTTTGAGTCCTTGAACTTACTAATTTGTTTTTATTCCTAATTCTTTTAATTTATCTCCTTTGTACTTAACTATTTTATTGCTATAAGTGTTTTCATTTTCTTCCAGATGCATGCGCACCCCTTTTGATGCACATGTGTCCTCCTCGCGTATATGCGGCCTAACCAATGCGTACGCGACCCCTACCTTTTCTACTTTTCACGTGTATACCACACAGACACCAACGTGCCCGCCTAATGCCTATGCACCCCTCCCAATGCACATGCAAGCTCACATCCATTCCCGGTAAAATTCAAAAAAATCCCCCAATGCCTATGCATTTGGTTCAACGCATGCACGCGCATCACCATTTCCCCTCCGACGGATACACGTGCACGTATACATTTTTCAATGCATACGCCCATGTGTATCTACTTTTTCGATGTGTACGCATGTGCATCCCCATATTTTCAACATGTGCGTGCATGCACATGCATCTTTCCCACCTACCTACCCTAGAAACGACCTAGAAAAGCATTAAATGCGTAATTTAAGAGAGAAGGGATAGACTACTCACGAAGGGTCCATGTGCGGGGTCTCACTGGTACTCTCGAGATCTGGTCTGCTCACCTCCATCTCGTCGGTAACCTCTCCATCACACTCCAGGCTCTCTCGCTGACACCTCGCGGTAAAAATTGCAAGAGCTCTGGTACAAATGAATTGATCGTGATTGTTTTTACCCCCGAGTGGGTATATTAACTCATCACGGTGCCCCTGGGGCATGTTTTCTCCACCGTGGTCATTCTAATCTTCTTCTACCCACCGTGATAATTATTTTTATTATTAAAATAATTATTTTTATTAATTTTCACATGCTGGGGCACTTTGTGCTACCCTACGGACACTTCCTCTTAACCCTGGCATTGTTTACGAACCTTACAGGTGTTTTCCTTTGTTTTGATTCCTCTTTTCATCTATCTACCTCCCATCGTGAACAATAATTATTTAAAATAATTATTATCACCCTGTCTTTCTTTCCATGGGGATACCCTTTTGGCTCTTTTGCGGCCTCGCCTTCCCCATTCACCTCTGCACGTACTTTTTAGAAGATCTTTGATCTTTTGAATTCTTCTGACTGATCAAAAAATTTAAAAAATTATAAAATTGGTTTAGAAATATCAAAATAGTATAAAACTTTGAAAATGAACTAAAATCAGTAACCAGCTCATTTTTTGGCTAAAATCTGTGTCTTTTACATGGCGCTCATCCCATATCCTACTGACGTTTTTCACATGATTTGAAACAATGACTTGCGAATCACCCTAATCTACAATCATTTACAAAAGACTGTTTCTTACTTCGTCTATGCTCTTGGGCACTATTAGTTGTTTGGTACTATTTCATCGTGCACATTGCTTTTTCATCGGACTCAAGTGTCCTCCATCATTTCGCTTGCATGTGTATATTGCTTGGGGCATTGTTCTTACCCTTTTCATTTATCAAAACATTTGGGAGTTCAACTTGATAATAAAATATTTGTGCAACCTTCTTAAACATTGTTGGATTAAGTGTGTGTGATTGTACTTATTTCCCTGTTACATGAGTTTGTTTACTTGTAATTTTGTGTTACATGTTTTTATGTTGTGCAAAGTTGGCATTTTAGCAATAGTCAATTGTTTTGTATCTTGGCTTTTCATGTCACTATACTCTTCTATTGTATGCTCACATTTTTAATAAGAACCGATGAGGAGGTCTCTAAGTAAAATGATGATAGTGGATACAATTGATTTGTGTATAGCTCAATATCTCTTTTCTTGTTTTATCCTCTTCTCTTCACCTTCCCCATTATTCTATCTATGTATCACCTTTTTTGATCATCCATTGACTTCTTTCATCACCCCATCGACACTTGAGGGGGCATCCTTCATCCTATTAATTTTTCATCCTTCATCTTATTAATTTCTCTTCTATCCCTTCAAAAAAAATCTTCTTTTATATTTGTCTACTTTCTTTGAAGTGATGTAACTTACATCACCTCAAAGAGGGACAAATGTAGATACTGTAGTTTTGCTAATGCCCTATTACGACTAATATTGCACTAGTTTTGCTTCTCCCTGCAAACCGGCGATACACCACCGGTTTGACCTATCTAACTCTCTTCCTATAACATCCCTTTTGTCATTTTTCCTCTTGTAAACTATTTAAACAAGCTATAATAGCTTCGTTCTAACTACATTAGCTTCTTATTTTCTTCTAGTCCACTTCTACCACCTTCCTGGCCTCTCAATCCATTCCGTTGGATTGATCTGACCCTTCAAAACTCTCTCCAAACCCTAATCACCTCCTAAGCATGTTTAACTAAGCTTAAACATGGTTTGTCACTCCCTAAACCTAGTCAAAGTAAGCTTTGACTTGCTAAAAGTGTTTTTTGGAATTTAGTGTTTGTCCCACATGCACTCAAGTTTCCCTTTTTCCCAAATGGAAAACTATATATAGGGCTAGACCCCCTCTCTCATTTTCAAGAATTCCTCCCTTCTTCCTAAGCATAGATTATAGTATTTTGCATCTAGGTTCTAGATTTCATTTCTAGATTTCATTTCTAGTTTAGATATTGAGCTATTTACTTCATTTTTTGTATTGCTAATCCAATTTAGAGGGTAAAAGAGAAGAACCATTGGCTCAAAATCCTATAATGGGGAGATCTCTTTCTCTTAATCACTAAAACTAATTGCTTAGGGCTTACTAGGTTCATTATTTTAAGCTTTCAAAGAATAGAGGTAGTTTAATTAGCTTAAGTTTGAGTGTTTACTTCATAATGCATGCTAGTTAGAAAATCTTGCTCATTTCTTATTAGATGGTCCACTAATTTGTTTCTTGAAGCCTTTGGGGATTCTTTAGGAATTCTTACCCCAAATCCATGGCTTTCTACAACTTTTCTTTGAACACACATTTATTTAGAATATGCATAGTATATTTCTAAGTAGGGGAAGGCATGAAGCCCATTACAGTGTTTTGGAGGAAGGCTTAAACCCCCATATATGAGAAGAAGAGGGGTGCATGGGAGGAAAAAATGACTAACTTGTTGTAATGTGCATCCCCTTTCCAATTTATAGAAGCAAGAGATGATAGAAAGGAGAGGACCCAAAATTATGCTTCCACCATTCCTAAAAATCATCATGGAACCTCTAAAAAGGATAGGGTTACTTGTATAGCCCATACTCTTTTTAACCTACCTTGTGAAAGAAGGAATGGCCTCCATACCTCCAATCATTTACTTTCTCCACCGGGTATGGCCTCCTTTTCCTCTAACTTAACACCTGAATTTCACTCACTAAACGCATTAATTTCAAACATTTTAATAGATCCATCATGTATGACTCTAGCCTAGCTTTCCAACAAGTATATTTTTTTTAAATTATGATAAAAAATGGAAAAGTTATTATGGTTTTAATGTAATTTTAATTTTAGTGTTTTGGGCTCCATTTAGCTCCTCCAACTGAGTTATTCACCAACTCCCCATTACTTCTCACCTACTACAACCCCTTCTCCTACCTAACTTGTTAATTTGGGTTCAGGTTTGGCATTAAATTTTCATATGGAGGGGGCTCATGCATTGTGTGCTTGATTATCTACTTTCGCATCTAATTTGCATAGCTCGGTGAACGAGCTACTTATATGTTAGGATCAAATTTTTGGGATGAGTTTACATCGGGTTGCTGAGATGTTTGGGAATTATTTTTCCCCAACTCCATTCTTTGATGCAACCGCACTCCATTTCGATAAATGACTCAACTACCTCCTTGTGCTTTGTGGGCTCAGGCCCCAACAAACATCTACACTTGACCTTTCCAACATGAAATGTGTCATTGCATCTCCCATCCCGCACCCAACACACTAACTACCCCATCGAAATTCTTCCCACCTTGGTGACCCCAAAAATAAGACCACCTCTCTCACCAATGCAAACCCCTATGAACTCTCGTTAGTGCTAACTAATGGAACTCGTTGAGTTGACAAGCCCACCCCATAATACCATGCCCATCGAACCATATAAGGAAATCAACTCCCTTTGCAACATATGATCTCTCTCGATTTACTCTGCAAGCTAAATTTTAATTTAATCCTTTTAAGGCCTATCTTAGGAAATTTCAACATATTTTTTGAATTTTTTAGGGATTTTTTGTATTTTCTCTATGCCATTAAATGTCCTGAAGCTTATTTTTTCTGTTCTTCCCTTTTCTTGCCTATGTTTGCTCAAAAGTGATCATAGGGATCCCATTTTCAATTTGTGGTAGAGCTTTAGGTATTTCAATACCAAGAAGAGGAAAAAATACCTCAATAATTCTAATCACCCTAAAACACCAGAAATGCCTCTTATTACCAAAAAATCATCTTAAAATCACCATATCACTAGTGAGGTCTATCAACTTCCCAAATATTATCAAGTTATCCATTTTTACCAAGTGGGTGAAAAAGGATAACACTTTTGGTGACTCTTTGGGGTCACCTACTGCTAGGTGAAGTGAATAGTTTCTGAAGCATCCATTAGGCATGGAGTCATTGTTAAATCCCAAAACTATGTCCCAAACTCGAATAATT
Organism: Taxus wallichiana var. yunnanensis; assembly: GCA_018340775.1. Taxonomy (NCBI): domain Eukaryota; kingdom Viridiplantae; phylum Streptophyta; class Pinopsida; order Cupressales; family Taxaceae; genus Taxus; species Taxus wallichiana. Next base: position 170,617,389 of record CM031235.1, read on the forward strand.
TTCCTTGAGTCACCTAAATGATTTTTCACTTGATTTGACTGAATCGACCATCTCGTTTGTAAGATTTTGAGTTAAGATTATTTTGAGAGTGGAAAATTGTTTGGAATCTGTAATTTTCTCCTTCTCCTACAATCTAATCTGTAGGATTACACATGGGCTTCCAAACCTGTCTCAAAACTTGATTTTTCAAAGTATGAAGCACATTGAAACTAATGATTATTTGGAAAACATAGTGCATTTCATATTTTTAAGTAAAACATCTTCTGAGTTGGGACATCATGGAAATCTATTAAATTCTATTTTTTCCACTCTACAAGCTCCTTTGAGACACTTTTGTAGGGTTGTAACACTGTGCCACTACAAACTTCCCCCAAGGATGAACTTTTGGTTCTTAAAAGGGAAAGCTGGAAGCATGAAAAACTAAATCCTATGAATGACCTTGACGGATAAGAGAATGGAAACACTTGAAAACTATCTCTTGTCTGATTTTGGTTGCTCTTCATTTGGAATCTTTTAAGATTTGGAATTATTCCCTTTAACTTTGAGCTTCTTTTTGTGGCATTCCTCGGGTAGGAATATGAAACTTGGTGTCAATGTAAGAGAAACATTGAAACACAACACACCATATGTACAAAACTGAAATCATAAATTCTCAATTGAGACATGCAAAGTGTGCACATGTATTTTTACGGTTAAAAAAACCTACTCCTACCCTACACTAACCTAAGAAATGAAAAGCTTCAAACAAACCTTGACACCGAAAAGGAAAAGTAAGCGCCCTTTGCCACAATTTATAGCCATGTGTTTGATTTGACACTCATCATGGATATGTATAAGAGTGAAAATATGACCTTAAATTGATTTTCCACCCTACTAGCCAAAGTATCAACTACAAACAAATAAAATACTGCTCACCACTCGGATCTTGGAGGATTTAGTTACAACCCTTGACATTTTGAGACTCATCTTCATGCCCTGGAATGGACATGACTAGTTTTGGCTCCCCCTTTAGCTCCAATTAATCCAAATACCTAATTGGGCATGGTCTCACCTGATGAAATTTCCCGGTACACTAAATTTCAACTTCAATAATGAAGTCCTCATACCAATATTCTCGAAAGCTGCGGTTATCTATTATCTCATTTTGGCTATGTGGCTCCTCTAGAGAAACCTAATGTCCCTCCTTGATGGGTGGTATGGAAGTGATGCCATATTTGTTCCCTTATTCTCCCTTGTTCATTGTGAAACATGGAAAGTTAAATTCCCCGTCTTAATTCGAGAGGGTGTTATGAAGTGCAAAGGCTACTCTTGCATGTCCTCCTTCATGGTTGTAGGCTCTTATTGTTCAAGGATGGTGATGCGTAGCAAAGGTTTTGATTTTTATAGGCTCTTCTCCATCAAAGCACTCCTTTAAGTAAAATAAGCAATCATGCTCCTTATTGTCATGTTTTACATGATCAATCTTCCCATGGTGTCTTTCAGGTCTACAATTTATTCACTGTGGTTCCTCTCGATTTAAATATGAAGTTTGAAAGGTCAAAATTCTCTTCGACATCATAATTTAGGGGGAAGGAGTGAGAGAAGGTATTGAATCCTCTTATGCAACCTAATCATTGATTGATTCCTATAAATCTACATGGTTCTCCTCCGTGGCATGGAAATCATTGTGATTAGTTGTAGTAATTAATGATAACTATGGTGGGCTACTACAACCTCTTAGAAGTGTTGCAAGTTCTTGGCATGCAAAGCAATGTGGGTCATTACATTCACTTGAAACATCATACACACTTGGAAGCCTTTCTTCATTTACTTACACATGTCTATCTTATTACAAATCTAGATATGATTATTTCTCTTCCTCTATTGATTCTACACCTAATGAATGATCAACAACTTCGTAAATATAGTTTCAATTTGCACACCGCACTAAAAGCACAATAATTGTTGATCTTCTTCTTATTCTGGTTCTAGCTCTATTGCTACTATAAAATCAGTCTTAGCCACTTTTTTTTCAACCATGACTTAAATCGTCTGAAGGTATAACCATCAAGGGAATCTTATCTATTGAAAACCTCAAAACCCAATTATTCTAAGATTTAATCATTTCTCCTTTTTTAGGCACTTCTTCTTGTCGTATGTCTTGACTAGTTTCTTTATTTTTCATCTTCCCAACATTGGCTTGGGAATGCAAGAGTGTGGGTTGGGTTACAATTTATTTTTGCATTGTTATTTTTGGTGGAAGTACAAATTATTTTTCCTTAGGAGGTGATGGTTTATTTGAAGGGAAAAGGGAAGAAAATTCAAAATGGGATGGGAGACTAGAAGATGGAGAAGGGGATTCCATAATGGGGGAAGAAGATAGAAAGTTAGGAAAATGGGGTTCGAGGTTAATATGAAAATGGTTTTGGAATGAGGAGAGGGTTGTAGCACGGCAATACATCTATCTCCCATTGACATGATAGACCAACATTAGATTCACATGCCTTAATCTCCTTAATTCATTCTTCAAGTTGTGGTAGCATATCGATATGAAAGTGATATTTTACTACCGGATGAAGTGAAATGGCATAGGGGTAACCCACAAGAAAGGTGTCATGAAAGCGATACCGAGTGCCTTTTTGTTTATTTGTAGTCTGGTTTGTACCATGATTTGTTCCATCCTTAGGATCTTCATCTTCAACTCATTATCCTCAGGTGCATGGTAGCCTCTAAAATCTACATACCCTTATTCTTCAACAACTTCACAACTTTATGGGTATCCAAACTAATTTTCATTTTTCTCATATGAGTATCCATCCTGTTGATTTTCTTCATATTACTTGATATGGACATGTTTTATAATAACACAGGGATATGTCTTGCAAATTTTGAGGAGGGTTGAACTTGTTCTACTACTGCTACAAGTGTGAATTCCATGTGGAGAATGAATTCATGATTTCACAAATTCATGAATGGAAGAAAATGAAAGATGTGGAAAGGAGAATGGATGGATATGGGTGGAAGAAATGCATGGTTTGAAACTTAGAGATAGGTTTTTGGATAAATAGAGTCACCGGTTATGCTTTTCTTATGTCTCCTACGACTATGATTCCACTAAGAGCACAACGAAACTTAATGAAATGGAAATGAAAACTAAAATACACACCTTGAAGGAAAAAATCTTGATTTCGGGATTTGGACCATGTTGTTCAACTTCCAATCTTGAAATATACTAGGTAGAACTCAGATCATGTAAAGAAACCTACAAAACATGAATTTCCTTATGCCAAAACTTGGCACTTATTTTCATGAGTGAAATCCCAAAATGAAAGGATTTGGTCTTTTTTTATGATTTCACCTCTTAGACTCCCAAATTCTTATAGATGCCTCAAAATCTATGAAACACTTGATATCTTCTAGTGGAACACTTGAAAAAATAGAACTCTGACTATGTGAAGTCCCACCAAGCATGCGAAAACTGTTACCTCCAAAAAAGAGTACCCCCCGAATCGCCTAAATGTGAATGGGGCATCCAATGCATTTCGATAACATGGGGTTATGCCTCAAGTTTTAGGACTTGCAAACTTGAGATAACCCTCTGGAGAAGGCCAGTTCCTCTTCATAATCCTACCTGCCACAACTACTTCGAATGCAAGAAAATACTTATCTAAACCTATTATATCATTCCAAGGAAACGGGGAGAGAGATTGCATGAAATGAAACTTATACTAGAAGTGGTGATACACAAAGAAAAAGGAGTTTCAATCACTTTCCTAGCCCAAAAAATGTGAAGGAATGAACTTAGAGAGGTTGTTCATGTAGCACATACCAGATTACATACATTCATCATTCCCTTAATAATAAAAAAAATTTGAACCTATAAAGAACATTAAAATATACACAACCACCCGTTTAACAATGAGAGGAAATCAATAACAATCAAAACCAAGAGAGGCTAGATAAATTAACACATGAAATGATTTCATTTCTCCAAAATATGCACATTACATTGGTAAGTAGGGGAAGGCATGAATCCCATTACAGTGTTTTCGGGGAAGGCTTCAACCCCCAGATATGAGAAGAATAGGGGTGCATGAGAGGAAAAAATGACTAACTATTTGCAATGTGCATCCCCTTTACAATTTATAAAAGAAAGAGATGAAAGAGAGAGAGGAGAGGACCTAAAATTATGCTTCCACCATTCCAAAAAAATCATGAGGCACCTATAAGAAGGGTTGGGTTTCTTGCACAACCCATACCCTTCTATACCCTACCTTGTGGAAGAAGGAATGGCCTTTATACCTCAATCATTTCATTTTTGCACACAGGTATGGCCTACCTTGTCCTCCGACTTCACCCCTTGTTTTCACTCACCTCATTTATTAATTTTTAATTTTTAATAGCTTCATAATGTAGGGATCTGATTTAGCTTTCCAACAAGTATAATTTTGTGAAATTGTGATAAAAATGGGAAAGTTATTAAGGTTTTAGTCTAGATTACATTTTAATGTTTTTGGATCCATTTAGCACCTCCCTGATTTATTCACCAACTTTCCATTACTTCTCACATACTTCCATCAATTTTGTTGGTATCCAAATTGATTCTCCCACAAGGACCGAGTAGCATCATGGCGGCGGGATGCTTAGAGACAGAAGAATCATGATATGATTCGTTTTATAGCAGGGGAGGGGATTCAACTAACTCTTTTTCAATTAGGAGTTTGAATAAATGAATAGCACCTCATTGAAGGTCTAATCTACCCTCACTATATTAGGTTGTGCCTTCATCCAAGGTAATAGGACCCGTTTTGTAACCCGTGTTGGTGAAGGATATCAAGAGATCCTTCTTTGCATGATCTTAATGAGAAACTTAAGGAAATATGATCAATACAACACAATATAACTCTCACGAGTTGTCACACTAGAGAGTGGAGATGTTTCCTAGACAAGGTTATGGTAACCAAAGAAAATAACTGAATCCTAATTGTCTCTACATACTTTGGCAATGGAATTTATTCATTTGTGGATACAGTACAAATAGCGTTGGTCCATGTAGGATTCATTGTTTAAGAAGTTTTGGTGCGAAGTTAAGCAAGATGAAGTTGATTATACTAGATATTTGAGAACCTTCAAAAAAATTGGGAACTCACTAAATAGACAAAATATTCCTTTAACCGGAAGGTGTGTATCGATGGAGGTCCGAGAGATGCACGGTTTCATGCACTCTTCGAGAATTTAATGCAAAGGCTCATGTTAAAGACTTAATTTAAATGTTAGAAATCACTAGTGCATCATGCCTAAGATACACTCATAGGCTTAAAAACAATCTTGATGAACATAGTGAAAGTAAAGTGATTTTAAATTATTTATTTCATTACCAGATGAAATCTCTTCTCATAATCAAATTGCAAATGCCACAATACTAACACATGGACGAGATCTTGTGTGACTTAGAGATATTTTAACATAAGATTGCAATAGGAATAAGAAAAACTATTTGAAAACATTTTAAAATAATAACAAACACAATTATTCTCATGATCAACACAAATTCAATCAAGGTTCATTGGATTCATTAGTAGGGGAAAGTTTCCTCAACAATCTTAGAGCTTGTCAATGGTTGAACACTTACAAACACCTTGACCTGATTAAATCTAAAACACAGAAAAATAAACTGGTCTCTCAGAAAAATTGGTCTTTCTCAAACTTTCTTAGAATATTTAACCCCCCTATGCAAGAGTATTCTCATTACATTTATACAATTTCACTCACTCACTTCCCCAAAAATTCTAAATCTTCAAGACAATATTCCTCTCTATTTTTATCAGGTGGTAAATTTTTGAGCCATGCACATTTCCTACTTTCATCATATATGATTGGGGCACCATGCCATAACTTTTGTGATCTTTCTAATCATTTTCTAGTTTTGTCGTGCAATAAATACTCCTTTCAATAATTCTCGGGTGGCTCCATATGGCTTGATCGACAAGCAATCCTTGTCACCTTTGGAAAAAAAACTTGATAAATGAGTTCCCTCACATGGATACCTACATTCGTGCCTCTTAGAAATGATTTTCCTTGCATGGATTATACCAAATACCTGCGCTGCGAGTCTGAGTCGGCCAAGTGTAAAGAGGAGCCATCGAAAACCTCCATGTGTTTCCTTGGCGTAAGCTGCAAAGGTGAAGTCCGAGAGGAGGGTCCCAAATGATCGAGGGCCATCCATGTATTCAAAACACGAGAGAGTTGCATCGATTGCTAAAAAGTCACAGTATAGGAAGGTCTAGTGGAAGCTTTCACGTGTTTGTTAAGCGCAACTTCAAAGTTGAACTAGAGGTGGGACCTCAAACTAGTGTAGGCTCTCCACGTGCCCTAGGCCCAAGAAAGCTCCTTCGACCATTGAAGAAGTCTTTGTAAAGAGGAGCCAACACAAGCCTCCATGTGTTTCCTTGGCACACTTTTGATATGGTGCTCAAAATCAGAGACCCCAAACAAGCGCGGGCTTTCCACGTGTCGCGGCCTGGAAAAGTTGTTGAAAAAGTTTAAGAACTAGTGGAAGGTGCCACATGGCTAGGAGTGCGAGAAAATTGCATCGAGATGCTTGAAAATATGGATTATGGGCACATCCAGTGAAAACCTCCATGTGTCTCTTGAGTGCTTTTTCAAAACTAAAATTCGAGGCGGAGTCCCCAAATGGCGCGGGCCCTCCACGTGTCTGGAGGTCGACAAAGTTACACCGAAGACTTGAAAAATTCTAAGTATAAAGAGGAGCCAACGTAATCCTCGACATGTCTCCTTGGCACAAATCTAAAGGTCAAACTAAGAGGTGAATCCTCAAATGAGTGTAGGCCCTCCATGTGGAAAATATTTGAGTTGAAGCGGGCCTAAGAATCTCAAAATGCCCCGCAACCCACCTCTTTGCTTCTAACTTTGGATGTTGTCCCACAGAGTCGCGAATAACTTTTATATCTTTTCTTCATTTCAAAATAGAGCTTAAAAAATCCAAAGTGCTCCGATGACCTGCCTCCCCACTTTGACTTTTCAATGATGACTCAAACATGTGACATTAATTTTTCCCTGTGCGAGTTGTAGATCATTTCATAACTTTGCTCCTTTTCACAAAAAGGAAAAAATATTCAAAATTCTCTGGCGACCCGCCTCCCTAATTTTAACTTGAAAAACAGCCATGTGTCCATCTTTAGGGTCAAAGTAAGAAATTTTCCCTACCGCTTCATATTGTTGAATAGCCAATCAGAAACTATCGGGGCCATGGGACCAATTTGGCATTTTTACAAATGTAACAAAAGATTGAAAATTTCATGAAGTAGACCTTCAGGCCACGTCCAATCGAGAAAGGACCATGTATCTACAAAAGTTGAGATAAAATTTTGACAAGGAAAACACAACCGTGGAAAAATAAAATGTAGGGGAAACTTTTCCATTTGCATCAAAAATTCAAAATGTTCCTCATGGACATAGAAACTGAAAATAAAACCAAGACTCAATGTGATCCACGACCCAAGGAAAAGGACTGACAATGGAAACCAAATGAAGGAGAAAGCTTTCACGCATCCATACAAGGAGACAAAGAATACTTCAAACCATGTGGACTGAAAATAATTTGAACAAAGAAGGCAACATTAGATTGAGCACCAACATCAGCTTAGACTTGGGGATGGGCACTCCCTGTGAGTGCCACATGAACAATAGACCAGTGCCAAAAATCAATTGGGAGCGAAGTAAAGAACAAGCTTGCAAAGTAGAAAAATAATAGCCAATCCTCGCAAGATCAAACCAAGAAACCAACAAAAACTGGTCACCAAGGACCACAAGAAACCAAAACAAAAAAACATTAAAATAGAGAAAAAGCAAAATACTATACATTGTAAAATGATGCGTTTCTTGATTATGAGAAATCAATCAAGGAAATGTTTCAAGTGCCTACCATTAATAGGAAACTCAAGCAATTCCCCATCTAAGTCCTTTAGGAAAAAAGTGTGCTCTCTAATTCGAATGTCAATAGAATAAGGGCCCATCCATAATGCATCAAACTTTCCATGCTTTCCCTTATCCTCATGTCTGTTATTCCACAATAGCACAAGATCTCCCAAAATGAAAACTCTTGAAGCTACCTTTTTATCAAATAAGTTCTTCAATTTCTCCCTAAACTTCACATGTCTTTGATGGGATTCCCTTCTCTCTTCATCTAGTTCAACAATTTGATTGATCATGCATCATAGGGACTAACCTCCTGGTCCTCTAACTATCAGATGAATTGATATGAAGATAATTACATATGAAAGGGAATTAAAGATTAAGTTCCATACACTAATTCAAATGGGCTCTTTCTATAGCTCTTTTGATAGTAATTTTATCAGCCCAAACAACAAACTTCAACTACTGACCCCACTTCTATTTGTTTAATTCCAAGTTCCTTTTGATTATATTCAACAAATTATTGTTGCTTTATTCTACTTGTCCATTACCTTGGGGATTATAATTTAAAGCATATGCTAAATTGATCCCATACTCATGACACATGGCTACCAAAGGTTTGGCTTGAAAACTCATAGCATTGTCAACAACTATCTTAGTAGGTACTCAAAACCTATAAATTATATGATTCAAAATGAATTCCATAACAATTTGGTGGGTAGATTTCTTGGTAGGGATTTCCTCCACCCACTTGGTGAAGTAATCAGTGGCCACTAATATCCACTTGTGGCCTACACTTGAAGAATTTGAAATCTCACCAATGAATTCCATTCCCCACTACTTAAATGGGGCTTCAATTGATACAAGCTACAAAGCTTCAATTGATACAAGATGCAAATGGAGGGATCCTAAAGCTTTCAATATTCCTGAAAAATGTTGACAACTCTCACAGTTTCTTACCAGGAGAGTTGTATCTTTAAAAAGATTTGGTCACCAGTAACCATCCCTTAATATCTTATGGGTTGTGACTCTTCCAGCAAAATGCTCTTAACAAACTCCTCCATTAAATCATCAATTATTTTCAAGGCTTCATCCTCGGTGATACAAATCAAAAGAACTCCCTCTGGGTTCTTCCTAGCTAGCCCATAATCAATGATGATGTACTACGGGAGGCTAACTTAAGTTCTCTATTTTGATTCTTGCTTAAATACTCAGGGCACTATAGATGTTTGAGATAAAAAATAATATCCTTGTACCATTCAGAATTTTTCACTTTCTCAAGAATATTCAATATTTCTTCTTCAACCTCATTTATCTCAATTGTTTGCAGGTTGCTTTCTACCATTAGCTTTGTTAGGCCCAATCCTCTGACCAATTTTGTAGTTTGGATGTCCATATCATATTCTTGTAATTTATTTTCCCATTGGCATCTTTTACTTGAAATTTCCATCTTTGATAGGATATCCTTAACCATGGTATGGGGAACATAAGCTATGAATTTAGAGCTCAAAATATATGGCCTAAAGATTTTTGTGGCTTTGACCAAAGCAAAGGCTTATTTCTCCATGATAGTATACTTCAACTCTGCCCCTTGTAATGCTTTACTAAAGAAAGCAATTGGCCTTTCAGCTCCTTCATCATCCTTTTCTAAAAGTACAGATGCAATAATATTCTCTGAAGAAAAGGAAAACATTTGGAAAGCTTTTTTATAATCAGGAGCTGCTAAAATAGGGGAATTCTTCAATGCTTCCTTAATCCCAGTAAAGGATTAAATATTTACTTCTTCCCATCTAATAATTTGATCCGTCTTCAACATATTGCTGATTAGGACAGTCAATTCGGATTACCTCCCCATGGTACACTATAGGATTTAGAATCCTTAAACCATAAAGGTTTTAGGCTAGCATATCGGTTTGAAGGAATTATAAAATGTTTATCATAATAAATTTACCTTTTAGTAAAAAATGATTTGGAATCCCAAAGATCATCCCATGACCAGTGGCTAAGTATGATTTGTGAGTTTTACATGTTCTCGTAGGTTCTCATAAAGGTTATTAAACCCAAGCATATAATAGTATTTTACAACCAAAGACCTCCTTCACAATATGCTTATACTAGATGTTTACCATTAAACTCAATAGCACTAAATATTTTATTGAAGAACACCTTTAAGATCTTTCTACACTTCTTTCTCAAGAAGAAGCCGATGAGGTATACATGCTCGAAGGTCTTTTTACACTTTCCCGAAGGCCTTGTTTACACTTACTCAAAGGTTTTTTACAAATGCCCAAAGGTTTTTTATAAAAACCAAGTTCCGTTAGAAGGTGACATTTTCATGCACACTCCCCCTCAATGGAAACTCTTTCAATCCAAGATTTTCATGAAAGTGACAAAACTTTGAAGCACTCAGGGACTTTATGAAGATTTTAACAACCTGTTCTTCAGTCAACATGAACTTAAAATTTATCTCATCAATTTTCTCCTTCTCATGGGTGAAGCGTATATGTATCTCAATGTTTTGCTTCCTCTTATGTTGAACTGGATTCTTATTCAAGATTAATATAACTCTGACCACCACATAGAAGAGAAATATTTCATTTAGCTTCCATGTGTATCTCTACAAATAGTGTTTACAACTACATGACTTATTTACTTCTTCCATTGTACTTATTTGCCTCAGTATTTGAAATGGAGACTCTTGATTGTATTTTTGTTCTAAGTAATAGTTCCTACACCAAAAAAATTGAACACATATCCAATATATTTTATAATAAAACATCAATATCGTTAGAATCACAAAATCTATATAAGATAAAAATTTTATTCTTAGTATAATGCAACCCATAATTGATTGTTCCTTTCAAATATCTAAAAATTATATTTTCAATATTCGAATGATCTCTTAAAAAAGGTTCCTACATAAACCTTGAAGTAATTCCTACTATATAGGAAATATCTGATCTAGTTATAGTTAGATAAATCAAACTATCAACTAACAACGTATATAAAATATGATCAACCTTTTTCATATGAAGATTTAGAATCAATATTTATTCCAACTTCCATTGAAGTAGAAAATAGTTTACAATCAATCATAAGAAACTTTTTCAATACAATGGTTGCATATTGTATTTCCAAAAATAACAATAGAATGAAATACAATCATACAAATAACATGATGTGAAACACCTAACTCATTCATTTCAAAGTACTACTTTGATTTCTCTTTCATCATATTTATTAAATCAGAATTTTCACTAGAAATAAGAAAATCATCAACATATATACATATAATGATAATATGTGAGCCTTATTTCTTAGTTAATATATCATTGTTAGAATAACAATTAAAAAACCTAGCGATTTGAAGAAGGAAATAATTTTCACATACTAAGTTCTAAGAGCTTGTTTTAAACCATACAAAGATTTCTCAACTTACAAACATAATTTTCTTTACCAATTTCCTCAAATCCTTTAGGTGAAACATGTAAATTTCTTCTTTTAAATCACAATTCAAAAATCTTTTTCTTATCCATTTGGTAGATTTGCCACTTAAATTGAGCGCGCGATTGCAAATAAGGCCCTAACAAAGTATTCATTTTAGCTATAATAAATGTCTCAACATAATCAATACTAGATTTTTGAGTAAAACATCTAGCAATAAGTCTAGCTTTATATTTTTTAATACTACGATCAACATTATATTTTACTTTGTATATCCACCTAGAGCCTATAATACTTTGTGGCTCAAGTTCATACAAGGTAATTAATGCATGGTATGTATGATGGATTTTGGTCATTTTCCTAAGGTTAATAGGATTTGAACTTTCTAACATAAAATGATCCCAATTTAATTTCTTATCTAGGAAGATAAGAGTTTCAGAAACATCTATAGTGTAAAAACATCATCATTAACATTTACTAAATCAGAGTCAAAACCATAATTTAGAAGCATTTAATGAGGTAACTTCAAGAGAAGAATACAACACATGTAAACCTTCAACTAGATTATATCTAGACATTTCATATAAGCTTTGATAATTAATATGTCCTAACCTTTCACGCCATAGTTTTGAATTATTCAAACTTTGAGATATAAAACAAGATGCGAGAAAAGAAATCATCAAAAATATACTAACCATTTCTTTGAATTTCTTTAGCTATTGTACTCTTATTACTATCCTTGATATACAAAGTATCATTTATTCATGGATTCTATTTGTTTCCATACCTCTTTCAGATGTTCGATATTACCAATGTGTAGAAGGTACTCATCGTTCACAATAATAGAAAGAGCCTTACGCATTCATTGCAACAATGTATTCTTGTTATCTACTGTTGATTACAGACCGGTGGAGGCAACCTCATATCTAGAAACAATCATCCAGAGTTTCCTCGCCATAAATTTTGTTTTGAACCAAATGTTGTAGTTGGTTTCATTCAGGATCTGAGTTTTTTCAAGACAGAAATAGCTGGATGCCATTGTTTTCCTAAACTTGTAAAACAAACCCTATTATAATATAAAATGTACCATAGAGTTAAATACATATTTAGTGATAGTAATTAATCATAATCTAAAGAAACTATTTAATCATAACTAATCTAAAGAAACTATTTAATCATAACTAATTATGTCATTACAATGCATACTAATTACCCTACCATGATCAAAATAATAAACTTCAATATAAAGGGTTCTTCATTATAACTCAAATTTATCTAAAATATATTTTCGACCATATAGAAGTGATGAAGAGACCCCTAAGAATGCACAATAACTTCAAATTTTTGGATTAAAATAATGTAGAAAAAGATCGACTAGCTTAAATTTGACATCTAAATGATTGTCATACTATCTTATGTTTGGTTTAATGTGACGGTCATTTGACCATCAAATTTAATGAATTCAAAAATTGCTATGTATTTCTAAAATGTGAAATTCCATAATTTTTTTCTTCTTTATAATATTAGGAGGTTATATTTTAACATTATAATAACCTATTATAATTTTTAATGTAAAAATATATACACTTAAAAAAAAAAGACGTATATAGTTTATATAATGTAAATAAAAAACAACATATAGTTCATAAAAATTATAAACTATAGTATTTTTTTTTTTAAAAAAAACATATAACCCTTATTAAAGGGGTTTAAAGGACATAGACCAGGTTAAAAGAATTTTACCAAGTGCAAGTAGATTTATGAGAGTATAGATTAACTTGTATATTTTATAAAGGGGACAAGTAATTTCACCCGACCAATGAAATAAATTGAAATCCCTATTTTCATGAACCTTGTCTCCTCCCTTCATTTACTCTTAATTTTACCTTGCACACATTTAAAACTATGGAAAGATTGCAAAATATTTTATATAATTCCTGAAAGCTAAAAACTTTAAAACTTTAATGTGGCTATAACTAAAAATATTTTAATAAATATTTATCACACTTCCCTTGGGCCACCAATAAACTAGCCCTATTTTAATTCTCCACTCCCACTCTTATATAAAGTAAAACCTGTAAATATGTTTATTTATATAGTTTTTATAAACTATAAGATATAAATGAATGGGACCACCCCCTTACATGGATAATATAAATGGTTAGGGGCAAATTTTAGGTTTTATTTAATAAGTATTAAGATTTAAAAAGTAATCCCTTCATGGTCAAGCAATAAACACGGCCCCTTACTAAAAAAAGTGCTTAGGTTTTTTTAAACATATATAAACCAAATCTAATAAAATTTATATTTTAAGCGGTTTAAACTAACCATATATATAAAATATGATTCAAACTTAGGTTTGTTTCTTTTTTAAAACTATATATGCCTAGATTTATAAGTTAAGTTTAAATATGATTTAAACTTAGGCTTAGAATATGGTCTGTTGACTCTTCCCTCAATCCCATGTAATTTTAATATGGTTTAAGGCTTTTAATATGTAGTTTTTAAAATATATATATATATATATTTATTTATTTATTTATTTATTTAAAAATAATAATATAGTTTTCAAATTATATAGGATATAGTTATAGATTAACTATATACTATAGTTTTTCAAATCAAATCCTTTTAGAGGGGTCCAAAGAATACGGGTATGAATTTACCTTCCAAATATTTAACTGTAAACATTTCAAAGTATAGAAAACATGAAAATTATTTCATATAGTAATAAATCTTTTCTTTTTTCGTATGTGATTTTCATGCGAGTAAATATTTGAAGCCCCTTTCACTGTGCATACATCAATCTACAAATAAATAGTAATTTCATATAATTTACAAAATGCTAACAAATCACTTCATTTACACACCTTTGATATATTTCTGAATATATCAAATGAGGACCTAAAGTCCTTTTTATATAAGGTGATCGGGTATGTCTCCCAACCCACATTTTCAACCTTAAATGGTTGACACATACATCTAAGTTTATAATGTTTAATATTAGAAATATAATCATTTCATGATATTAAATATTTAAGCTAAAGTATATACCTAGGTTAGCATATTTAATAATAGAAATATAAATATTTCATATTATTAAATATTAACCTATATATTAGTGATGAACTCATATACATTAAGGTTGGCAGGATGAATTAATCATTATGTTCCAAAATATTTTTCATTATTTACACAAACCATTGGTTTCTGTCCATACCTTGATTGGAAAATTCTCATTTATTCTATAGAAACCTTTGAACACGAGCATCATCTTCAAACACCTACCGGTGCTTGATATTTTCGAGACAGATGACAACCTAGTCAATATTTCAATATCATATTCACAAAACGGAGACATTGTATATTTTTTAAACCTAGAACCTAATAATTCCAAATTGTGCTGCTCTGACATTATAGCTCTGTCATGATGTATTATATTGAAAGAATCAAACATTTCAATGAAGTCCCAAACTACATGCTTATATTGTTTCATTCTTTGATTCTTTGTAGCATACAACTTTCTAACTTGCTTGACTATCAGCTCTGAATCCCCTTTAACAATAATATCCTTGACACCATACTTCCATGCAATCCTTAGACCCAAGAGCAGTGCTTCATACTCAACAATATTGTTTGTACACTCAAAATTGAGTTTAAAAGAAAATTTAAACTCCTCTTGGCTTAGAGATATCAAGACAACACCAATGCCATTACCAGATCTAGAACAAGCTCCATCAAACATCAAAGTCCAAGGAGAACCAACCTGCTCAAGATATTTGCACTCATTAATTTCATGCTCCTTACAATCAATATATCCCACAAAGTTATCAACATCAACATTTATGTACAATACTTCACAAGAAGCATTGCTAGGGTCCTCAATGAGATGTAAACTTTTCTTCTCACCATATAACTTCACAAGGATGCCCTCAATTGGTATGGTTGCATAAGACATTTCCATTTGCACACTTCCACCCACACTAGCTACCTATTTTTACGAATAATAGCATTCCCCATTTGGAAGGACAATCCACAATAACTACATTCAAGGTTAAGTACTTTCCTCGATAAGCCTCCTATTGCACTACTAATCCTTTGACATGTCCAATTATTGAAACTTCTCTTAAATCCATGGCACTACATATCCCAAAAGTTGTTCTTACCTTGATATTTCACTCATTCATTACCTCAAGAGGCATTACATTACATGAGGCTCTGAATAAAACATGCAATTATGAACCAACCTATCTTTAATAATCAAAGTAGTAAAAATGGATCAACATCTAATTAAGATTCAACAGAGAAGTTCCCAAATATACCTCGAGACGATTCACCTAGTTCCTTGAATGGTTTTGGTATTTCTAATTCTACAATAATAGGAGAAACCTCTATACTATTAACACTTTTGCCCGAGTAATCTTCTCTTCCTTAAATCCCAAATATTCGAATTCCCTTTTTCTATGCTCGGGGATTCTAAGTAATTCAACAATAGGAACAATAACCTTATTCGACTCAAGATTTGGGTTATGTAACAAGGAACGTATTTGGGTAGGGCGGTGTTAGAAGTGATATTTATAAATTCATCTGATAATATGGGAGTCATTAGAATTTTGACATTGGCAAGAGAACATGTTTTATTTGGGGTAGTTAGGCCTTTTCTAGATGTATCTTTCTTAGGGGTTTCTTTCAAAGCATATTAGTAATAACTAGATCTTTTGGCTTGTCTTTGGCCCTTTCCATTTGACAACCTTACTTATGGTGTTATATTCTTTCTCTTGAGAAACTACTGCATTCATCAACAATTTCCTATCCTCTTCAGAAGGGATCCCTCCATCATAATTTTTAATCATCAAATCCCTTAAGTATTCAAAATCATGATTAGGAAGATCAAATGCTTGCACCATATCAATTTCAAAAGTATTAATAGGAGGAAGAGGTAATACCTAGTGGACACAATCCCATAAGTTTTCAATAGTTCAGGAACTTATCAAATCTGTTGAGGTTTCCCCCTGTTGTGCATTTGTAGGGTACTCCATCATGCACACATCATCATACATCTCATCATCATCTAATTCCTCAACTTCTTGATCTAAATCACATTGGGAGTGTGGTAAGAAAAACCTATCACACCACTCGATAACATTGGCCTCCTCCACAATAACAACCTTGGTAGTTAAAGGATCAGGAACGATCTATTCTCCCAAGGTTGAGGTGTCTATTTCCCGACCCCATGGGCCCTTTCCCTATGTCATCTAGTCTCGTGATCACCTCTGCGGGGTGATTTCCAAATATCTCCCTGTCCTTGTGGCTTATGTTTACCTTGCAAATTCTCTCCTATTCCTTTTTCTACTTTGGCGATTTATAGGATATCTCTCAGTAACTACTCCATCCAAAGTTTTTACAACCTCTTCAAGATCCACAACTTTGCTTGACTGAGGCTTTTCAAGATTGATCAACTTAACACCTTACCTCTTAGGAGGCTTGCCAATCGCTGTAATATCATTATCTATTTGTAAGGCCATGGTGAAAGCTTGCCTCAATGTTCCCGGGTTCTTATCTCTCAAGTAATAAGTAGCCTTTTTTATCAAAAGCATCGAATGTTTTATCAAATAGGAAACATCACTTGGCCTTAGGATTACAAGTAGCCTATTCAGGGTCTTATTGAACCGAGTATTAAAATCATGGATAGATTCATTTGGATTTTTATTTTTATTTTCAAATTTAGATAAAAGGAACCAAAGATCTATTTTATCCCCATATTGCAATCTAAAGGCATTTTTCATATTGTTCCATGAATCTATTTAATTATCTAGTAAAGACTTGTACCCGATCGCGTGCATCCTCCTCAATAGTATGAATAAACAAATTTGCGTACATGTATTCAAACTCAATTTAAAAATATTCCATCATATTGATAAATATTTTTAAATGGTGGTCTGACCAGTGATGGCATTATTTCCTTGAAATTTTGGGAACCTATTTCTGACATCTTGTGACACCATATTAGGATATCCATCTATACCTATGAAATCTATAGGTCTAAAAGTGTTGACAACAAAAGGAGGTCTAGGTGGAGGTTGGGCCATATTTCCTTGAGGAAGTGAATTTACAGGAGAAACAGAATGATAGGGAACGAGGGGTCTTTGGAGCACATGAATATAGATTTTAAAATAGATATTCTCTATTGACTCATATTCTTGGAAAACCCTATCAACCTTGGAAGAAACAAGGGAAAAATGAGAGGAAGACTTTTCAGACACAAATGATGGCACTGAACTAAAATTTATATACTGATTACTTGGTTCAAAATCACTTGAAGACCTATGGTAATCTTCAACCACAGATTGATCACCTTTCAAAATTGATATCTCCTTTTCGATTCTATATTTCCAACAACTTTCTAGACTTATTTTCCTTCGAATTTGTTTTTCCTAACTTTGGAAATAACTTCCTAGTAGGGTCCCTAGTGCACAAAGATCTTCTTCTCTCAAACTTTGCATAGATTAATGAAAAATTTCACTTGAGATGGGTTAAGAAACTGGTAATCATCAAAATTTTGATTCAACATGAAGTTGACACTAAGAATGTTCACCTTAGTTGTGCATATGCACTATAAGTAACTTACTAAGTGTTTATAAATGTTTAATTTATGTAAATCTTAATAGATCCGACCTTCCTTTACCCACATTTATCACTATTGATGAAAATTTAGTGCAATAACAACTAGAAACTTGAAATACTACACAACGACCCTATAATCTTACACAAATCTTAACAAACGATGATGTTTAAACACCGTATTTGTACTTAAATCATCTAAGAAACATTACTGTGGTCGCGCATGAGTAGGAATTTGTAAAATAATTCCTTGACAACGATGCCAATTCGGTGTTGGTATCCAAATTGATTCTCTCGTGAGGGCTAATCAACATCACGAAACTAGTAGGATGCTTAGAGACAGAAAAATCTTGATATGAGTCATTTTGTAGCCAGGGAGGGGATTCAGATGACTCTTTGTCACTCAGGCGTTGGAATAAATGGATAGCATCTGTCGACATTAAAATTTTCCTCTCTGTAATTTCTATTTTATTGATGTATGTATTAGGAATAGGATGTTGTTAAGTATAATTAGTAGTGGCATCTAATAGAAGATAACAACGTCGTCGATCAAAGGCTGCCAATAAAGTAGAGTATGGTAATAGTCAAAGTACAATAGGAATTTTGTGGTAAAAAGTAAATATTTTTCGTAAGTGGTCCGTAGGTAATGTTAAAATGTCAAAGTTTGGGTAAGTAGAGAAGTAGGGTCTCCATGATTAGGAATTAAAAAATAGTATATTTGTAATAAGGACAAAGAGTGATGCCATAAATATTTTGTGTATTTTATTTGTGGAAAATTCTAAAAAGGTGGAACCCATGTGAGATGATAAAGTTTATCTTATCTTAAAAGATAAGTCTACATATAAAGGCAAGATTTTAGGCATGGAATATGATTGGCCGGAAGAAATTTCCTATCCTATCTTAGAGATAGGGTGGATAAGCTTGAATTCTTATAAATAAAGAGGCCACCCCCATCATTTAGTATAGAGAGAAGTAGTGAGAAATATTGTATGAGTAAGTCTATAAAGGAAGCCATCATTTAGAAGGTGTGTTAAAGAGTCCATTGTGAAGTTTCTCCCATAGTTATTGTTGGAAAGCAAGTGAAGTCGTAACACTTGAAGTACCTCATGGGTGAGATTGTAACAATTTCATGTTGATATTATAATTTACACTTATATTTCAGATTTGTCTTCATCCTTCGTATCATAGTTTATGGTATTCTTGTGTTATGTTTGTTGTGTTCCCAGATTACATCCAACAAACTAAAGGTGTGCATTAGTAAATAATCATAGAACCAGAAGTTCTGGTGGAGAATTATCATAGTGCCGGATTGGTGTTGACATTTTGGTTCCGTTGCCGGGATCATTCCTCGTTGGTGGATTTTCTGGAGAAATATTCCCCCTTAGTCAAAAATCATTTGGAGGGTAGCCTTGTTTTTATTGTGCATAGTAGTTACCATGGTAAAGTCACTTTTTACTTTGAATAGTATTTACCACAGTAACTTTACTTTTTACCATGAATAGTATTTACCACAGTAACTTCACTTTTTACCGTGAATAGTGTTTGCCACAGTAAAGTCAGTTTTTACTACAAGTAAGTCAAGTTTTACCGTGGTCATTCCTATTTTACTTTAGAAAGGTGTAAAGTCACTTTCTATTGTAGTGAGTCCAATTATTTGTGGACACAAGTCTTATTGATTGTACTTGTGAATTGGTATTTCACTGTGGTTACTTTTAAAAATGGGGAAGATTCCTATTTTTTTCAGCCCAATCTAATGAAGATGCTTCCTCTTTCATTCAAGATTTTAAATGATCTTGTATTTGTAATGGCCTCAAAAGGAGGGAAAAATAGACTGAATTTTTTGCTACCTTTTTGGATGGTTCAACAATTAGGTGGTTTGAAACACTAGGTGATAATGTGAAAAACTCATGGGATTTATTAACTGAAAGTTTTTTTGAAGAATTTGGTGAACAACAGAAATATGCAGATCTCATAATCGAGATCACAAAGCTAGCCCAAGGAGAGAATGAGAAGATAAGATATTATCATGCTCATTTTCTAGAGCTAAGGAGGAAGCTCGATGCCCAGATCCAGAAGGAAGGATTAATAGATGGGTTGATGAATGGCGTGGATAATATCCTATGTAAGCACTTCATTCTTGTGATGAAGCAAGAGATCGACAACGAGTGAAGTATGATCGCCCTTGACTACCATTGAACAAGAAAAGGAGATTGCAAGAAGGCAAGAAGAAAGCATGAAAGAGGAGCCCAGAAGAAATTACTTGCTAAGGTAGAGCCTACACCAACACCTTTGGTCAGAATCCACAACCACTCTCGGTGAGCACAAATCTTTTCCCTAGGACATCTACTAAGTATGAAGATCTGCTCAAGAAGATGGGTCAATTAACTATTAATCTTCTTCAAGGAAAAGAATTTAGTTCTCAGGGAGGAGATAGAGGTCCAAAAAGAAATATAACTGAAGTTGTATGTTATGGTTGTCATAAAAAGGGTCATTATAAGTATAATTGTCTAGATAGAGCTTCTACATCTGGTACAAGAGATAATGATAAAGGAAAATCACCTGTGAATTCTTTTGATGTAATAGATAGGAGCATAAATAATGAAGCAAATGTGTTTGTAAAAAAATAAAGAAAGAAAAAGATAACCAAGATGGAAATGATCCTAAGAAGATGAAAGGAGAAACTAGTAAGAAACATAGGAGAAGAAAGTTGGATGTGTAGGATTTTCTAATTTCACAGGGACAATGACCATACTCCATCTTAGAAGATCTGTCCAAAAGGCTTGAAAATATTACATATGGTCAACTTTTGGCTGTCTTCGAGAAGAGACGAGAGCTACGAAGTGGACTCAATTCTCGATGAAGTAAGGAGGTTGAGGTACCAATTTTGGAGGCAAAGACGGATCCCTACGCTCCACAATTTGAGGTATTATGTAATGGTATTTCAATTCATGATGTCTTAGTTGATGGAGGTGCTACAATTAATGTAATGATTGAGTCTATAATGAATATGTTGGGTTTAAAAATTGATCGCCCCTCAACACTTATGTTAAGGTCATTAAATAAGGGAAAAACTAAACCAGAAGGTGTTGTTTCAAATGTGGCAATATCTGTTATGGGTGTTGTATGTGTGGTAGACTTTCAGGTGATGAAAAATGGTACTGTTGCATACCCAATGTTGTTGGGAAGGCCATGGCTAAGGAGAGTTCATGCAAGAAACTACTGGAATGAAGGCTTCATGACACTTGGACATGGTAGAGAGAGGGTGAAGATAAATGTGATCCCTCGGCATCATAAGGCAGAACCTGTGGATTCAAGTGATGAAACTGATGATTGGACATCCTCTTATTACTCTAGTACCAGTGAAGTGGACACAGAAGATGAAGAAAGTGAGGTTGATGTTTCGGTCATGGATATCCTTCCAGTCACACTGACTCATGAACCCATAAGATTATCTGAAGAAGAAATTGTTGACCATCTCAAACAAATAAAGATTGGTGATCTTTGTGATGGAGAGTGAGAAGGAATCTTACCTCCATCTCTTTCAAAGTTACATACACCTATTCACTTTTGATTACAAGGAGCTCGTCAAGTAAGTTGGGTAGAACATTCTATTGAGTTGGTAGATGGTGCTAAGCCCATAAAGTAAATGCTATATAGAATGAATATTAATTTTTCCAAGACTATAAAAGAAGAAATAGATAAGTTGCTTAATGCGCAGGATTCATATTTCTTTGTGGAGAATTCATAATGGGTTTCTCCCATTGTGATCTCAATAAAAAAGAATGGGAAACTACACATTTGTGTTTATTATAGGAATCTCAACAAGGCAACAAATAAGGATCATTACCCTCTTCCATTCTCAGATTAGATCTTGGATGAAGTAGCTGGCCAGAGTGCTATAGTTTTGCTGATGGATATAGTGGATACAACCAAGTTCATATAGTAGAGAAAGATCATCTGAAGACCACATTCACCACTCCTTGGGGAACGTTTGCTTATAGAGTTATGCCTTTTGGGTTGTGTAATGCTCCGGCAACGTTCCAGTGCTTAATGAATAGGGTGTTTGAACCTTGCATTGGGAAACTTCATCAGAGTATTTCGGATGATTTTTGTATCTATGGGAGCAAGATGGACCACTGCACTGAGATGGAGACAACATTTCAAATGTTATATGAAGCACAAGCCTCACTAAACCCTACAAAGTGTGTCTTTGGATGTTCTAAAGGCGTTTAGTTAGGGCAAGTTGTATCTAGAGATGGTATTAGCACGATCCTGATAAAGTTTCAAAAATCAAAGAGTTACCATTTCCTATTAATAGAATTAAGTTGAGATCATTTGTAAGACATGTGGGTTACTATAGAAGATTCATCAAGAATTTCTCAAAGATTACATAGCCACTAACCCAATTCTTGAAGAAGGATGTTACTTATGAACCAGGAAATAAGGCACATGAAGCTTTTGAACAACTAAAGGAAGCTTTGGTGTCTTCACCTATTTTAAAGAGTCCAGATTGGAGAAAGCCATTCATTGTGTATACTGATGCCTCAGATGCAGCACTATGAAGTACTCTGAGCTAAAAAGATGAAAATGGGAATGATCATCCAGTTTACTTTGGGAATAGACCAATGAGCAATGCTGAGGTAAATTATATCAGTAATCTGAAAATGAGGCTCTAGCTATCATTTTTTCGTAAAAAGTTTAGAAATTACTTGTTAGGGTAGAAATTTATAGTTGTAACAGATCATCAGGCTCTAAAATATATTGTAAATAAGCCTAACCCATTAGGGAGGATAGTAAGATGGATAATTTTTCTACAAGAATTTGAATTTGATATTATTGATAGGCCAGGAAAGAAGCATGTCAATACAAATGCAATCTCTCGAGCCTATTATGGTTTAAGATCATCTTGTGATGATGATGATTTCCCATATGTAGCATTGTTATCCCTTGACAAAATCCTTAGTGAATACATAGATATTTGGAATTATCTGAATGAATTCAAGTTTCCTGATGGTGCCAATGCAAAGACTAAGAGGAAGATTACTCAAGCCAATCGTCCATATTCTATTCTGCATGGAGTATTATTTCGAATAGGACCTAATGGATAGTATAAGAGAGGAAGTTGGACGTGATCAAGGGAAGGAGCTGATAGAAGAATTCCACAATGGTACATGTGGAGGACACTTCTCTGGACAACTTACAGCAAGAAGGATCTTGGATGCAGGTTATCACTGGCCCACTCTTTTTAGAGATTGTTATAATTATTGTAAGACATGTGATATTTTTCAAACACATGGTAATCATAAGACTTCATCAGCTCCATTATGCCATATGCTTCAACTTGGTTCCTTTGAAAAGTGGGGAATAGATATTGTAGGTTCACTTCCAAATACCTCATGCCAAAATAAGTATTTATAGTTGCCATGATTATTTAACCAAGTGGGTTGAAGCTATGCCATTGAAAAAAACTTCCATGGATGAAGTGGCAAGGTTCATATATGAACGCATTGTCACCAGATTTGGTTACCCATTAGAAATTATAATGATCAAGGAAGCCACTTCCTTAATGAGGTGGTAGAAGCCCTAGTCAATGAAGAAGAAAGAATACTTTTATCAAAAGATCCATTGGTCTCCATTTCATGTGAATGACTTGGTTCTAGTATATGATTCAAGATACAAAAAAGAAGGCAGAGAAAATTTCTTCCCAAATGGATGGGGCCCTACAAAATAGCAGTTGTGCATGAAAATGGTACATATCGACTGGAGGAATTGGATGGCACTCCCATTATGAAATGGGTCAACCACGACAAGTTAAAGATTTTCTAAGCACCAGAATAGTCTATTCGAGGACGGAGTAGAAGCTAGGAAGGGGGAAAATGTCGACATTAAAATTTTCCTCCGTAATTTCTATTTATTAATGTATGTATTAGGAATAGGATGTTGTTAAGTATAATTAGTAGTGGTGTCGATAAAAGTTAACGACGCCATCGACAATGTAAATGTCAAAGTACAATAGGAATGTTGTGGTAAAAAGTAAATATTTTTCATAAGTGGTCCGGTAATGTTAAAATGTCAAAGTTGGGGTAAGTAGAGAAGTAGGGTCTACATGATTAGGAATTAGAAATATTATATTTATAATAAGGACAAAGATTGATGTCATAATTTTTTGTGTATTTTATTTGTGGAAAAGTCTAAAAAGGTGGAACCCATGTGAGATGATAAGGTTTATCTTATCTTAGAAGATAAGCCTACATGTAAAGGCAAGAGTTTAGGCATGGAATATGATTGACGGAAGAGATTTTCTATCCTATCTTAGAGATAGGGTGGATAATCTTGAATTCCTATAAATAAAGAGGCCACCCCCTCATTTAGCATAGAGAATAGTAGTGAGAAATATTGTATGAGTAAGTGTGTAAAGGAAGCCATCATTTAGAAGGTGTGTTAAAGAATCCATTGTGAAGTTTCTCCCATAGTTATTGTTGGAAGGCAAGTGAAGTCAGTAACACACCGAAGTACCTCATGGGTGAGATTGTAACAATTTCATGTTGATATTATAATTTACACTTATATTTCATATTTTTCTTCATTCCTTCATATCATAGTCTATGGTATTCTTGTGTTATGTTTGTTGTTGTGTTTCAGATTACATCCACCAAACTAAAGGCACATGCATTAGTAAATAATCATAGCACGAGGAGTTCTGGTGGAGAATTATGATTGTGTTGGATTGGTGTTGACACACCTCACCGAGGGTTTGATCTACCCTCACTACTTTAGGTTGTTCCTTCAACTAGGGTGAGAGGACCCATTTTGAAACCCATGTTGGAGCGGGATATAAATAGATCCTTCTTCGCATGATCTTAATGAGAACCTTGAGGAAATATGATCAATACAACACAATATAATTGTCGGGAGTTATCACACTTTGGAGAGTGAAGATGTTTCTGGACAAGGTTCGGAGTTACTAAAGACATTAATTGAATCCTAATTTTCTCTCGCATACTTTCGAAATGGAATTTTTTCATTTATGGATACACAGATACAAACAGGGGTGGTTCATGTATGATTCATTGTTTGATAATTTTTTTGTTGGAAGTTAAGTAAGACGAAGTTTATTATACCAAATCTTTTAGAACCTTTACAAAAATTGGGAACTCATAGAACAAAATGCTTGTAACAGCCAAAATATTCCTTCATCCAAAAGGTGTGTATCAATGGAGGCCTAGAGATGCACTGTTTAACACACTCTTTGATATTTAAACACAAAGGCTCATGTTAAAGACTCAATTAAATGTTAGAAATCCTTGGTTCGTCACACCTAAGATACACTCATAGGCTTAAAAACAATCTTTATCAACATAGTGAAAGTAAAGTGATTTTAAATTGTTTATTTCATTACCAGATGAAAGCTCTTCTCATAATGAAATTGCAAATTCCACAATACTAACACATGGACAAGATCTTGTGTGACTCAGAGAGATTTTAACATAAGATTGCAACAAGAACAAGAAAAACTATTTGAAAACATTCTGAAATAATAGTAAACACAATTATGCTCATGATCAACATAGAGTCATTCAAGGTTCATTAGATTCATCAAGAGGGAAAGTTTCCTCAAAAATCTTAGATCTTGTCAATGGTTGTACACTTACAACCACCTTGACGTGATTAAATCTAAAATACAGGAAAATAAACTGGTCTCTCAGAAAATTGGTCTTTCTCAAACTTTCTCGAAAAAGTTAACTCCCTATGAAAGAGTATTCTAATTGCATTTATACAATTTCACTCACTCACTTCCCTAGAAGGCTAAATATTCAAGAGAATATACCTCTCTATTTTTGCAGTGTGTAAAATTTTGAGCCACTCACATTTCCTAATTTCATCAAATATGATTGGGGCACCATGCCATAACTTTTGAAAGTCTTTCTAATCATTCTTTAATTTTTTCATGTAAGAAATCATCCTTTTAATAATTCTCAGGTGGCTCCATATGGCTTGATATGAAAAGCAATCCTTTTCACCTTAGGGAAAACACCTTGAGAAATTAGTTCCCTCACATGGATACCTACACTCGTGCCTCTCAAAATGAGTGTCCTCACATGGATTATACCACATACTGCGTTGTAAATCTGAGTCGGCCAAGTGCAAAGAGGAGCCATCGAAACCTCCAAGTGTTTCCTTGGCGTAATTGTAAAGGTGAAGTTCAAAGGCAGGTTCCCAAATGATCAAGGGCCATCCACGTATTCAGAACCCAAGAGAGTTGCACCGATTCTTAAAAATTCACAAGTATAGGAAGGTCCAATGGAAGTTTCCACTTGTTTGTTCGGCGCAACTTCAAAGTTGATGTCTAGAGGTGGGATCTAAAACTAGTGCAGCTCTCTAAGTACCCTAGGCCCAAGAAATATCCTTTGACCATTGAAAAAGTCACTATAAAGAGGATCCAACATAATCCTCCATGTGTTTCCTCGGTGCACTTTTGACATGGTGCCCAAAGTGGAGACCCCAAACAAGCAATGGCTTTCCAGTGTCTCGGCCCGCACAAGTTTTTGAATTTTTTACGAATGAGTGGAAGGTACCATGTGCCTAGGGTCCGAGAAAATTTCATCGGATGCTTGAAAAGTCTAAGTATGGGAAGATCCAATGGAAACCTCCACGTGTCTCTTCAACGCTCTTTCAAAAGTAAAATTCAGGGGTAGGTCCCCAAGCGGGCATGGACCCTCCCATGTCTTGGGTCCGATAAAGTCAGCAATGAGACACTTGAAAAGTCTAAGTATAAATAGGATCTTGTGTAAGCCTCCATGTGTCTTCTGCATAACTCCAAAGCTCAAATAGAGAGGAAAATCATGAAATGAGTGTAGGCCCTCCATGTGGAAAATATTTGAGTTGAAGCAGCCTGAGAATCTCGAAATGCCCCGACAACCCACCTCTCCACTTCTAACTTTTTATGTGGGCCCCAGCAGAGTCACGACTCACTTTTATACCTTTTCTTCATTTCAAAATAGACCTTAAAAAATCCAAAGTGCTTCGGTGACCCACCTCCTCACTTTGAATTTTAAATGATGACTCAAGCATGTGACATTAATTTGTCCCCCGCAGAGTTGCAGATAATTTCATAACTTTTCTTCTTTTCACAAAAAGGAAAAAATCTTTGAAATGCTCTGGTAACCCACCTCCCCTCTTTTAACTTGAAAAACAACCACGTGTCCATCTTTCGGTCAAAGTAATAATTTTTCCCTACCACTTCATATTGTTGAATAGCCAATCAAAAGCAATTGGGGCCACGTGATCAATTTGGCATTTTTTACAAATGTAAAAAAAGTGACAATTTCACCAAATAGACCCACCAGCCGCATCCAATTAGAAAGGACCACGTATCTATAGACATTGAGATAAAATTTTGATAGGTAAAACATAATCGTGGAAAAATTAAATGTAGGAAAAATTTTCCATTCATGTCCAGAATTCAAAATTTTCCTCACGGACAGAGAAACAATAAATAAAACCAAGACTCAATGTGATCCACGACTTAATGAAAGCACTGACAATGGAAACCAAATGAAGGAGAAAGATTTCATGCATCCATACAAGGAGATAGAGAATACTTGAAACCATGCGGACTGAAAATACTTTGAACGAATAGGGCAAGATTAGATTGAGTACCAATAAATTCCCACCTAAATCACCAACTCAAGTTCAGGTTTGACGTGACACTTGCATATGGAGGGTCTCTTACATTGAATTGTCAATTATCCACTTTCATATCCGATTCACCTAGATTGGTGAATGATCTTCTTATATGTTGGTGTCATGATTTTGTGATGCATTTTCATTGGGTGGGCGAGATGTTTGGGCATTATGTTTCCTTGACTCCATTCTCTAATGCAACCATACCCCATTTCTCAAAACGACTCACCCGCCTCGTTGTGGTTCATAGTCTCGAGCCACGACATATATATACACCGCCATCATCAGCGACATGTAATGTGTCATTGCATTTCCCATCTCACATCCAACACACTAGTTACCCTTCCGACATCCTTTCGCCTTGGTAACCCCGACAAACCCGATCACCTAACTCACTAATGCAAACTCACGTGAGGTCCCTCAAATTCCAACCAAGAAAAATATTCGAGTTGACAAACCTACCCCATAATACCATGCGACAAAGCCATGTAAGGAGCTTAGATCTCTTTGCAACATATGAGCTCGTTGAGAAGCTCACCGATCTGTTTGGTGAGCTATATTTTAGATGTATCCTCGTAAGGCCCCTCTTGGGAAATTTCAACATATTTTTGCATTTTTTAGGGATTTTTTTATTTTCTCAATGCTGGAGGTTGAGGAGGAAGCCATGAAATGTCCCGAAGATAATTTTTTCCAATCCTCCCATTTCTTTTTTGTGTTTTCTTGAAATTGTGGTTTGGGAGTCTGTTTAGATTATGTGGCGGAGCTTTGGGTTTTTCAAGACCAAGAAGAGGAAATATTCCTTGAATAATTTGAATCACCCCTGAAACACCACAAATGCCTCTTAGTACCTAAAAAACATCTTCGAATCACCAGATCCTCGATGGGTTCTACCAACTACCTAAATCTTTTCTAGTTGTCCATTTTTTCTAGGGGACAAAAATGGATA
The DNA here is from genome assembly GCA_018340775.1 of Taxus wallichiana var. yunnanensis. Lineage (NCBI taxonomy): Eukaryota > Viridiplantae > Streptophyta > Pinopsida > Cupressales > Taxaceae > Taxus > Taxus wallichiana. The sequence continues at coordinate 170,645,998 of CM031235.1, forward strand.
ACAACCTCCTCAACCAAAGTTTTAGTAGTATATGGCTACTATGATTCGAGATGATGAATCCTCCTCTTTTTATTCTTCACAAGAATCCTCCTCATGGTCTCCTTTTTATTGTATTCATCGTATTCATCGTCACTATTTTCATTAGTATCCTCCTTGTTTCCTTTGGGATTTTTTGGTATAGATATTTAGTTAATGACACGACCAAGCAAGATAGGTACCAAACATGACGGAGATCGCCCCTTCTCCATATCTAGAAAATCATTCCCTTAAATTCTATCCACCACCGACTTGATGGATCTCCAATATTATTTATTGTTACATCATGTCCGGAGGGGGCTCCACCAAAACGGCAACTCCTGTCCTTCCCGTAGAGAGCTCAATAATATTACAAGGGTTAAACAATATAACTCATGTTGGTTCTTCATTTATCTTATCACTATGTACAAAAAGTGTAGCTTTAAAAAAATTAAAATTGAGGGGCTTGGAACAAAGCCATAATTCATGTGTTTAAATGAATAAGTGGGTTATTCAATATATAAATAGATAATTAGGTGTTGATCTAATTGTGATTCATGTTACTATGTGCAAATGATTGTTTAGAATTAGAAATATGATCAAAGTAGTAAATACAAATATTCTAAACCATGTAATGATAAAGTAAGATGAAAAAAATCATTAAATATTGATAAATTAGAATTATAGTTTGGGTTGAAATGATTGAACCATTATTTGAGAACTAGAAGTGTGACTTGGGTTTGAGAATATGAAAATATGTTTTGTAAAGTTTCATTAAAAAGCTTGTGGGTGGCAACCTCTTAGTGTTATTAGATGTCCTTAATTAGTATGGTGTGTGTTTTTTTATCCGATTTATGTAAATGATTTCCCAATTGATTATAACTAAAATGAAAAGGGTAAGTAGTGAATTTGTAATAATCACCTTCAAAATATTTTAGTGTCACCCGCATTTTTGTAATTTCCTACATATTTTGAACACATACAAACAATTGCAAAGATAGTCAAGTAAAAATTAATAATAATAAAAATATGATAGCCCAACCTATCCCCCTTCCTTCCGGTTGTGTCATCTTTTTCCTTTGTCTGAGTGCAAAAGGTGTTCATATTTTATCTATCCTAGAAATATGTTTTTGGAAGAAGATTTATGGTTTATCTTCTCGGGATGTTCGTCTATGGGGAAGAGTGCAAGAACCTTGACACATTAACATGAAACCAAGCCATCCAAAAACAATACAATTATTGGTTGAACCATCCATGTACATGGAGATATATGTGTAACCATAATATATCCTCATTTTACTATATACAAATTGATTGATCTAGATCTGTAGATGTATCTAAATTGGGTTGTTTTGTCTTTTAGATGAGAGGAAACCATCGCCTATAATTTTTTTATTGTATATTGAAGTAGAAGAAGAAGGAGATTAAGGATTAGGTGGTGATTCATTTGAGTACAATGTATAGATGTATTTATTTTTCTTCTTATTCTTATGATCACCTGTGTTACATGTATTGTATCCTTTATAACACCATTCTCGAGATAGATGATGGCTACAAGTTTTTTTCCTACTCTTTATCTTTTTAACAATAATTGTATTGAATAATATAGTGAGAGTGCCCTTTCCCACTATCTCTACAAGATTTTTATCTTTCACTCTTCCTCTATGTGAAACCCTTTGTTTACTAATTATCTTCCTTGCTTAATAGGTTTTGTTTAAAATTTCATGTAATCTCCAATAATTTATTTATAGGTTTCATCCAAACTCTCCACAATGATGTGAACTTTCTTTTTTCATCCGGTAATGAATGGTCTCGTGTTATTGTTGTTTACTTTGTAATGTTATGTTTAATGGAGGGGATCCTAGAACAAGCACATGTACTATTTGATATAATTCCTTGCAAAATGTGGTTCAATTTATACCACGTATATAGGATACACATAGCCTAGAGTGGTTAAAAGGAATGGGTAACTTTTTTAAAAGTTTGATTATGCTAAGATGCTCTACAACCCATGCCATAATGCTTCCATTTTATGCCAAGATAGAAATCTAGATCAACGCGTGAACATCTTCCGAAAAATAATAATTAAAAAAATAATAAAGGGATTGATCAAAGAGTATTTTGTCCTCGGGAAGTGTGTTGAAACATGAATTTTTGTCTTTTATATAAGGTGCATATGTATGGAAATCCCCATAGTTTTTGTTAGTATTTTCTCATGCTTTTCATCATAATAAATGCATTAGAACATATTACGGAAAACCATCAAAGTGTGAAGGACGAGGATTTCTATTTGATGTTATAACTATGAGATATGCCCAGATTTGGGTTTTTTTAAAACACATTCGTAACATGAAAGCAAATAAATGGGCATTCACCAATCATAATGGATATTTGTATGGGTCTTTTGTCGATGTGTTTGTTATGAAAATATCACAAGCACCCCCGAATGCTTGCAAGTGAATAATTGGGAAATCAGTGTGATTTTTCAAACATTGAGCTATCCCAAAGTGTGAAAATTTGTGAAATGGGATACCTCTCAAGAGAAGGTTGGCTTCTTTTCCTAACCTAGTGCCAAACTACTCCAAAGTGTAGACAATGGCTAATTTAACCCTAATATAATGCTTTCAAAAGGGACAAGGGTAGAAGTATTAAATGAAATTGAAATATACTATAAGGGAAGGTGATGCACTAAGAAGAAATGTTGGAAACCCCGCACCGCATAGGAGTGAAAAAAGAAAAATTGAGGAGGGTGATCTACCACCTCAGACCAAAACACCTATCGTAAACTCATTTACCAATAAAAACACTACCAAAAACTTGCAATGAAATTAATGCACAATAACCTTGAATGTAATGAAAATACTAGAAAGATTTAAATTCCTTCCATTAAATTCCTCTCGAATTTCCTTTCTAATGAGTATAATTCTAATAAATTTGGCAAAGGGATGCAAACGTTATGCAAGATTTAATTCAAGCCACCATTTTTGGGTCTAAACCCCACCTAATGAGATCAATTGAATGCAACTCAACACTTACATGCCAATGATCAACCTCGGCTCCGCCCAACATGACTCCTACCTACCTTGTCTAACTCCCCAAATGACACGGTGAGTTAAGAACCCATTGTTTTGGATTTTGAACCTAATTAGTTTGGATATTCTAACAACCTCAATTTGGGATTTTCAACCATTGAGTTCGGAAGTGGAATTCTGAAACCAACCTCTAAAAACACACTTCAAATTTCAGACCTCTCCAACTTCGAGATTCAAATCTCATAATTTCAAAATTTTATGACCACCGAATCCAAAATTGGAACCCAATAGTCTCTCGAATCTTTTCGTCATCGACCCCAAAAAGGAAGTTGACTTACCCTCGAATCCCAATAGAATTTAGGCTTGTGGGATTTTAGAGGTTTTTACTAGTCAATCATTCTTTCTCTAGCTGAATCCCGAAGCTACACACCTCCTATGTCCAAAATTTTCAGACTTTAGAGTTCCCAACCCCGAACTCATTCCCTTGATGAGCCTTTAACCGACCACCCGATCACTATGACTCAACCCACCTCCATGGTCCCTTAACCCATTACCTTCCTATTATCTATGAATCACATCACCTTTCTTTTTGCACAAGTGTGTGTGCTTGAGCTCACAGTGTGATTAGATAACATGGGTACTATCTCCAAGTTGTGGGACATACTACTTGAGATAGACCTCTAGAGAAATATGGTTCTTACTCTTAAACTACCCGCCACAATCTACTCTAATGCGGGAAAAATTATCTTTCCTAATCTAACATTCTAAGGGACCATGGAGAGAGAATGCATGAAAAAACATCCTACACTAAAATGGTGATATACTAGAAAAGGAGGGTGAGGATAACTTTCCAATGTGTGTAAATTAGGAGTAAATTGTATACTAGAACGGTTGATAGCAGTTCTCACAATCCAACAAATGCATTTAAAATAATATTCCATATATGCACAATATAAATGAATCCCTGTAAGAGTATAAGATAGACACAATGTATTTGTAATGAGATTAAAATGGTAGGAGGAATGCAAACAAGCACATGAGGGGAAGATACATCCACAAACCCATATTTATTGCTTCAAGATATGCATAATTCGTCTATTATAAGGTAGGGTACTTTATCACCATGCAAGGAGTCCACTACAAGGGATTGTAACACATTGGCTTCACAAAATAATTTTTACATAGTTTTGCTGCTCAAAACTATCTCCCTTTATAATGAGCCCAACACTCGAATTTATAGATTTTTGAGAGGAGAGAGAGGAAAAAAGGAAAATACCGAAATATTTCCTCCAACACTAGCAAGATATCATAAATGGATTTAAATGATGGTATTTTACTTACAAAATTCCCCCATACTATACCATATCTTATAGCATTGAAATATTTCACCCTATACTTAATTGAATGCATCCTAACTACCCAATAAAACATTGTTCAGAACTGGGCACATTTTCAAAAGACTATCAATTTATTCTTAATAAAATTCCATATTTCTTGATTTCGTGCATTGGGCTTGGAACCACTATTCCAATGTTATAAATTTTGTGCATTTTCATTGAGAAATGAAAACTTTGTTGCCTTCTAAGTGTGGGTAGTTATTTTGGATCTGCCAGGGCATTTCGTCATTTAACAGATTGGGTATTTAATTTTATCATAGCTAGAGATGCTGAATTTATTTTTTTGACATAGAGGACATCATGATCATTCTAGAAAGTCAAATTTCATGAAAATTAGAGCTCGGGGTCAAGAGTTATGGCCGTTTGACATTCAGGATCTGATTTGCACTGTTTTCCTTTTCATGCGGACATTTTGGCTATTTCGGGTCCTTGTGTCCCAGCTGTCCTGGACTAAAATCTCTACTCCACCTGCAAGCCTCCTTCCTATTAAGCTACTTCAGCTTTTCGTGTCCCATCATTGACTAGGTATTTGGGTCCATTGACCTCCACTTCATCTGCATCACACTTGACCTGCCTTGTAAATTGGACAAGTCAGCTTTTTGGGTCTCGTGCGTACCTGTGTCCTTGTTGTCCTGTGGATCGTGTGGAACAAAAAAATTCAAATTAATCAATTCCTTATTCCTACAAAGATTTTAGCATTGCACATCTTGGATGTCCCCATGTCCCATGGACCACCTAGGCCAAATTTTTCTGACTTTGCCGATTTTAACTATTTTCGGCCATTTTGGGAAAATCGGGTTTTGTGTCTTGTGAAGAAATTGTGTGGCCCGGGATGAAAATATCCTTTTTTCCACAATACACTAGATGAAGTAAATTTTTTGTATTTTTTTAATTTTTTCTAACTTCTTAGATTTTTTCCTTAGATGGGGAAGTTGGAGTGAAGCCAAATGCAGACCTCCATAACCCGATTTTTTGTCTTTTACCATTTATGTTCCTCCAATCCTGTAGAATTTTTCCAGGTTATCAAAATTACCTTGAGGGATGAAATTGGATATCACTTGCTACTGGGATATATTTGGCTTCCTTTCTATGGTGAGTTTATTCCCACCTCACGCTGACCTGGTTTGAACCTCCGAACCAAACCGAGTCACTGTATGCGAAAGACTCGAGCAACTCATCAGTAACCCAACTTGAATGACTTATGACTTTTCCGCTGATTCATTATTCATGCATGCTCAAGATGATTCCCCCAAACCCACCATCCTACATTGGATCATGCCCCAAAACCTTCTCTATGTCAATACCTCCTTTGCACATGCGAGCCCGCCAACCTTTGCGCCATAACGAGCTCGATGTCGAGCTCATATCTCTGCGTTCATTGTTTTCTTGAGGCATTTTCCCTTTCACTTTGTGCACTCCTAGATTATCTTGGTGTGCTACTTGGAGGTCTCTCCATTGACACGTCCCCTTATGCATAACTCTAGCTTGATAAACTACCTTTCGCTCAATGGTCTTATATACTCCTATTTTGTAAATGTTTGGCCTTTGAACTCCCAGTTGGGAAATATTTGATTTTTTTTCGATCCTTGATACCGAGGGAGGGTAGTGAGATGTTTTGAACGTCATTTTTTCATTTTTTTCCATTTTACTCTTGTTTGGACTGGATGTGGGCTCACGGGGCTTATTCTTCCTTCTTTTCGGTTGAACTTGAAAACCCAAAAGAGGAAAAAATCATCTTATGATTCCAACACTCTTGAAATCACTTAATGTTCTCTCGAAACCTCGAGAACTTCCTGTAAAATAAATTTCATCCTTAGGTTCCTTGTCCGGTGTTGTGGTCCTACCCACCCTTATTATCCATTTTTCCTGGGGGAAAAATGGATAACAATTTTGGTGATTCGTGCGGATATCTACCTGCTAGATGTTCATAGACCACTAGCCTAAAGTCTCCATTAAGAATGGAGTCATTATAAATTTCCTAAAACTGATCTTAACCTTCAAATATGCTCCCAAAAATCATTTGAAACACCATTGTACCCAAATCTTGACCTGAGTTGACCATCTCACATACAATATTTTCTCGAGTTATAATTTTGTGAGAGTGGAAAATTCTTTTAATTTGGAATTTTCAACATTTCCTCTCAAAGCAATCCCGATCGAGGGACTAAAAATGAACCTCCGAACTTGTCCCACAATATGATTTCACTAGGTATGAAGCACACTCAAACCAATGATTTCTTGGCATGTATAGCACCTTACAGAGTTTCAAGTAAAAAAATTGTTGAGTTGGGACATCACGAACTCTATAAAATTCTTATTGTTCTCTTCTTCGAATATTCCACTTATGACATTTTTCTTGAGGAAACTATTAAAACTTCAACTACCCACAACGCATAAGATGCTCAACTAAACTAGATCTAGAGGATGAGTATGGAAAATATGAGGTTGATCTTCTACTTGCAAGCTTAGGGAACGTTGTGTGAAACCTGGGTAGGTTTCTCCTTGAGACCGACTTTTCGACATGGAGAAGGTACTAGGAGCTCAACAATGACTAGTCCTTAGAGGTGAAGAACATTGTTGTGAAGATCAATCTTTGATCTGATTTTAGTTTCTATGTATTTGAGATCTTTTGAGGATTGTAATGCTGCTTTCTGTAAATTGGAGCTTCCAGTTACAACATTATCTACAACAAGACAATGTGCATCATTACTTAGAGTAATTGAAATCCTAAGATAATATGTACATGGGTGAGAATATTCCTTTGAGTAGCAGTCCTTGAGATATATTCCATTGATTGGAATTGGAATTTATTCTCTATCTAATGTGGATAGTTAAAACGCATTGTTACTCTTTAATCCTATGAATATGTAGGGGCCACTCCATATGGCATTAAACTTGGAATACCTACTGGTTTTTCCTTATTTGTATCCCATTTAAGAACTAAGTTTCACTCCTGGAATTTTCTTTCTTTGGATTTCTTATCAGATGACCTCTTGAATAAGGTTAGATATTTCTTTATGGTTTGCATTACATGCTCCCTTGTTTATTACAATTTCATAAGCTCCACATACCTAGCTTCCGGATGTTTGAATTTAGATAACTCTAGTTGGTTCATGAGATCCAATGCGGGCAACTCCAATGATATGGGAACCACTACCTCCTTCCCATAGACTAAATTATAAGGAGAACTACTTGTTGACCTCTTTAACATTATCCTATCAACCCACAAGGCTGATTTGAGCTTGGTGTGCCATGTCATCTGATTTTTATCTAGATTCCTTCTAATGATTCTTACCAAATTATTATTAGTTGAATTTGTTTACTCATTACCCGAGGATAATAATTATAAGAGGTGCTCAAATAAATTCCATTCCTAATCACCAATTATATGATCTTCGTCTTTGAGGAATGCTAGATAATTTTCTAATATGATGGTGGTTGCAACTCGAATCTTGTGACTATCCCCTCATAGAAGTCTAGTATACTAGACTCATTTTCTTCCTTGAGTGTTAGTGAATCATTCCACTTGGTGAAGCGGTTTGTTTCCATTAGGATCCACTTTGGTGGCCTTGGCTAGAGTTTGGATTAATGACATAAATGGATGGTCAACTGAGATTGGATGCAATGGAAGTGTTGTTATCCTCTCCTTTCCTAAGAAAAATGCACACCTTTTAAATTTATTTATCCATACATAACAATCAATGAATAATGTGGGCCAATAATACCTATCTTTCATAATCTTGAGAGTTGTTACCCATGGGGAAAATGACCTCCAACCTCTCCATCGTGAAACTCATGTAGTACCTTTTCAATTTTACTTGTTCCAATGTACCTCAATAGGACTTCATTCATGTCTTTCTTGAACAAAACACCGTAAATAAGAACATACAAAATGGCTTGGAGTAAGAAACATAACCTATTTTCTTTACTCATCTCTGGAGGACATAGACCTATTTTTAGGAATGTCATCATATCTTGAGTCCAATAAGGAGTAGGTATACTATCATCGCTTGTTCCAGATTATCTTGCAACATCAAAACATATTATTTTTAATTATTTGTCGTGACATGTTGAGTGGAATCTAGTTGCTCACATAATCCCATGCTATGAACTAACTTGGTGACCTTGATAGCTATTTTTTATTCCATTACACGAGTAATATAACCCACAATTTTCTCATTCAAATCCTTCTTCAAGAGGAATTCCTTGACTCTCGGCATGAGACACCAACACCGAATTTTAATTTGTTGAAACCAAGTGTTTGAAAATTTTAAAACTCGTGATAATTGTGAGGACTTGTTTCTTAATTAAGGAGTACCTATCTTCATAGTCCTTTAATATTTGAATGAAGAAGGAAATGGGATGTTCGTATCCCTCTTTATTCTACTACACTAAGATTGTGGAAATGGTGTCCAGAACCACTTTGAAAGCATAGAACATGAAGTCTTGAAAATTCCAAATTGATGAGAGTTGTAGCTTGAAATATGGCGTTCTTGATATCTTCAAAAATTTCCTTGTCCTTCACTATCCACTTAAATTCCATGTTCTTCTTGAACATCATGTTTATTGTCTTGATAAGAGAAGAAAAATTCGACACAAACTTGTGGAAAAAATTTATTCTTCCTACGAAGCTTTGGATATCCTTCTTGTGGATTGGTAATGGAAATGATTGAATAATTTCTACCCTTTCTAGATTGATTGTCAATTCTTCCTTAGACACAATGTGGCATAAGATTTTTCCTTCATGAGATAGTAATATGCATCTTTTCGGGTTTAGGGACACCCTGAATCTCCTACATCTCTATAAAACTTTATTTAGGTGGAAAACGTAACTTAATAAATTCTTGGATAATTGAATAACCTCATCTAAGTACACAATCATTATCTTAATTATCAAACCCTTAAATTCCATTTCCATTATCGTCTAAAATGTAGCCCAGTGTTTTGACAACCTGAATGGAACTTTCCTATAAGCATAGGTGCCTCATTTGGTAGTGAAGATTGTTGTGAATTGGTCCTATTCTTTCACCATAATTTGATTATAACCTGAGTATCCATCTAAGAGAAATAATATTTCCAAAATAAATACCACCTACAAGATTTGTTCCATAGAAGGAAGCGGATAAAGGTTTTGTTAACCAAAATAAGCTCCCCTTATTTTTGGGTTAACTTACTACCTTTTGTGCTTCAGTCCAGATTTTAGACATTTAAAGCATTCAAAGGTTTCTGGAAAATGCTCCATCAGATAGATAATTTCTTCCCCTTTCCAGAAAGGTAAAGAACTCTTTCTAACTCCTTGTATTTTTTGAGTTATGGCTCTAGCAGAGTTAGAAGGGAAATTTTTCCCAAGGCAAACTTGTGGAGCTTTGGAGATTTTTTCGCCAAAGGAACTCGAGACAGCAGAGGGCATCGAGAGGAAAATTGAAAAATTACCTTTTCTTCCAAAAGGCATAAAATCAAAATGCGACCCGTGGCCCCATCAAAAAGCTAATGTGGGGATGCGGGACTTGAGGTAAATTGGATTTTTTGACTTTTTGTCAAAAAATGTAAAATGGAAAAAAGGAAGCCCCTGCCTCTGCTGACCCCAATGGATGCCACATCATCAATGGATTCGCGGGGAAAAAATCAAAATACACCGAAGCTAAATTTGTAGGAAACATAAGGAAAAAATGTAGAAGGTCATATCTTTTGATAGAGATCCCTGTTATCCAAAATTCACCTCAAGGTAATTTTGATAACATGCATCAAATTCTTTAGTCAAGCAATTATATTGAGTCACGGACGAAAAGTCATGTTTCTAGGGTCCCCTCATATTTTTCTAACTCCCCTGTCCAAGAAGAAGAGAGCAAGTTATGAGGAAATGTGAAAAAATTGCAAAAAATAAGCTCGGGCAAGAAAAAATCATGAAAAATGGCTAAGTCCTGGTCCTTGCAATAGTCGGGACATGAGGGACATCTGGACGCGAACCGGCTGAAAGGCCACCAGGTGGTCCACGCAGCATTTGGGACATTCGGGCCAAAGGGACGCGCGGGACGCGGAAATCCGAACTGGCTGAAAATTTGAAAAATTTGACTAACTGTTGAAACAGGAAGTCCGGGACGCGCGGGCCAAAAGTACAAGAACCGGCCAGATCGGCCAAAATGAGTCAAGGCAGCCCAGAAAATTTGGGCCGAAGGTATGTGAAGTACGCGAACCGGCCGGTTCGGCCGAAATGAGAACTTTCAGTCAAGGACGCGCGGGACAAAAAGAGCGCGAACAGGCGAATCGGGAAAATTTGTCCCAAAAAAGTCGAAAGCAAATGGGACATCTGGGCCGCGAGTATGCGAACCGGCCGGTTCGGCTGAAATGGGAAATTTCAGCACTGTGCTAAATGGGACAGAGGGACGCGTGGGACGCGAAAAGCCGAAGGAGCCGAAAGCCAATCAGATCACGCCACGTGTCACCGGCAGAAAAGGAACATGGAAGCCCATTTCGGGCGGTTCGGAAGAATTTGTCCCACACAGCACTGGGACATTTGGGACAAAGGGATGCGCGGGACGTGAAAAGCCGAAGCGGCCGAAGGAGAAGAAGAAAAGTCAACATTTGGTCCGGAAACTTCAAACGGCCATAACTTTTGACTCCGAGCTCCGATTTTCACAAAATTGGACTTTCTGGAACGAGCACGACGTCCTCTACGCCACAAAAACTAGATTTATTATTTTTAATGAGGGTAGATATATTTAAATAAAAGAAACATATTCGGCTCCAGTCAGTCAATGCTCATTCCCGTCAAATGACAGAAAACGCCTGCCAGGCCCAAAATAGCTGCCAGCGCTCGAGAAGGACATAACTTTTGCATTTCTCAACGAAATCACACAAAATTGGTACCGTTGGAATCATGGTTCCAAGCCTGATGCACAAAAATCAAGAAATTACGGATTTGATCAAGAATTGATTAAGATTTTTAAGAAAACGTGGCCGGGTTCAGAACAGTGTTTTATTTGGTAGCTGGGAGTGCAATTAAGAGGCATGGTCATCATTCTTTCTCTGCTGCAGCACATGGGACAGTATGGGGAGCCTTTTGCAAGTAATGTGCAATCATTTCACTCAATTTAATGCCTCTTATAGGTGGTTGAAGGACAGATTTCAGGATTTCCATTTTCCCTTCTCTTTCCCTTCTCATTTTTCTATAAATTGGAGTGTTGGGCTCATTGTAAAGGAGAGTTTTTGGGTAGCAAAGCTCTGCCAAAATTGCTTTGTGAAGCCAGTGTGTTGCAGGCCCTTGTAGTGGACTCCTTGCATGGTGATCCAGGCCCTTATCTTGTAATAGACTGAACTGTGCATACCAGGAAGCAATAAAATACAAAGTTTGTGGATGTATCTTCCCCTGCTGTGTTTTCTTGCATTCTTCTTGCCCCTTTTATCTTTCTACAAGAATATTGTGTCTATTATTATGTTCTTTCAGGAATTCATTATCATTGTGTGTGCTTGGAATATTCTTTGTGAATGCATTTTGCTAGATTATGGAGAACTATCATCACCTCTTCCGGTGAGCACTTTGCCTCTGTATTTCACACATTTGGAGACTACTCTCACATCCTCCTTTTCTGGTGTATCACCGCTTTAGTGTAGGCTTTCATTTTATGCATTCTCTTTCCCTGGTCCCTTGGAAATTTAGATTAGAACAGTTAGCTTATCCTGCATTAGAGTAGATTGTGGCAGGTAGTTTAGGAGCAAGAACTAGCTTTCTCTGGAGGTCTATCTCAAGTAGCAAGTCCCACAACTTAGAGATAGTACCCATGTTATCCAATCACTGCTTTGTGAGTTCGGGTATATGCATAGGGGCTTTGTGATTCGGTGATAATAGATCCGTTGTTGACAATATTTATACCAATGTAAAGATCTAGAGATTCTCTTCATCATGGAGTCTTCAATTTTTGATTTTGGTAGAGATTTGTGGGAGAAAATTGCAAAATGTGATTTGGCATGGAAAAAACACAAAACCAGTTTTCAACCACCAAATTTAATGAAATATGGGTCTTTTCTCCTCGAGCAAAAAAATGTAGTTTGGAATGAAATTTTCAGATGGGGCCTTGAATTTTCAACCAAATTTATGAATGTTGTCGGTGGTTGGAGCAAAGAATCAGATTTTCTTGTGTTTTTCCCTCTCTTTTCACATTTTTCTATATATTGTAACAGAGGCACATTTTCAAGAAGTTAGTTAGAGGTTGTTCATTTTTCTTCTCTGCCTCTCCCTTCTTTTCTTCCCTAGGGTTGAAATGGAGTTTGAACCTCTTCCCACGCTCTGTAAATGATTTTTTTGCCTCTTTCTCGTGAATGATGTTTTATGCAAACGTATGAAGCAATAAAACATGTTTTTGTGATGCATTTGTCCATCCTTTGCTTGTTTTTATTGCATCTTCTTGCCTCTCTTCATTTACAGGGTATATGTGTATGTTTTGAATGTTTATTTGTAGATCTAGGAGCTATGTTCATGGATTTTGGAACATTTTCTATGTGAAATCCATCTCTGGTCTATGATGCACTTGTCCATCCTTTCCATTGCTCACCTCTCCTTGTTCCATGGCAGTTTTGGTAGATGATCAACACTTTCCTTCTCTGGTGTATCATTGTTTTAGTGTAGGCTCTATTTTTTCTTGTTTTCTTTCTCTCCTTGTCTCCTTGGAAGTTAGATTAGGATTAGATTAGCTTGCATGCACTAGAATAGCTTGTGGTAGGTAGATTAGGAAGAGGAACCAACCTTCTCTGGAGGATCATTCCCATTTGCAAGTCCCACAGCTTGGGGAATGATCCAATGTTATGCAAATCACACCAAATGAGTATGCCTTAGAAAACCAGATCCATAACTTATTTAGGGGTTTTTGATTTTGCACTAATAGTTTTGACACACCTGGTGGGACATTAGAGGTCTTCACTTCATTGTAACAAGATTGATGTGCACTTGTTGCAATTTCCACCTTTTGAGAAGCAATAGTTTGCACATCTGGCGACTCCATCTGGTAAATAACTCATTCTTTGAGTTGCAGACCTATTTTCCATCCATTTCCATTCACTCTTATTTCCATATCTTTCATTCTTTTCCATCATTCCATGAAGTTGTGAAATCATGACTTCATTTCCATCATGGAATTCACATTCACAATAGTAGCAGTACATTCCACCTCCAATGTGCTTTACAACTCCTTCAAATCAACATTTTGAGTAGATTCAAGATCAACATGTTTACTCCTATGAGCAGCAGTGTCAAAATCAGTTTGGCTATGGAGATTTCCAAGAGCAGGGTATGCAAACAATGAAGACAATCAAATGCAAGATGTTGGTCTGTTGGAGAAGATCCAAAAAATGGAGATTGGCATGGTGCAATCAAGAGAAACAGCTCAAATGAAGGTGTTCAGAATTGGTTGTAGGACTCCTTGTCCATGGGAAGGTCCTTTTCCAAGGCACTACAACCCTCAGGAGAAGCTGGACTTCATAATTGAGATGCTTCCCCAACTTGCACAATGGATTGAGGAGATAGAAGCATATGAGTAGAGTTTGAATCAACCTTGTCAATGGGTAAGTCATTCAACAGTTCCTTGTATTTCTTCTTCTTCATCTCAAGCTTTACCATTTCAATAATGTCAAGTTGTAAACCTAGCTAATGCTTCTCTAGTTGTGAAAACCATCCCTCCATCCCTTAGTCTTCCATCTCATCTCAGATTTTCTTCTCTCTTCTCTTCCAAATCCAAATCCCCTCCACAAGAGCAAAAATAAATACATTCCACTCCAAGGAAACAAGAAGTTTCATCTCTTCCACCACCGCAAACAAATGAAAAAATAGTTGAATCCCAACCCACTCCTTGTCTTTCCTTCCCAATTCCATGTGGAGAAGAAGAATTTTAAAAATCGGTCAGGAAGGACAACAAGAAGAAGAAGTGAAAGAAGAAGGAATGGTTAAAATCTTAGTGACCTTAGCTCTTAGGTTTGGGATAACAGAGATTCCTTTTCTGGTCAAGCCTTTAGAGGAGAAGAAAGTTGAAGAGCCAGTAGTGGCCGAGACTGAATTTGTAGAAAAGAAAGAACAATAAAAGGAAGAAGAAAATCAACAGTCAGTTTACTCATAATTTAGTTTCCATGTTGGCACTTTAAGTGAAGAGAATTTTGATCCAATTCAAACTATCCAATCAGCCAAGGAAGGAGAAAGAAAATTAGATCAAAGTCCCATTGGAAAGGAGCATGTGGATGAGACCAAATCAATTTTTGTAGCAACAGAAGAAGAAGACATTATTGGTGTTTTCTTGCTTTCATTTGAAGGGCCTATTTTGGTTGATGAATCCATTTTGGAGGAAAGCTCTAAAAGAAATATTGTAGTCCCAACTTGTCCTCTAGAGCAACAGTTTGAGGAGTTTGATATGGCAAAATTCATGCTAGAGGAAGAGTTCAATCAAGAGCAAGATGGTCTTCAAACAATAGAGGAAGGAGAAGCTGCTCCAAATCCAAAAGAAGAGGAGTACATTCCAGCTGTGGAGGAGAAAAATGTAGATCCAAAGGCTTTGAACACAAAATCAAGCTATAGAAGAACCTTCAGTTCTTCCTTCCACTTCATATTTCTCGAGATCTAATGTTGGAGAAGAGTTTGATCTTTCAAACTTCATGTTGGAGGATGAAAGAAACCATGGTGAACAAGTTGCAAACCAAAAAGACACCATGGAAGAGGTTGAACATTTGTAGTAGGACAACAATGAAGTAGAGTACTTGTCTGATTTGGAGGACTATTTTGATGGAGAAGAACTAGTTAAGTTTCTATAGTTTTATCCTTCATTCACCCTTGAAATATGTGAACCTTTGTCATGAAGGAGAGAACTCATTTGCAGCGTATGTACTTTAGAGCAGCCTTTTGGAATCTAATTTGGGAGACTCAAACCTTCCATGATATTCACAGGAGGAAGAAGAGAAACAAAAGAAGAGTTCCACCATTCCTTCCACACCATTCACCCAAAGAGGTCTATTAGAAGAATCCATTTTTGGAGTTGAAAATCAGAGAAATGGGCATATAAACCAGATCATACCTTGCCCAATTAGGTATTTGGCTTCATTGGAGTGAAAGGAGAAGACAAATATGGTCATGCCCATTTCGAGGGCATGAGGATGAGCTACATAGCACCAAGGATCAGCTACCATACCTCTTCAATCCAAATGCGAGAGAAACTAAAAGAGGTATTGGTTTTTGTCTTCAATTTATACTTTGGTGATTTGGGTGGAAGACAAACTTTTAGTTAGTTTTTCACTCATCCAACCAACCATGTTCAAGTGCAAATCAATTGTATGGCTGCCATTTTTGAGGAAGGGAAGCTATTTCTCCCTACGCGTTGCAGGCTTTATTTGAGCTCACTTTGCTCTTGGTTAGAGTAGTGTAGGTAGGTTTGTATTAAGTAGAAGAAGTGCATTTGCACACTTTGCACATTCCCTTTAGAGCATGTATGATTTTCAATTTGTACATAGTTTTAGTGTTGTTGTATTGCTCTTACACAGTGCATTCATTTGGCTTTTGGTGAAGTTCAACTTCAAGTTTCAGTGGGTTTCCAAGTGATTCAGAGGTCATATTTTCAGAGTTAGATCAGAAAATTGGTTATCAGGCTTAACTCCATGCCCAATGGATGCAAAAAAGGCCACTGATCATTCATCTAGCAGGCAGATGACCCCTATGAGTCGCCAATGTTGTTAACCAAAATAAGCTTCCCTTATTTTTGGGTTAACTTACTACCTTTTGTGATTCATTCCAGATTTCAGACATTTAAAGCATTAAAAGGTTTTACGTAGAATGCTCCATTAGATAGATAATTTCTTCTCATTTCCAGATAGGTAAAGAACTCTTTCTAACTCCTTGTATTTTTTGATTTATGGCTCGACGGAGTTAGAAGGGAAAATTTTCCCAAGGAAGACTTGCGGAGATTGGGAGAGTTTTTTGCCAAAGGAACTCGGATCAGCGGCGCATCGGAGGAAAAAGTGAAAAATTGTCTTTTCTTCCAAAAGGCATAAAATCAAAATGTGACCCGCGGCCCCATCAAACTTGCTAATGTGGGGATGCGGGACTTTTTTCAAAAAATGTAAAATGGAAAAAAGAAAGCCCTTGTCTCCGCTTAACCCCAATGGATGCCACATCATCAGTAGATTTACGGGGAAAAAGTTAAAAATTTTCCCAAAGCCAAATTTGCAGGAAACGTAAGGAAAAAATGCAGAAGGTTGTTTCTTTTCATACGTTAGGAAATATAATTAGTTAGTGCTCCACATTTATATTTATAAGTTTGGGTGATTATTATATTGGGTGAGTTGTTGAAACAACTCACGTATTGTATTAGTTAAGTTGTTTGTGGAGGGAGCTATTATAGGGAGAGTTGTTAGAGAAACCTCCTTGAGTATAGGAGCAACTTCTTCTATATAATTGTAATGTGCCGTATTAAATCAAGCGAAATCTATTGTTTTATTGTGTAAATTTGCTGCTATACCAATATTAGGTATTAGAGCGATCAATGATCTATTAAATCTATGAAGGGGCTATTATGCAAATCCATGCTTGCCCTAAGTTATGAGATTCTCTGAGATCTTGGAGTCTGTGAGTTTATTATTTTCTGTTGGTACATATATATATCATATTTTGTTCTACCTACTTGAGTCTTCATGGCTTGATTCACTGCATTCTGTATTAGATTTCGGAGGAGATATAATTGCATAATTTTGGCTTTACATCAACAACGACTCCCACCTGGTCATTTTACATATGCTACAGATCTCGTTCTACAACCTTGGAGACCTGATTAGCATAAATTTTTATTCTTCCGTGTGGTCTTTCATACCAATAAAAGGAGATCCTCCTATAGCACCACATATATCAGGTTGAGACCATTCAAATATATGCAGGGACGGACGGAATAAACGTGAAGTGGATCGATCTAATATTACGTAGCTGCTCGATTTGGTTTTGCAGATCTTATGCAAGCAGATTTTTTTTTTTTAGAGATAGGACGGCCTGTACGTGGGAATAAACAAATTGGCGTTTTCTTATATCGAGACCCCTTTCCCTGGTGCTGGGTAGATTTTACATTACGGAGCATATTATTGTTGAAGGTATGGCGCAACAATGGACTGTTAAAAGGTATTGATAATAAAAACAATTTGATAATTGTCTATTTAGATCAAAATTCATCCCCAGCTGAGTATCCATTAAGTCAATTCTTCATTATTGAAATTTTGTTGCATGCGTAACCACGTGGTCATTGAATCTCAACCAAAACTTGCTCTCCATTCCGGTTACAACGAATGCATGGTTGGCAGCAAATGATACATCAAAAGCAGTCTTTTTTGGTATTAGTCTTCTCGCAGATCTATCAAGAGAAAACGGTTTTTATGCTCCCTTAATAACAACATTACAGGTGGCGGCCCTTGTCTACATGCAAAGTTATAATCGTTTATGTTATAATTTGGTTGTCGAATTTTGCTTGCTTGTATAGTCGATAGGTAGTTTACGAGTTGTGTGATAACATTCTAAAGTCCGCCGTCCATTGTCATTGTGTGAAGATAAGTCAATTTTTTAATTATTTAGTTAGAGATATTTCTCTTCACGCTATAAGAGTAATAAGTGTGTATTTTTGTTTAGTGTCCGTTTAGGGCTTATATCAAATTCTAGTTTACATTGTCTTTGTAAATAAGCCTGTTGTATACCTTTGTGTCAAAGTGTTGTTATAAAGTAGTCTTTGTAAAAGAGTAGTCACGTAAAAAATAAAGTCCGTCAATATGATATGACTATAGTCAATAGTCATTATAGTATAAAATTGTCAAAAGATTCAAGTTGTATGTCTATTTGAAAGTTTCATAAGGAGAGTCTTTGTTAAAGTCAGTGTTTTGGTCATTTTGTAGTCGTAAAAAAAAAAAAATTGCCTTACGAATGCATTTTCGGTTGAACCCGACATTCGATTTAGGCATATAATTGAGCCTCGATTCAAATTCAGCTGAGCTAGCAGCAATTAATGGAGGAAGGAGGCATCGGAGGTTGGAGGTCATTCGGTGACCTCTCGATCGCCGCCAACGCGGGCCGCATATCAGCTTTGGTGACATGTGTGTGTGCAGTTTGATTTTAGTGCTTCCAGTGTGGTGTGCCTCAGTTTGCAATGATCTTGTTTTCAATAAGTGGAAATTTCACATTGAGGGGGAACATCATTCCAATGTTCCATTTCTTGCATGTCGCTTTTTCTATGTATGTACGAGCAGCAATGATTTCTGCGAGAATTTCCTATGTTATTCCCCTAAAGTGAGATGTGATGAGGGCTGAGAATAGTACTTTGCATATCATGATGTGGTTGTAGGTAAACCACTTGAAAACCTTCATTTGTGGTTTGTGGTAAACCAATAGCAAAACCACCATTCTTGGTTGTTGGTAATCCATTTGCAAAACCATCACTTTGTGGTTTGTGGTAAACCAATTGCAAAACCACCATTCTCGGTTTGTGGTCAACCGTTTGCAAAACCATCCCTGAGGTTTGTGATCATCCTATGAAAATCACCAGATCATGAGCAGGTGCAAGTACAAAGGCAGGTTTTCCCCATGTTCGCACTAAGGGGGGGAATGTTAGGAAATATAATTAGTTAGTGCTCCACATTTATATTTATAAGTTTGGGTGATTATTATATTGGGTGAGTTGTTGAAACAACTCACGTATTGTATTAGTTAAGTTGTTTGTGGAGGAGCTATTATAGGGAGAATTGTTAGAGCAACCTCCTTAATTATAGAGCAGCAGCTTCTTCTATATAATAGTAATGTGCCGTATTAAATCAAGCAGAAATCTATTGTTTTATTGTGTAAATCGCTTCTACACCAATGCGAAGGTTGTTTCTTTTGATCCGAGTCTCGTTTTGACAATCTTGATACCGTAAGGAAAAAATGTAGGAAACGTAAGGAAAACTTTGCAGGAAATGTAAGGAAAAAATGCATAAGGTTGTTTCTTTTGATCCGAGCTCCGCTTTTTTTACAATCTTGATACCGATGTAAAGATCTAGAGATTCTCTTCATCGTGGAGTCTTCAATTTTTTATTTTGGTATAGATTTGTGAGATAAATTTGAACAATGCAATTTGGCATGGAAAAAATGTAGAATCAATGCTAGATTTATTATTTTTAATGAGGGTAGATATATTTAAATAAAAGAAACATATTCGGCTCCAGTCAGTCAATGCTCATTCCCGTCAAATGACAGAAAACGCCTGCCAGGCCCAAAATAGCTGCCCGCACTCAGAAGGCCATAACTTTTGCATTTCTCAACGAAATCACACAAAATTGGTACCGTTGGAATCATGGTTCCAAGCCTGATGCACAACAATCAAGAAATTCTAGATTTGATCAAGAATTGATTAAGATTTTTAAGAAAACGTGGCCGGGTTCAGAACAGTGTTTTATTTGGTAGCTGGGAGTGCAATTAAGAGGCATGGTCATCATTCTTTCTCTGCTGCAGCACATGGGACAGTATGGGGAGCCTTTTGCAAGTAATGTGCAATCATTTCACTCAATTTAATGCCTCTTATAGGTGGTTGAAGGACAAATTTCAGGATTTCCATTTTCCCTTCTCTTTCCCTTCTCATTTTTCTATAAATTGGAGTGTTGGGCTCATTGTAAAGGAGAGAGTTTTTGGGTAGCAAAGCTCTGCCAAAATTGCTTTGTGAAGCCAGTGTGTTGCAGGCCCTTGTAGTGGACTCCTTGCATGGTGATCCAGGCCCTTATCTTGTAATAGACTGAACTGTGCATACCAGGAAGCAATAAAATACAAAGTTTGTGGATGTATCTTCCCCTGCTGTGTTTTCTTGCATTCTTCTTGCCCCTTTTATCATTCTACAAGAATATTGTTTCTATTATTATGTTCTTGCAGAATTCATTATCATTGTGTGTGCTTGGAATATTCTTTGTGAATGCATTTTGCTAGATTATGGAGAACTGTCATCACCTCTTCCGGTGAGCAATTTGCCTCTCGTATTTCACACATTTAGAGACTACTCTCACATCCTCCTTTCTCGGTGTATCACCGCTTTAGTGTAGGCTTTCATTTTATACATTCTCTTTCCCCTGGTCCCTTGGAAATTTAGATTAGAACAGTTAGCTTATCCCGCATTAGAGTAGATTTTGGCGGGTAGTTTAGGAGCAAGAACCATCTTTCTCTCGGAGGTCTATCTCAAGTAGCAAGTCCCACAACTTAGAGATAGTACCCATGTTATCCAATCACACTGTGAGTTCAGGTATATGCATAGGGGTGCTGTGATTCGGTGATAACAGATCTGTTGTTGACAATATTTATACCAATGTAAAGATCTAGAGATTCTATTCATCATAGTCTTCAATTTTTGATTTTGGTAGAGATTTGTGGTAGAAAATTACAAAATGCGTAAGGTTGTTTCTTTTGATCCAGAGCTCCGATTTTGACAATCTTGATACCGATGTAAAGATCTAGAGATTCTCTTCATCATGGAGTCTTCAATTTTTTATTTTGGTATAGATTTGTGAGATAAATTTGAACAATGCAATTTGGCATGGAAAAAATGTAGAATCAGTTTTCACCACCAAATTTAATGAAATATGGGTCTTTTCTCCCTCGAGTAGAAAAATGCATTTGGGAATAAAATTTGTAGATGGATCCTTGAATTTTTGACCAAATTTATGAATGCTTTCGGTGGTTGGAGTAGAGAATCATATTTTCTCATGTTTTTCCCTCTCTTTTCACATTTTTCTATATATTCTAACAACAACACATTTTCAAGAAGTTATTTAGAGGTTGTTCATTTTTCTTCTCTGCCTCTCCCTTATTTTCTTCCCCAGGGTTGAAATGGAGTTCGAACCTCTTCCCACGCTCTGTAAATGGCATTTTTGTCTCTTTCTTGTGAATGATGTTCTGTGCAAACATATGAAGCAATAAAACATGTTTTTGTGATGCATTTTTCCATCCTTTGCTCATTTTTATTGCATCTTCTTGCCTCTCTTCATTTGTAGGGTATTTGTGTATGTTTTGAATGTTTATTTACAGATCTGGGAGTTGTGTTCATGGAGTTTGGAACATTTTCTATGTGAAATCCATCTCTAGTCTGTGATGCACTTGTCCATCCTTTCCATTGCTCACCTCTCCTTGTTCCATGGCAGTTTTGGTAGATGATCAACACTTTCCTTCTCTGGTGTATCACCGTTTTAGTGTAGGATTTGTTTTTTCTTGTTTTCTCTCTCCTTATCTCCTTGGAAGTTAGATTAGGATTAGATTAGGTTGCATGCACTGGAATAGCTTGTGGTAGGTAGATTAGGAAGAGGAACCAACCTTCTAGAGGATCATTCGATTTGCAAGTCCCACAACTTGGGGAATGA
The DNA here is from genome assembly GCA_018340775.1 of Taxus wallichiana var. yunnanensis. NCBI lineage: Eukaryota > Viridiplantae > Streptophyta > Pinopsida > Cupressales > Taxaceae > Taxus > Taxus wallichiana. The sequence goes on from CM031235.1 coordinate 170,667,809, forward strand.
TCCAATGTTATGAAAATCAAACTAAATGAGTACGCCTTTAGAAAAGCAGATCCATAACTCATTTTGGGGTGTTGTGATTTTACACTAACAAGTCTTTGAGAGAGGATCTGTTTAAGTCTCGAAGTCCATGCACATCTGATTTCCTGTTTCTTTTCTGACCAAGACCATATTTCTAACCCAACTTGAGTGTTTGATTGGAAATATGATGCTTTCCTCTATCAAATTATTCAGCTCTTTCTTCATGAGAGACTCAATATGAGGGTTAAATAGTCTTTATTTTTTCCTAATTGGCTTAGCTTCTGAATTTATTTTAATAGTATGTTGTGCCAACATTGGATTAAATCCCCTGAAGTCCTCGTAGCTCTAAAGAAATACATATGGGAACTCTTAATAGAGATAAATCAAATCATATTATTCCTGTTGAGTGCTCACTTTGTGGATTTGGAGTACCTTACCTTCTCCAACTTAAATGGGCTCGAACCTCCTCTTTGACTTGGACATTTGTTTTCTCATTCCGAGAATTTTTCATTGGGATTGAAAATTAACTCTAATGTCACCAAACCTTTTGGAATCTTGTTCATTCTTAACTGAACCACTTGGTCCCCATATTGTTGTTCTAATTTAACCTAGTTCTTGGAGGATAATTCATCTTCTTCTTATACAAAATCAATTATTTATTGATCATTGGAACACTTTCCATCTTGTGAAATTTTCTATAATCTGCTCACCTCACAACTACCTTGATATGGGGTTATGTTTTATCCCTTTTAATGCTATCATCCACATAAAATGTTTCCTCAATCACTATGCAAGCCTATCTCAGTAGCGTCATTCTTCTTGCTTGGTATGGAACTAATGTTAAAGGCCTCGACGTCCTCAATGAGATCCCATACCCAGTTCTTGTAGATCTTTAGGAGATCATTTTTTGGTAGCATTTATCCCTTTGGCATGATTCATAATTAGTTCACTATCTCTAAACACCTACAAGTTTTTGATACCTCTTTTCCCATCCCAATGAAGTACATGGATTAGATCTTTGTACTCAACTTCATTATTTGAATAATCAAACTAAAATTGGAAGGTTGAATAGTATTTGATGTTTTTGGTGAAATCAACATTAAAATCCGATTAAATTTGTTCTTGATAATCAATGAAATATAGAGTGGTGCACGCTTCAATTTTTATTTTGGTTAACCTCCTTCTTACTACAATATATTCGTGAGAACCTTCTCTCGAATTTTGGATGATCCATTCAAGGTGACCCAATTGGCCATTGTTGATTGCAACAAATCTTGCTTTCTTGTGATTTCTAGTGACTCCCATATGGAAATTCTTACGTGATTTTTCTTCATTTGATCAATAATGTTGAAAGATGATGGATTGTCTTTTTTCCTCCCCTTACCTAGCACAACCTTTTTGATACTTGAATGGGCATATGTTCTACTACAATAGGTACTTTGTGCTGACTTTTTGGGTTTGAGGCTACTTTTACACTTTGCTAATCCTTGTGGCATAATAGGAGGTTGAGAAACAATCAGATTATATGGTTTCCCTTCCTCTATGTTCCTCTTTTTGACCTCATGTTGGCAGCGATGCCTTGAAAGGAGGTTGGTTAAATCCATAAAAGTATTCCATTTTCCAATTGACCAATGTGGTTTCAGTCTGAGGTGCCTCCTGTGGATTTTTTTTGTTTTTTATTTTCTTCCTCACTCAGCTCTTGGGACACACTAACTATTTGCACCATTAAGGCTTGATTTAGGGCACCATTGAAGCACATCTCTTTATTATGAGGTAGATTTTCATGGTAAGCACCATTCATACTCCTCTACAAGTTTATTTTGGGTTGGAACCAAGGCCTTGGATGTTTAAATTGAATTAGGATTATACGGTTGAAATGGACTACAAGGTTGAGGTTTTCCTTGGTTCGTGTTTTGATTTGCAAATTCAGATGAAGGTCTATTTGATTGATATGGAGGCCTATTTGATTGATCTTAAGGATGATACGGTTTAGAATTCCGAGCTTCTTTGCCTCTTAATAGTCACTAGCTTGCTTCCTAAGTTTTGTAGCTACTTCATAACCTACTGAAGTTCTTTATAATTAAAAGAAGAATTGGAGGCCTCGTTATAGCTCATATTCCTAGGGGCTGGAAAGGGATTCAAGTCAAGTGCTTGACTAGTTTAAGTATTTCCCATTTCAAGATATAGAGGAATAGGTGACCTCGGTGGAAGCTTGCATGCTTGAATCAAAACAGGTTCTCCACGTTGATTGCTCTATGAAGGCTCTTAGTGACGTTGTTCCTCCCTTAGACTATATCATCATAGCTATGTCCAAATTTACAGCCTTCAAGAAGTAGAGGAACACACATTAGGTAGATGGGCTCACAACCATTTCGATTTTGTCCCATGTCTTTTGGAACCGGAAATTAAAATCTTCCATCTGCTTATTTGGAGCCCTATTGATTGTTGTCAATTATTCCAATAAAGATAGATTATCTACCCTTTCTCCAAACTTATTAGAGAGGAATATACATATTTGATTTCAGTTTGTAATAGACCCCTTGTTAATCTCCTAAACTAGTACAAAGCATTTCCCTTGAAATAGCAAGCTAACAATTTAACTCCAAAATCCATTTCATTAATCATGTGAATTACACATACATTTGCAATGTCTTGAATATGGTCAATAAGGGTTGTATGATTCTCTCCAGTGAAGTAGGGGATGTTTTTAATGTTGTAACTAGGATGGGATTGGATTAGATTTAATGTTACAAGTGGAATATTTCCTATGAAATTGATAAAAGGATTTGGTTGTGCTTGATGAGCCATCCTGATTGGTCAAAATACCCTAGTTGACTTAATTAAATGTCTACCAGGTGGAGGTGTAGATAAGGTGTTGTTAGGTGGAGATGGTGATCTTTTTTGTCTTCTTCCTCTCCTTCCTCTACATGGAAATAATTATAGGTACAAAAATATTCCTTCTTATCTTGTCTTAGATCGGCTCGAATTATTCTCATGTACTAGAGTAACTTGTGCTGCTACACCGCTAATTTTTAACCCTAGGGATTCAACAAATGTGTTGGGAAACGAACCTCTAAGGGCTAGTGCTTTACCAAGGCATATACAGATCTTGAAAAACCTCAAAAAAATAAAATTTGGAAAGCCTAAATGTTGATTTTTTGAATTCAAACCACGTCTTGCAACCATGAGTCTTTAAAATTCCAAAATGTAGAGAGATCCTGAAATCTTGAAGTGAAAAAAACAAAACTCGAAAATAGTAGACAATTGAACCTCCTAAATCTGAAAAGTTCTAAGATTTTGAAAAGGAAATAATTTCTGAAATTCTGAATCCCAAACACTCGAAATGAAAAAATTTCTAAAATTTTGAAAACCCCAAAAAAGTTTGAAATTCGATTCCTAAAATTCTAAAATTCAAAAATTCTGAAATCCTAAAATGGAATTTTTGGATTTTTAAAAATGACGTTTTGATATTCAACCTCCGATCTATCTTTTGGTGAAATTTGGACTTGTTTCACTAATAAAAAACCTCGGAAATTGATTCCGAAATCGGACCTATAGTGAAACTCAAAATCTGAAATTTTCTTCCTTTAGAGTCTGAATTCCTTGCAAATTCCTCTAAAGTGCAGAAATGACCTCTTGTCACTGAGCATTCAAAAATTGTTGTGGGAAAATCACAACACCCACGATTGTTATCAAGTGAATAGCTAGGAAATCAATGTGATTTGTCAAACATGCATCTATCTTAAAGTGTGGCACTTTGTGAAATGAGATAGCTTTCCAAAGAAGGCCGACTTACTTTCCTCGCCTAGTGCCAAAATTCTCCCAAGTGCAAAGAATGGATAATGTAATACTACTCTAACGCTTTCCAAGGGGACAATGGTAGAAGTATTGCATGAAAATTAAATCTACTCTAAGGGAAGGTGATGCACTAAGTAGGAATGTTGGAAGTTTTGAACTGCATAGGAGTGAAAGTAAGAAAATTTGAGGTTGGTCTAGCACCTCGATCAAAACACCTGCTACAAACCCAGTTACCAATAAACACAACACTACCAAAACCTTACAATGAAAATATAAAAATGCACAATAACCTTGCATGTAATGAAAATACTAGAGAGATGAAATAAAATAAAAATGAGGGTTGTAAACATACACAAATATATTTTTATTGCTCAAATAAGTTGACACAATTCATTACATTTGGAGGCAAAATGCAAATATTTTCATTAAAATGTTCAAATAGGTACGTTTGAAACTCAAAAGATTTCTTATAGATAAGAAAGAAGGGAGGGAGATTGCAAAGTGTCGACCTTTTGAAAAGGATCCCTCCTTACAATTTATAAAATAAATTATAATGAGAGAGAGAGAGAGAGAGAGAGTGCAGAGTTTCAAAATTTCTCAAAAACCCACCAAAAATAATCACTACTCTCCTGCAAAAGCTATAGGGAGATCTACAAACCCCACGATTGTGCTTTACCTCATATAAGAAGGAATGGGTCTATGCTTCATTTACTCCATCTTTGCACTTGGGTAGGGTTTTATCTACTAAAACTTAATCATAATTATTAACCTACCTAACCCATCATTCTCTCATTTTATCATCTTATCTCATAAAGCTTAGAAATATCTTTCCAATGACTATAAAATTACCAAAAGTAAATGAGTGCAAGGGAAATTATCATCATTTTTCTATGGGTTTCTTTCTAAGTTCATTCTAAACCTACACCCCTAATCTTTATAATTTGATCATTCCATTAAAATACTCTCTAAATTTCCTTTCTAATGAGTACAATTTTATTAAATTTGGTCAAGGAATGCAAAATTTATGCAAGATTTAATTCCGTCCACCATTTTTGGGTCTAAACCCCACCTATCGCGCTCTATTGAATATAACTCACCATTTACATGCCACTAACTCAAACTGGCTCCATGCTGAGCATGAGTCCCACCTACCTAGTGTTGATCCCTGAAGGACTCGATGATTTAAGACTCCATTGCTTCGGGTTTTCAGACCTATTTTCTTCCATCATTTCAACCGACTCACTTCAGGTTTTTCAACCATCGAGTTCTGAAGTGGAACTCCGAAAACAACCTACAAAAATATTCTTTGGATTTTGTACCTCTATGACTTCAGAGATTCAAAGCTCATCGTTTTAAACTTTTCTGACTGCTAAGTCCAAAATTGGTAGCCAACAATCTCCAAAAATTTTACATTGTTGACCCCGAAAAAGAAGTTAACTCCCCTCGAGCCCATCGGACTTCAGGCTCGCAGGGTTTCATTTTTTTGACTCACCGATCATACTTTATTTAGCTAAATAACTAAAGCTAAACATCTCTAAAGTCTAAATTTTTAAGACTTTAGAGTTCCTAAACCCCAACATCACTCGCCTTGACGAGCCTTTTTCTAATCACGATCACTATGACTCGACCGACCTTCATGCTCCCTTAACCCATTACCTTCCCTCCTAATTATTTAAACTCCTTTCTTTGGTGAGTTAATTCCCCACCTCGAGTCAACCTGGTTTGAAACTATGAGCCATACCTAGTTTTCTTGCATGTGAGTGACTTAAGCTGCTAGTCGGCAACCCTGACATGACCGACTTGAGAATTGGCCACTAATTGATGCATCACGCATGCTCGATTTGTTTCCTTGAACCACCATCCTACATTGGAATATGCCTCAAAACCTTCTCTACATCAATACCTTCTTTACACATGTAATTTTTGTCATCCTTTGCATCATGCCAAGTTTGATGTCAAACTCGACTCTCTTTTTATTTGGCTCCTTGAGGCGCCGGCCCCTTCACCTGCGAATTCCTAATAACTCAGCTCACCAAGTATCTTAGTGATCTACTCGAGAGATCTATCCATTAACCCATCCTCTTATGCATAACTCCAGCTTGCTAAGTTACTCGGTGAGCTAATTTTAGTTGGGTGGAGTCACATAGGCCTAGTTTGTAATTTTTTAACCTGTGAACTACCGGTTTGGAAATTTTTGAATTTTTTCTCAATCCGGGAGAGGTGAAGGAGGGTAGTAAGATTTATTGAAAGCCATTTTTCATTTTTTCTATTTTACGCATGCTTGGGCTAGACATGGGCTGCGAAGCTCGTTCTTCCTTATTTTTAGTTAAACTTGAAAGGTCAAAACCCGAAGAGGAAAAACACTCTTAGGATTCCAACACTTTTGAAATCACCGAATGTGTTCCTAAAACCTCGGGAAGTACCTATAAAATCAATTGCATCCTTAGATGTTGTGTATGGTGTTTGGGTCTTTCCTACCCCTCTTTTCCATTTTCCCAGGGCAAAATGGATAAAAAAATTTTTGGAAATTTTGGGTAGATATGTATGCAAAATATTGGAGCATTTTAATGCACGTGAACATTTTAGTGAATGGTTTAATGGTGATGGAAATGTATCTTGTGCATGTTCAAAACTCGATCGGTATCGCCCGCGTTCGCTTCAATTCACCATGGTCACCCATCCGGACCCATTTTATTTTAATTCTAATTTTTATTAATATTCTCATCGTTTTCATCATTTATCCTATCCATTCTAATATATTGATAATCCTCATTAATTATCCCCTAATCCTTGTATAATTATTTAATTTATCCTCCTCAACCCAAATTTCTCATCTCTAGGTTGTTTAGCATCCCTAAACTACCAAGTTTCTCATCCCCTAGGATCCAGAGCATTTATTTACTCCATTTTACCCCTCTCCTACCCATATCACTTCTCTATGTAGCCCTTACCCACCTAATCCTTTCAAAACCCTCATCCTTCTTCTAATGGGCTTGATGCCTCAAGCTAGGCATCCTCCCACTACCCAAATTGAGAGTTCCCCATACTTGGTGGTGACCCACCTAGGTTGTCATCGACCCAATAAATCCACATTTACCCCCATCCAAAGGATGCATCATTATATATTTTGTGTATTTTTGATATTGCCTTTGTACTTGAGCTTCTCTACAACTATTTCAGTCTTCTTGGAGTCCCTTTGAGCTTCCTTGCATAATTTATGGATACTTTGGGAATTTATCTTTTCCTTTTATTGGTTTATTCCATTTTTACATCTTTGTTATTATTATTATTAGTGAATAATAGTTTGCACGTCTAGTCTGTCATTAGAGCTTGATTGAGCATTTCATTCATCCATTTTATGTACACATTTCAATCGACCCATTCACTTTTAGCCTTCCCTAGATGATACCAGGTCATCATCGAACCTACCTCTATTTTTCACTTATTTTTCCATCCAGATCCATAGTGGTATGTTGTTATGTTTTTGCCACCATATATAGTTCTCGAGATCCATCATTTTACCACTTTTTCAGTCCATATCCACTCTTCAAATCTTCGGTCACCGCTTAAGTCCACCAATACTCTATCAACCTAGGCCATATTTCCATCCTACCCATCCCAATCCTTTTTTTGTCTTGCATCCTTTTTATTTCCTTTGTTTCAGATCTTATCTACGTGGATACTATCAACTTCTACAGCCTTCAACATCTTCATATTTTTACAAACAACTATTCATATATACATTTTTAGGATCCATCTATCATGATCGTCATCGAATGGACCTTTTTCAATCTAGGCATCCATCGACCCAACCAAGTATCTTTCATTTTATGTTGATTTAGATCGTATTTTCACTATCCTTTCAATTCACTCCTTTATCATTTACTTTATCCTCTTTTATCAAATATGGGGGTTGAAATTGGCATAAGGAAGCCCACGCTTCTTGGAACCGACTTCATCAGGAAACCCCCTCATCTACCATCTAATCCATTTTCCTTCTAATTATCTTTGTTATGCATATCCATCAAGCTTACAACAAGGCATCTAATTTATGCTCATTCACTTCTTATCATCTTATTCCAAGGTACCTTAAAGTTGTTCATGTCTTGAGTTGCTTCATTTTATTATTATTATCTAGCTCACTAATCTCAAAAGGAAAGAGAAAATTTAGTCCAACAACACTCTATAACCATTTTATGTGACAACCAGAAATTTTGGATGATAGAATTGGGTAACCATATCCACCTGATTAGAGAATTAAACTTGTTTTCCTCGTAATCCCATCATTTGTTTACCTTGCTAAAACTTAGTAAAACATGAATTTTCAATGACACGTAAATCACCGCTCCAAACCTGTAGTGGGTAAGTTATGGAATGATCATGTTCACTGGTGACATGAGATGTCATTTAAATATCTATAATTAATTTATATGATATTTTGACCTTTTTTCATTACACATTTGGGGGCCCAATATACTATTTTACTACTTTGGTCAGTTATTAGAAACTAAAAACTTATTTTGTTGTTGGCCATCGATTTAGGCCCCCATATTGAGAAAATAAATTTTCTCATTACACACCTGTAGTACGTCCCTAGGAATATCATATTCAATTAATATCTTTGATAAAATAACCTCAGAGGATTATTTTGTAGTGGGTTTTTGTAGGCCTCAAGATTTTTGATGACTAAACCCAACTAGCATAATTATGAAAAGTAGCTTCACAAATGTAGTGGCCATTTGAATTCTGGTCACAATATTTGTGTTCTGTGAACTCCAAAGGGTTCTTTGTAGATAGGGGAATTGACAAATAATTACACATGGTGTGTTTGAGCTTCGGAAAATAGATTTTAACCTCATTTTTCGGGCCACTTTTTCCAAATTGGTCACCTTTATAATCCTGTAGCACTAGTGCGATAATTTTCGTAGAACATTCTCTTAGCAATAAAAACTATTACAAAATCATTAAACTCTATTTTAAGAATCTATAGATCTCATTAATGACACTTGTTTGTATTTTACTACTTATGTGAAATTTAGTGTGCTTTTCTCTCTCTCCTTCCCTATCTTGCTCCAAACTTGAAAGTATATTGAAACTACATTTTTTTACTTTTATTGTAACGTAAATTTTTTAATTTATAGTAAGTGGAAAATAATAGATATGTTAAAATGTAAGTCATAGGGGGGAATGCCATGCCATCATTTATTTTTGTTGAACATGTTTATAGTAACTTTTAGGTTACGGTAGTGGAAGTAGAAGTAAAATGGAAGTTGGAAATCCAAATTTAATGTTTATTATTGAAAATGTGTAATCAAGATGGAATTAAAATAGTCTTGTATTTTATCAATAGTACTTGTTGTATTATTAAAGAAGAATATATTCGCTCATGGTGTACATGTGTTAAATATAGTAATGGTGTAAATTTAGTTGTAACCTTACAACTCAACCGTTTGTATTGTAGAATAGCTTATTTCGTTAACTTAGGTGAATCTTCAAAAATTTGTATATTGGTATGATAGTGAGATAAAACTTAAAAAGTAATTATATCATAAGCATGTATAGGAAAAGATTGGTCATTGATAGTATGACTTGTGATAGTTCCTTGAAACCTTTTTACACCCTTTTCCACCTTGAATAAGTAATCATGTGATTTCAACATAATGAGTTAGTGTACTTATCATTTCACATGTTGTTTTTTAATAGTAATTAGTGCATAAAAATGTTACTATTTAAGCGATATATGTTGCAATGACATTTGGTATGTAGTTGGTCATGGTAGTATTATAATACACTCAAATCATGATTCCTTGATAAAATAACTATGGTCAACCCTTCCTCTCCCCAAAGTAAAATATATGTTTCCTCTAGGTTTATTCGACATCTTGGTTGTACACGAGTTGGAAAAATTGTAAGAGGGAAAGTGATTACTCCATTCGAGGGTTCTATAAGTCCATTTGAATTTTAATTGTGCTTGGTTATCTTATTTTTCCTCTTAAAAAAGAGAATTCCCCACCCCCCATAGGCATGAAAAAATCCCAACCTTCCCGAAATAAACCATTTTCAACTCTAGAGAAAGATAGTGGCAGGGTATAGGTATTGTGATCAAAAATGAATATTCATATAAATTTGTCCACAAGAAACAATGAATGAAGAGTTGAATCCTATGGGCCTTTTCACTGTTAAAATAATTAAAAAAGGAAAACTATTAGGTGTGAATACTTCATGAGGTTAGAATACCATGTGTGCCCTACTACTTACCCATGGAGGATCATGTTCCTTTTGGACAAATATTAATTACTCTTTAGACATCTTAATAGGATTTTAGTGGATGAAGATTTTATGTATATTTCCTACCACTTGGAATGGTGCCCTAGGTAAAGCCTAGATTGTTTTATGTGGATTTTATTTATTTATTATATTTTTACCTCTAATAATTGGGTGGTCAAATAATAATGAAAATGTTTTCTTATGTGGGAAATTTCCTTTGGAGATCCTAAATCCTTAAATGGGAAACCAAAGCTTTAATACTTTACATTATTCTTTTAATCATTGTTAATGGGAGACTTAACTACTCAATGTAAAGGTAGAAAGAATACAAGTTAAAGAGAATAACCTTTGAAATGAATGGAATCTTAGCAGATAAGCACACCAATTTTTATAAAGTGAATAAAATGTAAACATGATTGTAATACGAATAAAAGTAAAAGAAATTACTAGTGATAAGATAACATAAAGTTGAGGAAACTCACAAATTGTAAATGATGGTGAATGATTTGATTATCATTGTAAGTTGAAATAACACGGTGTATTAACACAAGGAAATCTAAGGAAAAATCTAAATCTTGAGACCTATGTGAATGATTGTTAAGAATTCAATCTTTCCTTCTTGTAGTCCTCTTTACTTGTGTTAGACTACACTTTTATGAGTGATTTTTTTATGACAAGGCCATCTTTTTCATGGAATGAATGTGCTTATGAGGCTTGGTTCGAATTAGCCCATGGTATTTAGCAATGGATTAGAAGAATAAAATGTTACTTATGTTATAGGTGCATAGTTATGGTTGGAATACCTCTTCTTTCTTCATTTATGTTGTGCTTATATCCTTCACTTTAGTTCACTGAATGTATGAAATGTATAGGTTCTAGTAGAACTTGCTCAATTGAGGAATCTAACTAATGGGACTAATTGTGACACTAGTGGTAAATGAAGGTAGATACATGATATGTGTTCTATCATAAGGGAATTGTTATGTAGCACTTTGAGAGGGTTCAAACAAGGTCAAGTTTGTAATATTGCAAAGAATATTGGGTAATAATGAAACATCAAGGATTAAGGGATAGTAATTTCATATTCCTAAGTAGGAATTTAAGCCTCCTTATCAGTAGTTGTGTAATAAATATATTTTAAAATTTATGTGAACTATATTTTCACACACCTCGAACAACGGTGACATGCGCATATGTTATTATATGATTTTTTCTTCGTTAACTGTTGTTTTGGAATGACTTAAAATATTATGTGAGAAGAGTAATGTAAACCAAGTTTTTTCTTACCCTGAGAGGATGTCCTATATTTATCCTTGTGGTAGATTAGTGATCTTCTCTTCAACCTTTACACATGTGTTAGACTTGTGTGAATGATCTCTTATAGAGGATAGTTTTGGCTTCTTCATGGCATTGGGGGACTATTTCCTACTTAGTGTAGGTATAATGTGCATTCTGGGTCACACCAGATTTTCTTACAAAATTGGACCCAACCTTTGTGTTGTGAATCTAATTGGAAAGAGGTAACATGAACAAATTATGGAATGTAATGCATGATCAAACCCTATAGAAAAATAAACCTCCTTTGTTGTGAGGTATTGAGAGCCATGATGGTTGTAACCGTGTTTTTGCTAGGATATTACTCCTGAATTAATAACATGTGATGCATACAAAGGTATGATGGTAAATCTTGGGTACATTGATTTTTTGCAAAGGAAAGTGTTAGTGTTATTCATGTCTGGTGAGTTGGGTTTGTGTCTCTAATGTTGCATAGATATTTTTTAAAAAATTTCTATTTTTTCGGTGACATTTTGAGTGGTAAAATAGTGGGCATTACATTAGGTGTCGAGTGGAGGTTCAAACACTGGTGCCTCTTGTATTTATTGGTAATTAATATTATGTACTTGGTTGTGTGTGCATATCATGTGTGTCATATAAGTTCATATTGTCATGCTATGTGGATTCATTGTGATGCACCTTTGTGGTCCACTTTTTGTTCTTGGTATGTGGATCCCTATGAGAAAATCATATAGTGGGTACCCAATTCCTTATATAGACTTTTATTGTGATGAAACCAAAAATATATTCATATTATGGTATATTAATTTACTTAGAATAGTTCTTTTTGATAGTTGCACTATGGATGACACTTGGGAGGTCATTATGAAATATATCAAAAGTTGGTTGTTTCATTTGTGAGTTCAATCCTTCATCGTTATGATATTCACATCATGCATTTGATAGTTATAATATCTCATATGTGGAATTATTCGACACTTGAGAGATTTGGTTTCCTCCTTGGAATAATGAAACTAGATTTGAACCCTTTCTATTTTCTTGCATACTACATTATGGATATTACGTTGACTCATCTTGATAAAATAATTATAATGATATGAATTCTCTTTCAAATCATTAAATTTCTATGCTCTTTAATCTTACATCGATACATTGACCAATAATATTTTCCTCTCATACCTTCTAAACTCTAACCCTTTGACAATTGCAACAAAAACTATTGGACTATTTGACAATATTAATCACATGAATTTCTAAGTGATAACATTTTTGGAAGAGAACCTTTTGTTCGAGATAAAATTAACTCATCAAGCAAACAAGAAAATTCAAATTACACTCTTGACAACATTTAGCCAAACGGATTCAAAACTATAAGCTTCGAGTTCCAGAAATAAATAAAACCAAGAAATATCGACAACCAAATAAAATGGCCAAGTAGTCACATTCAAAATCAAAAATCTTGCAAGAAAGAAAAAAATGGACAAGATTCTCAAAGATTCTTAATAAATTAAATAAATAACATGCTGATCCTCTATTCATTCCAAATTAAAATAAAATACACATAGAAATATTCACATCACATTCACTATGTGGCCTTTAATGGCCGCCAATAGGGGTACCCAAAACATTGAGTAAACATCATAACATATAATCATGATACTGAAAAGATAATGTAACTACCATAATGTATGTTTGAGTCAAATATCCCATAATATATTTTCGTGGCTTGAATAAAGATATCTATATCCAACAATAATGACATATGGGGGTACTCCCAAGGTTTCATGGTTGTATACATAGTGCTACTGATAACATGCCTTTTGTTTTGAGGTGATGGGGCTCAATGTGGCTAGAGTCTCTTGGCCTCACTTGGATACTTGAGATTGAATACTCCTATGATGGAGTGACATATTATACTTAGTACTCTATAATTGAGATACTTTTATGGTACACAATCCACCTATAGTGGAGAGAAACTTATGATATTTATTCCTCTTATGGTTGAGATACATATGATACCTAGTCCTTTATGGTTGAGATACTTTTATGGTACTCAAATTCTTCTCAGCTGAGTTTCCTCTATGACATGCATTACATTTGGTGGATTTGATAGTGATTTTTGTGGTGTGTGTATCCTAATATGATGTTTTCACTATTGTAAAAGATAATTTATTTATTTCAAACTTCAGGTTTGAGATTGAGATTATGCATTCTTTCAAATTTTAGATTGCTTGAGAATATTGTAATTTTTGAATGTGGAACTCATTGAAAAACATACAAATGTGATACTTGATATTTTGTTGGGTTATTTTATATTCTTTGAAGAACAATTAGGATGACATAATACAAATTTCATTGATAGATATTTTTATAATTGGATTCTCCAAGCATTGTACATAGTGATAATGTTACTTTTGATCTTGGGAACTTGACTCTAGGTGTGTTTCATCATACTCATTTTTCTTATGTCTTATACAAACCTCACGATATACATGTTTGTATGGAGTTTATTTTTTGGGGGAATGTGTTTACGATGTTATGATACATTCCCCTCATGGGTATGTGGCTTCCTCTTGGTGAGGAATGGTGGTGTTCTTATGGTAATTTTTGTTCATCCAAAATTCACCCCTCAAGGTAATTTTGATAACATGCATCGACTCTTCAAACCCGAGCAAATAGAATTGATTTAAGGCCCAAAATCATAATTTTTTTGGGTCCCTTTGGTTCCTCCCTAACTTCCCCATCCAAGGAAAAAATCCAAGAAGTTAGAAAAAAATGAAAAATTCCAAAAATGAAGCTGCGGGCTCATTTTAATGCATTCGGTTCTTGAGGTTGCGGTTCGTACGGTGCGAGATCATACCAAGGTTCGTCGTACCAAGTTTTGGACAAAATACAAAGGAATCGGTGAAGTCAGAACTTTTTGTCCTAGGCAGTTCGTGGGACAGTTGGGATGTCGGGACGTGCGGGATGTGATCAGCTAATTTTGCTATAAGTCAGTCTATTACGGGTGGTGTAGAGATTTTTGTCTGGGACAATTGGGACAAAAGTAAGTGCGGGACGTGCAAAGGTGAAATCGCTGCACAAGGAGCCAAGCCAAATAGGATGTGGCCAATGCGGAAGACAACGACCCTCATGGCTCTGGTCAATAGTGAACATGTGGGGACAAGAAGGCCCGAATCAGCCGATGCAGAGATTTGTCTCCGGAAAACCAAGATGCGTTGACCCAATTTTGCGAAATATCTGCGTAATGAGGAGAAAAGTCAAAGTTTGACCTCCCGAACTTCAAATGGCCATAACTTTTGACTCGAGCTCGATTTTCATAAAATTGGAATTTCTTAATTTTAATGAGGGTGGATACATAAAAATATAAGAAACATGTTCAGCTCCAGTTAATTAATACTTATCCTCGTCAAATGACAGAAAACGCTTGGTAAACCCAAAATAGCTACTCATACTCAGAAGGCCATAACTTTTGTATTTCTCAATGAAATTACATAAGATTGGTACCATATGAATCATTTTTCTAACTCCAACACATAGAAATCAAGAAATTCAGTATTTGATGAGAAATTGATGGAGATTTTTCATAAAACATGGCCGGATTCATGATAGTATTTTATTTGGTAGTTGGGAGTGCAATTAAGAGGCATGGTCATCATTCTTTCTCTGTTGCAGCACCTGGGACAGTATGGGGAGCCTTTTTCAAGTAACATATAATCATTTCACTCCATTTAATGCATCTTACAAGTGGTTGAAGGACAGATTTCGGGATTTCTATTTTCCCCTTCTCTCTCTCTTCTAATTTTTTTATAAATTAGAGTGTTGGGCTTATTGTAAAAGGAAGTAGTTTTATAGTAGCAAAGCTATGTCAAAATTACTTTGTGAAGCCAATGTGTTACAGGCCCTTGTATTGGAATCCTTGCATGGTGGTCCAGGCCCTTATCTTATGCAATTGATATGTGCATATCATGAAGCAATAAAATATAAGTTTTGGATGCATCTTCCCCTGCTATGTTTTCTTGAATTCTTCTTTCCCCTTCGACCCTCATTACAGGAATATTGTGTCTATTTTTATCCTCTTGCAAGGACTCGTTATTATTGTGCATGTATGAAATATTTTTGTTAAAGAATTTTTTTATTGTGGAGAACTGTTATCACCTCTTCTAGTGTGCACTTTACTTCTATATCTCACACATTGGAAGACTAATCTCACACCCCCTCCTTTTCTGGTGTATCACCGCTGTAGTTTAGGTTTTCATTTTTATACATTCTCTCTCCTTGGTCCCTTAGAAAGTTAGATTAGGATGTTAGTTTCACCTGCATTAGAGTAGATTGTGGCAGGTAGTTTAGGAGCAAGAACCAACTTTCTCTGGAGATCTATCTCAAGTAGAAAGTCCCACAACTTGGAGATAGTACCCATGTTATCCAATCACACTGTGAGCTCAAGTATATGTACTTGTGTAAACATAAGGGTGTTGTGATTCGGTGATAACAATTTTCTTGTGTCATCATATACTTGTGTCTAGATAATTTTAACCTCGACATTGATGTGGTGAATGTTATGTGTATACACTTGTTGTAGAATTCACCTTTACTTAGGATAAATGTCTTATTTTAATTACTTGTCATGTAAATGTGAAGTGGTCTATGTTATGGTTTTAGGTATTGGAAAACCTTGTGTTTTATTGCATTTTGGAACCCCTACAAAGAAAAATAGTGAAATTATTTTCAAACATGAGAAGTAATGAGATGAAATTGGTAAACGATAAAATTATTTCGAAGCATCAAACCAACCCACTTGTGCATATGAGAACACTAAGAACTAGAAATATGCATATGAGAAAAAAACTATAAAAACATGTTTGGATGATGAAATTTAGTTTGGGTATGCCATGGTAGAGAGATCTACCGATCTTCACATAATATTAGAAATTTGGAAAAAAATTCAAAGCTTGTTTTGTTCCCTTTGAGTCTCATATTTGCAGAAGGTATGTTCACTAAGTAGCTTTAATTGACATTGGTTTCCTATAATTTTACATACTCTTTTTCTACCCATGTGGATGGTCACATTGAGGATGATGCTCTTATAAGGGGACAAGTAGTGTCCTCCGCCTTTTTGTACTCACCTACATAGTTTGAACAAATTAAAACAAGTGTAAAGTTGGCAAGTAAAATAATAATAATAATAAAATTATGACATCCCTACCTAGCCCCCTTCCTTCTAGTTGCATCATATTTTTCCTCTTTCCTGAGTGTAACACGTGTTCATATTTTATATATCATGGAAATACATGCTTGGAGGAAAATTTCTAGTTTAACTTCTGGGATGTTCATATGTGGGGAAGAGTGCAGGAACCTTGACACATGAACATGACACCAAGACATATAAAAATAAATAACGTTATTGGTTAAATCAGCCCTCTACATTGAGATATATTCTCCTCATTTTACTTTATAAAAATTGATTTATTTGGATATGTAGTTATATCTAAAACAAGTTATTTTTTTCTTTGAGACGAGAGGAAACTACCGTGTGTGGATTTTTTCTTTGTTTTATATAGAAGAAGAAGAAGGAGATTGAGGATTAGGAGGCACTTCATTTGAGTGTAAATTCTAGATATACTTATTTTTCTTCTTCTTTTTATGAGCACATGTGTTATGTACATTGTAACCTTTACAGAACCATTCTCAGATAAATTATGGTTACTAGTTCGTTTATTTTGATTTTTATATTTTTTTTGGAGTAGTTGCATTGAATAATACATTGAAAGTGTTATTTCCTAATGTCTCTGCAATTTTTATCTCTGTCGAGTCTTCCTTTGCGTGAAACCGTGTAGTTGTCCATTTTATGTCCTCCATGAAAGGGTTTGTTGAAAATTTTATGTAATTGCTAATAATGCGTCCACAGGTTTCATCCAATCCTTCCAAAATGTTGTGCCCTTTCTTTTATTTATTGATGGTTTGTTGAATGGAGGGGAACCTAGAATAGGCACGTGGACTGCTTTTGACATTATAACTTGAAAAATATGGCTTCATTTTTACCCCTATATGTAGGATACACACACCCTGGAGTGGTTAAAATGAATGTGTAACTTCAAAATGTTTGATTCAGCTAAAGGGCTCTAAATCCCATGCCAACATGCTTCTACTTTGTGCCAAGATAGAAATATATATCAGAATATGAAAATATTCAAAAAAAATTATAATAATAAAATAAAAAACAATAAAGGGGTTGGTTAAAGAGTCTTTGGTCCTTAGGAAAATTCCTTAAAACATGGATTTTGTATTTTATATAAGATGAAAATGTATGGACAACCCCACATTTTTTTCCAACATTTTCTCCTTCCTACATGATCAGAATAAATGCACTAAAACATATTAAGTAAAACCATCAAAGTGTGAAGGGGGAGGATGCCTATTTGATGTTGTATCTCCGAAATATGCCTAGATTTTGGTTTGTTTAAAATGCATTAGAAATCTGGTACCAAAGACATGGGCATTCATCAAACATAATGGATATCTGTATGAGTCTTTTGTTATATGTTTTATTTACAAATATTAGGTAGATATGTATGCAAAATATGGGAGCATTCTAATGCATGTGAATGGGTTAGAAAATGGTTTCATGGTGATGGATGTGTAGCTTACGTGTGTTCGAGAACTAGATTGGAGCACCCCATTTTCACCTCACTATAAATAGGCATGATTTTCTCCCTATTTCCAACATTCTTTCATATTTATAGTTTTCCCTTCATAGTGCTAGTGAAATTCTTAATTAAATGAAGAGTATAGTTATGTTTATTAAAATGACTTATTGCACATAATGGATATATTTATCTTACATCATGTAGAAATGCTATGAACTTTTTAGTGTAAGTCACACTCTAGAACCATTTCATGTGACAACTAAAACTTTTGGATGGTATAATTGGATAACTGTATCCACCCGATTATAGAATTAAACTTGACTTCCTTGTAATCCTGTTATTTATTTACCTTGTTAAAACTTAATAAAACATGAATTTTAACTGACACACAAACCACAACTCCAAACCTGTAGTGGGTAAGTTATGGAATGATCATATTTACTGGTGACGTGAGATGCCATGTAAATCTCTTTAATGACTTTAGATGATTCTTTGATCTTGTTTTGTTGCATGTTTGGGGGCCCAATCATCTATTTTACCACTTTTTTGAGTTAAAAATAAAAATATAGTTTTTTTGGCCCTCAATATAGGCACCGATAATCGAAAAGAAATTTGGTCACCGCACACCTCTAGTATGTCTCTAGGACTATCATAATTAATCAATAGCTTTGACAAAATTAACACAAACAATTTTTTAAATGGTTTTTGTAGGCCTCGAGATGTTTGATGAATAATCCCAACTACCATAATCATGATAAGTAGCTTCGGAAATGTAATGGCCATTTGAATCCTGGTCACAAGATTTGTGTTCTATGAACACCAAAGGGTTCCTTGTAGATAGGGGAATTGACATAAATTTACATGAGGTGTGTTTGACCTTTGGGAAATGGATTTTAACCTTAGTTTCGTGACACTTTGGCCAAATTTTTCATCTTTATAATCCTACAAAGCACTAGCGATAAAATTTTCATGGATCTTTCTCTTAGCAGAAAAAAACTATTGCAAAACCTTTAAACTCTATTTTATGACTATAGATCTCACTGATGACGCTTGTTTTTATTTTATTTTTTATGTGAAAATTTGTGTGCTTTTCTCTCTCTCATCTCCTTATTTTGCTCCATCTTAGAAGTGAAATGAAACTACATTTGTGTTCTTACCTCTATTATATCATAAAAGTTTTAATTTATTGTAAGTGGAAAACAATATATATGTGAAAAATGTTAGTCATAAGGGAATTCCATGCCGACGTTTATTTTCATTGATAATGTTTATATTAACTTTTTGGGTTGCAAGTAGTGGAAGTAGGAGTAAAATGAATGTTGGAAAGATTAATTTAATGTATATTCTTCGAAAATGTGAAAGCAAGATGGAATTAGAATAGTCTTGTATTTTAGCAATAGTACTTCTTGTATTATTAAAGAAGAATATCTACTCTCATTGCGTACATGTGTTAAATATAGTGATGGTGTAATTTTACTTGTAACCTTACAATTCAACTGTATTGTAGAATAGCATATTTAGTTAACTGGGGTGAATCTTCATAATTTTGTATATTGGTATGATAGTGAGATAAAATTTGAAACTTAATTTTGTCATAAGCATGTAAAGGAAGAAGGTTAAAATCATTTTTAGTATGACATGTGATGGTTCCTTGAAACCTTTTTACACCCTTTTCCACCTTGAATAAGTAATCATGTGATTTCAACATAACGTAGTTAGTGCACTTATCATCTCGCATGTTGATTTTTATAGTAATTAGTGCATAAGAAGGTTCATATTTAACTAATATATATATTACAATGACATTGGATACTCAAATCATGTTTCCTTGATAAAATAACTATGTTGAACCCTTTCTCTCCCAAGGTAAAATATGTTTCCTCTAGGTTACTTTGGCATCTTGGTTGTACACGAGTTGGAAAAAATTATAAGAGGGAAATTGGTTACTCCAATGGAGTTTGCTATAAGTCCATTTTAATTGTAAGTGTGCTTGGTTATCTTAATTTTCCTTTTAAAAGAAAAGGGCAATCCTTATCCACCATGGCCATGAACAAATCCCAACCTTCCCGAAATAAATCACTTTCAACTTTGGGGAAATATAGTAGTGGGTTATAAGTGTTGTGAGCAAAAACTGAATATTCATATAAATTTGACCACAAGAAACAATTATTTAAGAGTTTAATCGTATGGGCCTTTTTACTCTTCAAATAATTAATAAAGGAAAACCATTAGGTGTGAATCCTTCATGATGTTAGAATACCATTTATGCCCCTACTGCTTACCCATGGAGGGTCATGTTCCTTTTGGATCAAGATGAATTAGTCTCTAGACCTCTTAATAGGATTTCAGTGGATGAAAACTCAATGTATATTTCCTACCACTTGGAATGGTGCCCTAGGGAAACCTTAGATTGTTGTATGTGGATTTCTTTCTCTATTATATTATGCCTTCTAATACTTGGGTGGTCAATTATTAATGAAAATTCTTTCTTATGTGGGACATTTCCCTTTGGAGCTCTTAAATATTTAAGTGGGAAACCAAAGCTTCATCACTTTGCATTCATATTTTAAACAATGTTAATGGGAGACTTAACTACTCAATGTAAAGGTAGAAAGAATACAAGTTGAAGAGAAGAACCTTGGAAATGTATGGTCTCTTAAAACATAAGCACCTTGATTGTTATCAAGTGAATAAATGAAAAAATGATTGTAATACAAATAACTTGATAAAATGAATTACTACTGGATGAGCTAAAAAAAAGATGAGGAAACTCATAAATTGTAAATGATGGTGGATGGTTTGATGATCATTATTAGTGGAAACAACACGATGTATTAAAACAAGGAAATCTAATGAAAAATATAAATTTTGAGACCTATGAGAATCACCGTTAAGAATTCAATTTTTCCTCCTTATAGTCCTTTTTTTTGGTGTTAGACTATGCTTGTATGAGTGATTGCTACTAACAAGGCTATCTCGTTGGTGGAATAAATGTGCTCATGAGGCTTGGTTAGCAATAACCCCTGGTATTTTCTAATGGATTAGAAGAATAAAATGTTACTCATGTTATAGGTGCATATTTTTAGTTGGAATACATCTTCTTTTTCTTCTTTGTGGTTGTGCTTATAGCCTTCACTTAAGTTCACTAGATGTATGAAATTTGTAGGTGCTAGTAGAACTTAATCGATTGAGGAATCTAACTAATGGGATAAATTGTGACCATAGTGGTAAATGGATGTAGATACCAGATAATTGTAACATCCTAAGGGAATTGTTATGCCACACTTCAAAGGGATTAAGAAAGTTATTTTTGTAATGTTGTAAGGAATATTAGGTGACGATGACACCTAAAAGGATTAAGGGATATTACTTTAATACTCCTAAGTAGGAATTTAAACATCCTTATCAATAGTTGTGTAATAAATCACTTTTAAAATTAACGTGAACCATATTTTCAAACACCTCGAACAATGGCGACACACGCATAGGTTATTATATGATTTTTTCTTTGTTAACTATTGTTGTGGAATGACTTAAAATATTATGTGAGTAGAATAACATAAACCAAGTTTTTCTTACCCGATAGGACATCCTATATGTATCCTTGTGGTAGGTTAGTGATCCTCTCTTCAAACTTTACACATGTGTTAGACTTGTGTGAATGATATCTTCAGAGGATAGTGTTGGCTTCTTCGTGGTATTGGGTGACCTACTTAGTGTAGGTATAATGTGCATTCTAGGTCATGTTAGGAAATAAGGGATAAAATATGTAGAATAATCCCTCACAGAATCGCAATAGTAAAAACTAACATGCAAAAAAATATTACAGATCTCAAATAAAAGTACTGAATAAAATAACACAAAACAAAGAGAGATATTTAATGTGTTTCACCCAATTCGGGGTATGTCCACCAAGAATCACTTACTTAGATTTTATTACAAGCCACTACTCTCTCAATACAATACCCAGATTTGTTTGGAGTTATGCTCAACAAACTCTACAGAATTCACACCCAAATTCAAAACACATCTACAATGTTACATAATACCTACCATATGCATAAAACCATATAAGTAGACAATTGCTTAAGCAGTTTTACAAAACCATGGGTATTAAAACCATGGGCCAAAACCATCCCATAAACTTATGGGTCAAAAATCGGCCCATTTGAGAAAAGAACGTTTCCCGGTATATCGGGCACGTTTTAAGGCCAAATTTTTTTCTCGCAGCGAGACAACTATGGAAAGTGTATAGTACTCTTAGTGTACAATCTTCAACACTTTCTCACATGAAAACAGGCTCCACAACCTTACGGGTCACACGAGATTGGCTTACAGGCTGGACCCAACCTTCGTGTTGTGAATCTAATTGAAAAAACGTAAACCGAACAAATTATAGAATGAAATGCATGATCAAACCTTAGAGAAAAATAAACCTCCTTTGTTGTGAGGTATTGAGAGACATGATTGTTGTAAGTGTTTTTTCTGGGATATTACTCCTGAACTAATAACATATGATGCATAAAAAGTATGATGGTAAAAATTGGATACATTGATTTGTTGCAAAGGAAAGTGTTGGTGTTATTTGTGTCTGATCAGTTTGGCTAGTGTCTTTGGTGTTGCATTTATTAATTTTAAAAAATGCTAGTTTTTCAGTGACATTTTGATTGGTAAAATAGTGGTCACTACAAAGCTATTATGATATAAATTGTGGCATAGTTCTAAACCATTAGTTTATTTTATCCCTCATCGGGCAATTACTGCTAACATTTATCTTGAGAACTAATCTAAGAAGGTATTTTAGGGGCCATGAGTTTATATAAATTCTCAATATATGGTGCCTTTGGTTCCTAAAGAGAGAAACATAGTGACAAGTACTAATTTAATGGGCAAAATACATTTAGATTAAGTCAATTATTATGTAAAAGGAAAAATACAAGGATAAATATAAAATGATTATTTCCAAGTACTTTAGGTACAAATTTTGGGTATTATAAATATAAATCATAATATAAACATATTGTTGGTTCTAGATAATGAGTAACCAACTCCTTGTCTATGAAATAAAATTTAAAGCAAGGAGAAAACTCCTTACACTTTTCTTTGATTTTTCTTAGATATGGGCATTACTATTATTCTTAACATTCAATAAATCTATAACTAATAATCTTTTCTAAAATATACACCCAAAATTATAATTATAATATATATATAAACAACTCTAAATTTTTGTTCCTTTTACAAAATATTATATGTTTACAAACCCATAGCAAGTTTGTTTTTAGGTGATTTTAAGCCCTACCATCCTCAACAAAATTATTTTCAAGCACAATTTGTTTTTCATGTTTGTAATAATCGGTTATCATTATAAAAAAATAGAAATTTAGTTCATTAACTGTTTAAAACAATATGAACTATACGGTGGAATTAAATTACCGTCCTTCTCCCATGAATGAATCACATAAAACTTTCAATGCAATCGTGATTAAAGTGAATTTCCTTTATACACAATTTCTTTGTGGTTGTTCAAATGTTGACTTTGTTCTAGCCAATGGTTCATGCTGACCTAAGGTTTATATTAGTTTTCCAAATTATAACAGGGATTAATGTAGTCTACACGTGATTGTAGTCTACACGTGATTGCAAAAGGTTTAATATTGATCTATTTATTTCCTAGTAATATATCCGAAAGTACTCGTACAAGGGGTTATTGTAGAGATGCAGTAGTTGCGGGGATTTGCAGTTTGAGAGTGAAATAAGAATTTTCCCTGATAGTGAATTAAATTATAGATGAAGCAGGGTCAGTTTTGCTACGAAAAACTCAAGTTAGCAGGGACGGAAACTTGTAGATTGTTCAGAGACGACTGAATATTTCAAGTGAGAGAGATTGCCCACAGAGGAGTTAAGTGGTGAACATTTTTGAGGTGGCCTGGCTCAGAGGATTCGTAAACTGTTACACCTGATTAGATTCTTTGGAATTCTCCGGGTGAGATTGTTCTATGGAAAGAATTATGTGCACCCATCCAAATGTTCCGCGATTGGACCCATTCAAAGAAGAAGCGTTCTACTTCAAGGACTAAGTGCCTGCTTAGATTCTTTGAAGTAGAGGAAAGCTTTCTCGTCATGCAAAGAAGAAGCATTCTTGATGGATAATGCATTACTATTGTGAAAGGAGAAGAAGAACAGGAACATGAATCCCTCCACCATGGAGGCTATAGAATTTGATGGGTTGGTTTCCATATTTTCAACTAAAACCAGATGCAAATTGCGGCTCTTAAATTCTTTACAATGGAATGTACAAAGTTGTATATTTCTCTTAATCAATGGCAATCGTGAAATGCAAAGAATTTGATTTTTATAATGTAATTGTAATTGATCCAGGGTTTGCATTGGCGAATCATCTTCAACCTGTATCAATAAATTTGATACTTTAAAATGTCAACTGAGTTTGTTTTCTTCCAACATTATTTGTATTTATATTTTATAAATCTAATTCTTCGACTGTGAGATACGGCGGAGCCTCGCAGGGAGATAGGCAGATTTGAACCCGCGACCTCCAAAATAACAGGCAGGAGGCCCACCACTGTGCCGCAGCAATAATTTAGTTCAAATTTGACTGATTTTAAATAAATATTCCCCCCGCGAACGTGCGTGAGGGATAGGTAGAACGGTGAGAAACCAGTGAATCATAAGAAGAAATGGAACTCAAGAATTCATTACGAGTGAATTAAAATGAAATAATACACAAACCCCAAGTAAAATAACAAGATTTTGTTATGCTAAAAGTGAGGGCTTTGCCCCGTTTTAATTTATTTAACCTACATAGAGATGGAAATCTTCTTAGAAAATTTTCCACCATCTTTATTGCTTACTATGTAATGTAATCTAAAAAAATCTAACCGTAGCATTAAACTTAAAAGTAATTTTCACTCCAACCATTGTTACGACTTCGAGTGTGGCATACCCACGAGCATATGTCAACAGTCCAGTTCCTCCAACCACAGACACATCCCTTTTCTCCTGACGAAATCGATTTGCTCCGTGCATCTCGATGGTGCTGCCATTGTATCTCCCTGTCTCAAATATAACAGTGGTAAGATGAAGAAAAGTGTTCTGATTAATGTCTGAACTGGCTTCTATTCCTTGAATTCTTCCCAGAAACTTGGAGGAGGGATCAGGTCCTACTGTGATTGGGTGGTCTAACACGTTTACAGTTCCAAAGGCTAACAGATTTGAAGAGGTTCCATTCACTCCAGCAATTATAACTGCATTAGCATTTGGTCCGCCAGTGACTGCGTGCGCGTAAAACACGATATTCGTATCCTGGCAGCACCCAAACTACAGAAACAACACAACAAAGCAAGGAGTGATGATAATAAAGATTTTGAAGCCATTGAATTAACAATTACAGACTCAAGAAGCTTGTAATGGGAGAGTTGTAGTTATATTCGTAGTGTTGCATGGGAATATATATATATAGAGAGAGAGGGGCTCATTTGCACCAAAAGCCAGCTACATTTTGAACAAGTGTAAATGAATTTGCAGCGTCGAAGAAGTGAATAAAGTGTAAATGAATTTGCCGTGTGGAAGATGTGAATACAGAAATTAAGCCCGTATGTTTCGAGTCTTGACGCGTTAAATAGAAGTCTATTTTGACTGGACAATCTGACACTATAAATCGGCGTCAAGTGCATAATAATACTAATAAAACAAACCAGGTCTTCGGCTACTATTTCTTAATGAAGTAGAAATATCATTTAAATTTTCCTTTAAATTTTCCGTTTTGTTGTTATCCGTAGACTTTCTAGAAGTCTTTTGTCTTTGTGGAGATTCTTATTAGTAATTTTCTCGTCCTAAATGTCAGAACTATTATTACTTGGCACTAATTTTGTCGGTAAATTTTTTGTGTATATGCTAGGAGATAGGTAATAAAGGATTTATTGGAGAAAGTGAACCACACATGAACTCTTAAGGAGTTCACCAAAAATCTTAAGTTCCAAACTGGTAGATAATTTTAACATATAAATGGAAGGTTTTAGATTGGTTAATGGAAAATATAATTAATTTATATTTGTATTTTATTATTTTCGACTCTTTTTAGTAAGTGGTAATGATATTTGATGTGTTTCAAATTGTTTACGCATAATATGATTATGTATGATATTTTAAAAATATTTTGGTTATCACAATACGTTGTATTTAGTGGATTTGAGGAATATCCATATCACTTTGAATTGGACAAAGCCATATGACATCACAGATAGCTCTTGATGTTTCCTTGTACTTCGTTTTATTCAAATAAATGGCCACGGTCATTTCCTTCTTGCTTACCCAAACATTTTCTTCTCTTTCCTATGAAACTACTCGTGAAGAACGTTTAAAACATACCCTTGTCAAATTTTAATCATGCTTCCTCAATGGAATCTTCCCAATCTACATGTAAATAACCAACTTTAAGAAGAAGTCATTTTTCCCATACTCTACCCGAGAATCTCAAGTTACGATCATATATATTAGCACCCTTTTAGGTTCTTTCAAGTGTGTTTTTCTATTCCCTATGATGAACTTTGAGAGTGAAATCACAAAATATCCTAGATCAAGTTTGGGATTGCTAAGATAAATGGGCCTCCCAATTCTACAAAGGGATTCATTTTCATGTTCAAATGTATCATATTGAAAAGTTGTAAATGAGGTTATATGGATGTCAAAATTGTTTCCGATGGATCTTTCCGAATTTTTCAAACATCATCTTTGCATACTCTCTTTGAAAAAAGTCATTATTATTTATTTTTCATACATCTAAGCCAAAGCAATATTTGGGTAATAAAAGATATTACAATTTGTCATCTCGGATGAATTATTCTAATCATTCTTCATCACCGAAATTAGCTCTCCAATAATCTCATTGATCCCATGATCATAAACATGCATGGTCAATATGATAATTTCTCCATGTTCTCATTTGATATACAAGTTGTAATCCAAAATTCTTTGATGAAAATTTCATGCATGCATAGGTCTTATCAATCTTGGTATACCATGCATGAGGGGCATGCTTCAACCTATACAATGAAATTATCAATCGACACATTTTACATCAATTTTTCCTTGAATTTTGAATCCAAGACATATTGCTTCAAGTACACTTCCCGTAGGATGTCCCCATTGTTAATCTTAGTAGCTTGGAAATGCTTGTCCTCATCCATTTGTTATGGGTAGTTTGGACAGCTATTCGTTTTGGCCTAGAATTTAGAGAAATAGTTACTTTTGTCAAACAAATATTGTTAGGATAAGAACAAGTTGTTATCTAATATTGACTCCTTTTAGGTGACACCTCATAACGAAGGTTGTTAATGGTTATTGATTTGTCTTAATCTCAATTACATTTGTATTAATCTCGGCCGTTGATTTTCAATGAGAGTAGTATATAAGGGGTCATTGGGTCATTTGTAACAAGGAAGTTTTAGAGAAACTTGCAGTGTTAGCAAGTAGTCTTGAAGTGTTAGCAAGGGCGCATGATAGCGTTGGAGATAGTAGTGGAGGAATATCAGCAGGAGGATTAGGAGATTGTCGGAGCTCTGCCAGTAAGAGGCAAGCAGTATTTGTATCTCTTGATTTGCTGAAGTTTAATATATTTCTCATATGTAGTACTGGTTTTCCCTACGGGGTTTTTCTAGGGACAATTGTCCAAAAATATTGTGTTCACCTTGTTGGGTATTTTTTATGTGTTTGTATTTGTGAAGTTACAATTGTGTTATTTTCCAATATTTGTTGATCAAATAATCTTACAAGATAGGAGGTTAATAATCAGTAACTGTAATAGATTTTTCACATGGTATCAGAGCTAAGTTCGGGTAGAAGAGATTTACCCTAGGTGAAAGAAAGTGAGGGTTTATAAAACCCAGTTTAACCTCTTCAAAATTATTATTATTATTTTCTTTTAAGATGGCCTCGGCGAGGTTTAAGAGATCGGGACATATTGGATGGAGCCTCAAATTTTGGGTGTACGAAAGCGAGAATTTCTCTATTCTTTGGAAGAGAATGGTATCAAGGAATATGTGACCCTTTGTTGTACTGCACCTACAGATGCAACACAACTCTTAGCATATAAGAAGGAAGATGCAAGGCGAGGAGGCTGATTCTTGATGGTGTCGAGGGTCATATTGTTCCACATATTGCAGAGTTAGATACATTGAAGACGATGTGGGATGCCATTATGAATCTGCACTGCGAATGCTACCACTAACCTAAGCGATTCTTAGAGAAAAGTTGAGGAATACGGATGAATAAGGAGAAGACGTCCACAAGTTACCTCACCGAATTAGACTTGTCAAGGATGAATTGGCAGCTGTTGGAGACAAACCAAGTGATGACGAGCTAGTGAGAATAGCCCTAAATGGGTTTACTAAGCAGTGGGATGTCTTTGTTCAAGTCATCAATGGACGAGATACCTTACCGAGTTGGGATCGACTATGGAGTGATTTCACTCAAGAGGAGGTTAGACTAAGTCTTGTCAATGGAGCCAATAATAAGAGTCAGAAAAGTGAGGTGGAACAAGAAAATGTTGCCCTAGTGGGTAAAGGGAAAGCAAAGAAGGGGTCTAGTAAAGGATCAAATTCACAAGGTGAAAAGAAGAAGAAATATTCTTTGAAGATAAAGTGCTATGGCTGTCACGAGTTTGGCCACTATGTCAAAGAATTGCCCAGAAAGGAAGAAGAATGAAAAGAAAGGCAAGAAGCAAGTTGCGGCTTCAACAAGTGCAGATGAGCTCTCTAGTAGAATGGAAGATGATTTTGCACTCATAGCATGTATGGTTAGCTCAACCTCACAGAGTGTTTGGTACATAGATAGTGGGGCATCATATCATATGACAGGAGTTAGAGAATACTTCTCTAGTTATAAGGAAGAGAGCACCAGAATCCAGATCTCTATGGGGAACATGTCCAAACTCAACTCAGTTGGGAAAGGGACTATTCAGTTTCAGAGGGAGAGTGGTAAGATGATTCCCCTTCATGATGTGTTGCATGTTCCAGGCTTAGGGATGAATTTGATTTCTGTATCTGTCCTTCAGGACAAAGGGTACAATGTACTCTTTAGAGGGACACATGTGTTGATCAAGCACAAGGATTGGAAATCACCCATAGCTATTGGAGTTAGGAGCGGCCGGCTTTATAGGCTGCAGTTTGACATTCCTAAGGCACTCATGAGCAACAGTAATCTTAGAGATCAGGGAGAGCTATGGCATAGAAGGATGGGCCATATCCATCATGGAGCCCTTAAATTACTTCATGAGACAGTGACAGGTGTTCCTGAGGTGAGCACAGAGCACGATGATGTATGTAAGGGATGCGTGTTGGGGAAGTTTGCTAAAGCATATTTTCCAAGGAGTGACACCAGATCCAAGGGCGTTCTTGATCTAGTACATTCAGATGTATGTGGACCAATGTCGACAAAGTCTCTCAGAGGGTATGAGTACTTTGTTACTTTTATTGATGATTTCTCCAGGAAGACATGGATATACTTCTTGAAGACCAAGGATGAGGTTTTCAGTCGCTTCCAAGAGTTCAAAGCTCTTGTGGAGAATTCGACAGGAAGGAAGATAAAATTTCTTGATCAGACAATGGAGGCGAGTACAAAAGTAATGAGTTCCAGGAGTTCTGTACCAGAGAAGGAATCAAGAGAGAGTGGACTGTTCCTTACAATCCGCAACAAAATGGAGTTGCTGAGAGGAAGAATCGGTCTATAACAGAGGCATCAAGGGCTATGTTGCATGACCAAGATTTACCCCGTTATCTGTGGGAAGAGGCATGCTGATACAAGATACATCTGAGAATAGAGTTACGCATAAGGTACTAGGGAAGATGACACTAGAGGAAGCATTCACTGGGAAGAAGCCAGATGTCAGTCACTTTAGGATCTTTGGGAGTTTGGCATATTGTCACATTCCTAAGGATACATGTACCAAGTTAGATCAGACTACAGAGAGAGGGTACTTTTTGGGGTACAATGAAACCTCTAAGGCATATCGGATATTCATTTCGAGGACCGGGAGGATTATTGTTCGACGTGATGTAAAGTTCATGGAGGACAAGGCATTTAGAAGGTCTAGACATTTTCCAGGTAGATGATCGAGTGAGCATCCAACGAAGCTCAAGGATCACTCAATCGAGTCAAGGGTATGCAAAGCTCGAGTATAGTTACTAAGTACAAGCATAGACTCGGGAGGAGAGAGTTTTCAAAGTATGGAGCAACAAGTGCAAGAAGAAATGCATCAAGAATACATGGAGGTTGATATTTCATGCTCTACGATTGGCATCAAGAACCGTGAGGTTCAACGGAATACGTGAAGAATACTCGGGAGTTAGTGGGTACTCCTAGGAGGAGTGATAGACAACGAAACCACCACCAAATGTATGATGACTATGTTGCATTAGTTAGTAAGTTGGTAGATAGTGAACCTTCTAGCTATCGGAGGTGCACAACATCAAGTGTGGCAAGAAGCTATGGTTGAGGAGTTCGAGATGAAGGATTTGGGACTCATGCACTACTTTCTAGGCATGGAGGTATGGCGAGAAAGATGGAGAGATTTTCCTTGGGCAAGGGAAATATTGCATGGAAATCTTGAAAAGGTTCGGGATGGAAGATTGCAAAGCTATGTCTACACCCATGATCATATATTGGAGGAAGGTAGACACATCTAGGGAGAAGGATGTAGACCCCACCTTATACAAAGTGTTGATTTGTTCTCTCATGTATTTGGTCAATACCGGGCGAGATATAGCTTTTGCGAGTTAACTCTCTTAGTCGAGTTCATGGTTGAGCAAAGAGAGTGCATTGGACTACGAAAATCATGTCTTTGCGTTATTTGCGAGGTACAATCTAGTATGGAATTACATATGCTCGAGGTGAAGGAATCGGGTTGATGGGCTATGCGCGTAGATTGGGTAGGTAGTACAACGGACAAGAGGATCACTTGGTGTTGTTTCGGAGTTTGGGATCAACTTGATTGTATCTTGGTTCAGCAGGAAGCAGAAGTCTATGGCTCTGAGTTCAGCAGAGTTAGAGTACATAGCAGCTAGCATGGCAACATGTGAAGCTATATGGATTTAGAAGTTGTTAGTAGCTTTGTTTGGTCAGAAGGTTGAGACTACGGTGATACATTGCGACAATCAGAGTTGCATCAAGTTGACTGAGAATCCGGTGTTTCATGATAGGTCAAAACATATAGACATCAAGTATCACTTCATCAGAGATTGTGTACAGCCACGGGGTTGTTAAGCTATAGTTTGTACCTACAGATCAGCAGGTAGCAGACATTCTGAAAAAGGCATTGAGGAAGGCAAAATTCATCTTCTTCAGAGAGATGTTGGGTGTCATGCAGAACAGCTTCCTCACTAAGAGGGAGTGTTAATCTTAGTAAGCTGGACATTGTTTGTCCTCATCCATTTGTTATGGGTAGTTTGGACATGACTTTTCGTTTTGGCTTAGAATTTAGAGAAATAGTTGTTTTTGTCAAACAAATATTGTTACGATAAGAACAATTGTTATCTAATATTGAATCCTTTTAGGTGACACCTCATAACCAAGGTTGTTAATGGTTATTGAGTTGTCTTAATCTTAAGCCGTTCATTTGTATTAATCTCGGCCATTGATTTTCAACGAGCGTAGTATATAAAGGGTCATTGGGTCATTTGTAACAAGGAAGTTTTTAGAGAAACTTGCGGTGTTAGCAAGTAGTCTTGCGGTGTTAGCAAGGGCGCAGTGATAGCGTTGGAGATAGAAGTGGAGGAATATCAGTAGGAGGATTAGGAGATTGTCGGAGCTCTGCCAGTAAGAGGCAAGCCGTATTTGTATCTCTTGATTTGCTAAAGTTTAATATATTTCTCATCTATAGATCTTGGTTTCCCTACGGGGTTTTCTAGGGAAAATTGTCTGAAAATATTGTGTTCACCTTATTGGGTATTTTTTATGTGTTTGTATTTTGAAGTTACTGGTTGTGTTATTTTCCAATATTTGTTGATCAAATAATCTTACAAGATAGGAGGTTAATAATCGAATTGTAATTGAATTTTCACACCCATTAATAAATGTAGTCTTCATATCCATTTTGTGAATGTTCCATCCACATTGTGTTGCGATAAAGAACACAATTTTGATGGTTTTCATCTTTTCGTTAGTTAAAGAGGCTATTAATAGTCAATTCCCTTTTTTAATGTAACAAAATTATATTCGTATGTAGATCTATTTAAAATATATTGTATTTATTTTTAATATATCATTTACGTTTACAATTAGATAACTTGTAGGTTTTACATTTACTAATATTCCTACGAAACGTATGATTCACATTTTTCCATTAAGATAATTTCATTTCTTTCTCAAGTTATAGACATAGGTTATACTACATAAACTCTAAAGGTGTTGCATTATATGATTCATCCTTAATTGTGGTTATTCAAGCATCACGTTGTTCAATGATTTTTGTCTTCTCAATCGAATAAATATATGGACGAATTCACCACTTTATCCATATTCATACCTTGAGGCATCTACATTTCATCATCTCTTCAAGGATAATTCAATCATTTTGAGAGTCCCTTTTTGTAGAGTGTGGGAAGTGGTTATTTGATGATGTATTCCTTATTGAGAACAAAAGTGTGAACCTAGATTTCCTTAATTTTCTCTAAACCCTATTTTTTCTAGCTTTTTGTAAAGCGTAATTTATCCCAATGTTTTTTAATTTGTAAATATTGGTAAAACTTATATTTCCCTATTTTATGGAATTTTTCATTAAACCCTAAGTTTCTTAATTTTTAACTAAACCCTAAATTTCTTTAATTCCTCAAATTTCAATATTTTTGTTGAACCCTATATTTCCTCAATTTAGAAAAAACCACTATATACAAAAAAATAATACATAAAATATTCTATTATTTATAGTCCCCAAATTTTCTAACACAAATTATAGCAAGAATTTAAATATAAAATCGAATGTATAAATTAAATATATGTTATATTTTCTTATCTAGAGTTTACCAAAATCATAATTTGTGATTTTCATGTATACCTTATCGTCTCCGCCCTCTTATTATGGAAAAAATGGTGTGGTTAGTTAATTATATTTCTTTAGACTCGTTATCATGCCTATTTTAACAAAAAGAGTCTCCTCCTCTCAAAATATGATTCTCCTTGTCTTCTCATAGGGTTTCTTACTAATAAAATCCTCATATTGATTTCTATTATTATTTCCCCTCATCATATTCTCATTTTCATTTATTATTATTTTAACGAGTAAAGAATCTCATCTTCTCAAAATATCAGTCTCTCCTATCTTCTCATAGGGTTTCTCACTAATGAAATTCTCATATTGATTTCTATTGTTATTTCCCCTCATTATACTCTCACTATCCTTTATTATGTTGTATATATTTGTATATTCTACTTACATGCCTTGGTTTTATACGAGAATGCATCCTTTACAATAAATTTTTTCATTCTTGAATTTTACTCATGAATGATATACTTGATAATGCCACAATGACACTTTTGATATGAGACAATATAAAATTATTTTAATGTATATGACAATGATAATGAAGATAAAAACACTTTTACAATGACTCTATGGTTTGATACTTTTACAATACACAACAAGTTAGACTTTGAAAATAATTAAAAATAAATCTTTAATTAATTTTTATACCAAATGATGAATCCTCCATGTGACATTAAATTAAACAACTATATAAAACTTTTAATTTTACGTACGAAAAAAATTATAACCACTAACAATAAAGACATATTTATTATATTTCTATACTCTCATATGCCTACCATTCACACTAAGAATGAATACAAACTACTCCACATGATTTTCAAATATAGCATACCCGCATTATTCAAAATTGGAGACAAATTCCAATAGAAGAATTTGACAAGTTCATAGTGAGTCAAGTTTTTCCCTAAAACTATGATTTGGGATCAGTTGTAATTTCTATTTTAGATTTCTTACAAATATATCATTCAACCCATCAAATTTTAGAAAAAATTATATATGAAAACAAAAGTAATCTGGTTGTTCTTTAGACTTATTTGATCAACTACAACTGCATGCATAACACACAATCAAGAAAACAATAAAATTTCCCTCATTAGACCTACTCGATACCATATGTTGAAGTTGGTAAAGTTTGCACAAGTTTAACATAGAAAACATAATATTAAATTCAATATATTCCGAATAAATTTACAATAAGAAGTAGTGCATATATGTATATGGGAGTCTTCTCTCCTATTATTTAGGAGATCTAAAAAAATCTTACAACTACTCAACTATAGTGTACGTGAGTTGTTGTGACTCACAAAACTCACCCATTATTAATACTATAAGTTGTTTATTAAAAAAATTAGTTACATAACCAATTACTTACCTTAATAGTTTACCATGCCATAAAATATTAATGTATATAATGTGAGCACTAACCATGATTTCCTAAGATTTTCAATCCAATACTCATTTTTATTCCTCTATATTTTCCTCCCCATGAGAATATAGATCTAGAAAATCAAATACTCAAGAAATATCAAAATGGTGTGGAAGATTTACCTTATATACATTGTCATTGATCTTCTTTACAATATTACAATGGCTAATCTTCTTGTAGTTATGTTTTTGTATGTTCCTTTGGGAAATATCTCCTTCCTCAAATAAACCATCACCGTATCTCCTTATTTGAATAGATTTTGTCTTCTAGTGAAATTAGTTGTCACCTTATATTTTTCATTACTGTCTTGTAACTTCTTCCTTATCATTTCATATAAGTGTCAAATATGCTCTACAAAATATTTTGTATCCTCACTCACCATTTATAAAATTTGTAGATACACCAGAACCAAACCACCACCATTAGGATATATTTCATAAATCATTTTTAATAGTTACTTACCCATTGATATATTCACTAAATTGTTACAGAAAATTCTGACTTTTGTGATGCCAAGTCCCATTGTTTGGGTTTCCCACCAACAATACACCTCAAAAAATTTCCTAAGCTCAAGTTCATAACTTTTATCTTCCCATCAATTTTATGATGATATGTACTATTTAATTTTAACTTAGTGTTTAAATTTTTCTATAAGGTCCTCAGTATGGCTAAAAAAAAATTGTCTCTATCTAAAGTGATAGATTTTGGGATACCATATAACCTACAAACTTCCTTGAAAAATAAATATGTTATCCTTGTAGCATACTTTTTCATATTACATGCAATAAAGTTCACCATCTTAGAAAAAATTTCCACAAAAAAAAATTAAATGATTATCTCTTTTTGTAATGGGTAAACCTAATACAATATCCGTACTCAAGTCTATGAATGACCATGTTAGCATTGGTAATGGCATGTATAATCTAGTGGTTTATTCATATCCCTTAGAAACTTGACATATCCTTCACCTTGAAACATATATTACAACATATATTTTCACCATTCGCAGTAAATACTTTTCCTCTAGATGTGCACCTTGTTTAGATTTTTTTTTTTAGACCCGTGTCTCACCACCTTGATATTGTTATTTCCTTAGGAAAATAATTTTTCTTCTAATCATGAGATTCTCTCCAACATCGACACAAATTATGTAATGCCCCATTCGAAGTTACCCAGTTCTTGCTCGAAGACCCTATTGATATGTGTAGGAAGGTGGTGTGTGTGCTCACATTGACCATTAGTCGACCTCGACCTTGTCACAAAGAAGGATTAGCATCCTTCCTCCTCATGTCCTTGTTGATGCTTCTAGTGGAGGGCCTCAGCAGCGCCCTTTACAATTACCCTATTAAGGTAAATCATGTTCTCAAGGACTAGTAGGCGGTTGGAATGACATTTTGGTGTTGTTAGGGCGTGTCCGGTTAAAAGGAATATCCATAATAATAATTATTTTAAATTATCGATCTTGACTACCGACCATTATGATTATAATTAATAATTATTTTGTAAAGTCAAAATAATAATAATAATAATGACTTTATTTTTTATTATCGATCAACAATTATATTTTATTATTATTTTAAAATCGATTGTTTTCAATGTCATCCTTAGTTATCATTAAACTATTATATTATTTTGTTGGTTGTTTCCGCTATGTTGGTACCCAAATTGATTCTCCGTAGAAGTGAGAAACATCACGAGGTTTGGTAGGAAGCTTATAGATAAGCACAACATGTAGTGTGTCGTTTTGTAGCAGGGGATGAAATGCGCTTTGCTTTTTGTCACTTAGATGTGGAGAAATGGGTAGCACCTCAAGAGGATTTGACCTATCCTCACTACTTTATGGTTGTGCCTTTCAACCAGGGTGAGAGGACCCTTTTGTAGCCTATTGTTTGTGGAGGAGATGGAGATATCCTTCCTTATGAAGTTATTAAGAAGACCTTGAAGAAAATATGATCAATGCAACAAAACCTAACTCTCATGAGTTGTCACTCTAGATAATGGAGATATTTTCTAAGTAGGGTTCGTGACACTATAGACAATGAAAACATGATTATTTCTACATGTTTTGGTAGTAGAAATTATGCATTTGTATACACGGGATAAACAAGGGTAGTGTGGGTAAGATTGGTTGTTTTTAAATGAATTTTTGTGGAAGGTGAGGTAGGTTGAACTTGATTCACCATATCCTTGAGAAATTATACAAAATTGGAGAGCTTGAACAAGAAAATGCTTCAGGATAGCTAGGATGTTCCTTTAACTAGAATATGTGCTTCAATGGAGGCCCAGATCAGTACTTTTCACACAAACTTTAAGGATCCAAAATGAAGGATCAAATTGGAAAACTTAACTAAACATTATCAACCTCTGTTTCATCATGCCTAAGATACCCTCAAAGGCTAAAAAAATCTTATATTCATGCTAGAGTCACGGTGATTTTAAGTTTGTTCGAGATCACTATCAAATGAAAGATCTTCTCTCGATAAATGAAATTATAAATGCCATCAAACTATTGCAAGGATAAGATCTTGTGTGATTCACAAAGATTTCAATATAAGATTGCAACGGGAACAAGAAAACTACTTGCAGACATTCAGAAATGAAGCGAAACACAAATTTTGCAAAAAATAACGTAGATTAACTCAAGTTTGATTAAATTTATCAACAGGGGAAAGTTTCTAGAACAATCTCAGAGCTTGTCAATGGTTGTACACTCGTAACCACCTTGACATGATCAAATTTAACACAAAGGAGATAAACAGGTTTCTTCAAATGGTTTCTCAAAAGGACGGGTTCTATCAAGCTTTTCTCTTAGAAAAATCAGTCCCGACCTCTAACACTCCAACCATTTGCACAAAAATTCATGCAATTTATAATACTTCATTTACAACAGAGTTTTCCCCCAAAACTAGAGACATTCAAAGCACCATTGCATGTTGAGACTCCCAGAATTAGATTTGCAAAAAAGTTGTCAGGTGTGCGAGAGGAAAATCTCTCCAAATATTTCCAGCATTCAATTCTTCATCTAGTAAGTTGTTCTTCATCTCGCACACCAACTACTCCCTCCTCTAATCTGTCAAATTTGGTTCTTTACGTGCCAAGGAAAGAAAAACTAGAAAATCAGATCGAAGCCAATGGTCAGATCACATCTTAATGGCAAAAGACATCTTCAGATTTTTCCCACCCAACCAGGATACCAAATTAATGTTCCTCTTCATTTGACATGCAGGAGACTCCAAGAAATGATAAAAACTATAAAAATCCGCATCCTTAGGATCTTTGGAGAAAAAAGGTAGAAAATAAGATACAGATGCATAGTTTCCATTGATCTCTCTTTTGAATCTGGACCATCCACGTGGGAGATCAAAGTTAAGACCGGCTGGCTTCCTTTACCTTTTACAAATTTTGGGAAAATGTAAAATTTCTCAATTTTCTCTGCCCCTCCGCCTTTCAAAATGGGCTTGACACGTGTCCCAATGTGGGTCCCAAAGGAACTATGGCTAAACTCGCTATTTCACCTCTTTTTTGAAAAATGGAATATTTTCCAAGTTTTCCTCGCATCTCGACTTCTAGTTTTTGATGTGGGTTTAGCATCACCACGCTTCTCCTTTCTCCACAAAAGGAGATTTTTCAAAATCTTCCCCAAAATTCCAGACCTTATTTGTTGACTAGAGCTAATTTTGACTATTCTCTGTTGAGCCTGTGGGTCATTTTGATGATTTTAGTCTTTTGAATAACAAGGGGCAAAAAATCCAAGTTGCCCCCAATGGCCCGCCTCCTGCCTCTTGACTTTTCAAACCACCACACGTCTCAATGGCGCATCTTGAGATGGTCCCCAAAAGTAGAGACCCTAAATGAGCATGGGCTCACCACATGTCTCAGGCCCTTTAGGAAGTTGCTGAAAAGTCTAAGGAAGGAAGAACCAGCGGAAACCTCCACATCTCTTCATTGCAAGCAACTTCAAGAACCTTATAAGCTTTCAATATGATTTGGATGGGCGCACTTCCATTTTAGAACCTTTAATCCATTTTTCCAAAAGGGAAAAATATCCAACTTATTTCTGAAGGACCATATCTCCGCTTTTAACTTTTCCATGTGTCTTTCTCGTTGGGTCAAAGTAAGACTTTTTCCCTGCCACTTAAATTTTGCTTTAATCGAGCCTTGCAGTCCACGGGGTGAGTTCAAACTTTTACCAAAGTATCCAAAAATAAAAATTTAATTAAAAATGCATCGTGCCTCATCTTGTTAGAAGAAGCCATGTAAGTACCAAAAGAACCAATAAGAATTGAGCGGAGCTACAGGACCAAAATTATCTTTTTGCCCAAAAAGCAAAAGGCAACAAGTTAAAAAATTCTCCGCCATCCATGACCAAAAAAAAGAAGCCACATGACTGCCGAATGCCGAGTAATACCCGATAGGAAAAAGACACCGGCCGATCATTGTCAAAAACATAGAAATTCACCATTCATGCCCAAAATCTGATTTT
Organism: Taxus wallichiana var. yunnanensis; assembly: GCA_018340775.1. Classification (NCBI taxonomy): domain Eukaryota; kingdom Viridiplantae; phylum Streptophyta; class Pinopsida; order Cupressales; family Taxaceae; genus Taxus; species Taxus wallichiana. Next base: position 170,706,802 of record CM031235.1, read on the forward strand.
TTTGCTAAGGATGAATTTTTTTGAAACAAAACCAAGTGAATCATGGTTCCAAGCATCTTTCAACCATGGATTTGGATTTTCAAAGGCATACAAATATAAATTGATCATTCTCGAAGCTTCCATGGTCGGGGAAAAATAGGAAAAATGGCAGAGCCCATGGATTTTGAAGAAATTAGGGCAAAAACAAGGCAAACTCGGAGACTTCTTCAAAAAGGGGCATGACAATGGATTCTGCAAACAATTCAAGGCATTCAAATGGAGGTAAAAGCTTCAGAACATCCACATCAAGAGATAAAACATTTCATAACACGCAAATCAAAGGAAAATCAGGAAAAATGGTGCGAGATCAAAACGAGCACCAACACCTGACCGAGCCTCGTTTGCACAAATAAGGAAGTGATTTTTTTGGTGGTGCCATGGTTTGGGAGTAGTGTTCACGTTTAATATTTTATTTAAGTCTTCAACAAATTCTTTCCACCTTGGTTTATTGATCGTTCATGTTTGGGATTTTTTAAATTGCTTAATTTAAATATGGATTTAATATTGCCCCCAATTGACCTTGCCTCTCTTTTGATCATATTTGTACCATGTTTAGCCGGAGGGGGCAATGTAAAACCTAACGATTATTGTGGTTATTTTTTTGGCTATATGTGGGTGGATTTGATGGCCACATACCATTCCATTAAACCTCCTAAATGCTAGACATGTTGGACATGCCTTGTGGGTGCTTGCACCTAATGTCATTTATTTTTTTGATTTGTAAATCTGCCATGACCTTGTTGTCTACCTTCACCAAATCTTCTCTAGCCAAGTGAGATCCTCTTATGAAGGATTTTCATAGGGGTTCATTGATTAGACTTTGAAACTTCTTATATATGTTGGGCGCTGTTTATTACATGTTTATTATAGTGTACGTGAGAAATGTTGGTGGCTGAATGCACCTTCCCTCTATACATGAGTGTGGTGGAGGGATTCTTGTTTGGGTTATGTGGTTTGGGTGCCATTGTTTGAATGCCAATGTTGTTGGAATAAGTCTCTCCCCTGTACATGTGTCAAAGTTCATTTTTAGCATGCTAATTGTGTGCATGTTGGTAAAGGAAAGTTGAATAGATTCAACAATTATTTGGTTTCTTTTCTTTGATGCAAGGTTGTGTATAAGATCATCTGTATAGATCATATAGCCATGGCATATCTTTGACCTCATCTATTTGAGGATTTTTGTCAAACATCCTCTTGCCTTGTGTTTGTTTACACATTTTTCTTACATGGCCTCTTAGAATCCTCGTGACTACAATCGTTTAGAAAATGATTTTGATTATGCTTTGATGGATGTTCTTACCCTATTCTTAAGTCTGTTTTGTAGATTATTTTTGTGCTTTCCCAAAATTCATGGTTATTCCATGAGACCCCCATTACTTTATGGAATTTTGACAACGGGTTTGCATGCTTAGTGGATGCTCCTACACTTTGCATATGTTTTTTAAGAGGAATTTTCATCTACGGTTGACAAATAACCATGATCATTTGTGCTCGTTGGATTTCCTTACCCTTCTCTAACTATTCCCTTCTTGATGCCGGCTATAAGGATGTTGCAAGATTGTGGAGTCTGGTTTTATCTCTGTCTTTCACATGTGTACTGGGCCTTTTTCAATAAACCCCTTTTTGTGTATGTCTTTGGTCATGGAATTCCATGAGAACACTATTCTTCCTTTTCGTCGTTACGTATAAAATTGATCTCTCTACTTGTTGAAACATGGATAAGAATGGAGTTAGAGTTCCCAGCCTAGTAGAAGAAGGAAGATTCAACTTGTAGAATGTTGTTGTTTGTTCGTGTGATGTCCATGTGACCGTGAGAAGATAGAAACCAGAAAGATAATTCTACTCATTGCTACATTTTCTAGATTTAAAAATATCATGAAATTGAACCACCCTTTCCCCAAATTTGGGTTGTCTTTGTTTCTGTGTTGTGGGTTTGTTTGCCTTGTTGGGAAATCTCTCCTTTCCTCTTGATATCTTCTTGTTTTAGCTACTATCATTGTCAGTGTGTTAGTGGATAGCATAGATGTGTTTCCTCTCCTTTGGGTATTACATTTTCTTGCTCAAGTGATCAACCTTCGACCTTTTTATCTACATTCCTTTGTTTAAGTATCAAGTTTATCATGTTGTTTATAGCTAGTAATTTATGTTGGGAAATCCAGCCTATGATAATGATGAGCATTTTGGTTTTCACTCAAGCTTATCATCCTTTTTGTTGCACTTTTTATCTCACTCTCAAGCCCCTTTGATAACCTTTTGATCTCGTGAAAGAAAGGTTGTAAGATTGGAGTGATCAATGTTTAGCTAATATGGGTTGGAGTTTTGGTTTAAATTTTTTGGAATGTAGAAGATTGAGGACAACATATTCATATCTTTCTTGTTTATAATCATTTTGGTCATCAGACTTGTTCCTAGACTTTTAAAGTCTTCCTTATGAGGTACCTCAACCTGTCCTCATCGAGCTTTGAATGGAAAAGAACCATTTTTCAATCACCTAAGATTTTTGGTGGCATATTCTATTGTCTATCTTGTTGTTTTCCCTTTTATAATGTTAATGTTGTTAATTAAGATTGGTTAGATTTCTATGCACATAAAGACCTTGATGATTTGTGATGGAAATTGATATGAAGGTTATTAACATTTGGGGAAAACTATATATGCATCAATAATCTTATTGATTTATAATGGAGGTGTTTTTTTGATAAAGGCACTTAGTAATATATGTTAGTACCTATGTTAGAATGACTTTTAAAGATTTTTGTTGAGAAAGAGTGAATTTTTCCTTATAATTAAACCAAACCTTAGGATTTTTTGTGGAGATTTGTAAATCCTTAGTGTTATAAAATTTGGATGATGTTTTGAATTCTCTTGTCTAACCAAAATACCTTTTTCTCTCTCTTGTTATCTTAGCCAATAATGACAGTGGCCTTTTCTTGAATGAATGTGAAATTCCTTGGATTTAATGGCCGAAACTAGTATTAATTGCCTTCCCTTTTTAAACAATGTTGAGTGGTGGTCATGTATTAGATTTCCATCCTATAATCTATATGATTAAAATTGTAATACACTCGACCTTCGTGTTAAGCTTTGAAGCCTCGTGTTTCCTCCTGGATTCATTGTTCAATTTTGTCATTTTAGAATCTAGCATCGTATCCTCGTGCTTTTGGTATCTTTTGATGATTTTAGATTTTTTTTTGAACATTAGTTCTCAAAATTATAATGTAATTGTTTACTTGATGGAAACCCCATTATACTAGATGGTGCTTCTAACTTATCGGCCAAAGTGTTCCCTTCTCAAATGATTGTTAAATTTTTGTTGCTTTGAGACAATATACATAATTGAAGTATAAGGATTTCTTCTAAGATTAGTATGGTGGAAATATTATTTATCTCAAGGGGTTGCTAGTATATTTAGAGATTTGAAAAAATTCTTTGAATAGAATGTTTCTTTTCTTGATATTATTAAATAGTATCTTATTGTTGTTTTGTGTAGTCTTATCTTGCTCAGCTTATCACAAACATACACAAAGTTATTAATTATTATAGTTGGCTTATGCGAGTAGATGAGGGAAAGACTTGTAAAATTTTGATAAAACTTGGTTGTGAAGTTCTAATGTACGATAAATTTTATGTTGTAAAACTCTTGGATGGGCTATGTGGGGAATTTAGAAGAAAACTAGTGCCTTAGTGTTAGGTGTTGTGGAGTATAGTTGTCGTAACTATTGAAACTTTAGCTTGTTTTTTTATCATGGAAAATATAAAACTTGATTACCATGCATGGTTATGGGATATTCTAATGTATTATATAAATTCTAAGAATAGTATAGTGTGGCGTGACTAATGTTATTACTCTCTTGTTCCCTATTCATGGTTCCATAGAGTTGGTTTGTCCCTTTGGGTTGTGCATCATGTTGGAAAGAATTGATTTAACCATGTATAGTTTTCACAAACGAGTAATGGTAAAAAAATTCTTGAGATAAAATGATGAGTCGTAAACCCTTCTAAGGCATAGTGACAATGTATTTATCAGCATAATAAAATGGGTTTGATAATAATTATAAAAGTTAAACTAATATATATATATATGTATGTATGTATGTAGATGTTATCTACTTGATAACATTTTAGCCCTAAGCAATCAAAGAGGAAACTATATTTGGTAATTAAAATATTTATATACCTTTTTTTCCCAAGCTAAACTAATCAACATTATCCTTATATAGTGAATTCTTAAATGATCTTATGGTGTAATCATTGATTAGTTTTTGGAAGATAATAAGGTTATATAAGTAGGAGGAAATTTATTAAGAAACCCTTCAATCTCTCTCAATCGTTTGAAATGTAAATTGTTTTCCTTTGTCAAACTTAATCAAGCAAAGTCTAAATGAAAATTTTAACCAATCTTGATAAATTCTTAGCCTCAATAAAAGGATGCTAGTTAATAACCAATGAGACCCTAAAGCTGAATTCCTTTTGACCTATTTCCCTTAACCCTTGCCTTGGTTCATTGTGATCTTTCTTAAGTAATGTTAAAAATTTTATCCTTAAACAAAGAAGATTATTGTTTTGAACCTAAAATGGTACTTTCCCTCAATCGGAGCTTGTGCTTGTCACCTGTGCAATAGAGGTGTGGAACAAGTTTCAGTGGCTTGAGTAAGATTAATTAACCTTGTGAGAAATGGAAAATGTTCTTAAATCAACGAATTAAGAAAGTTATTGACATATTATAGAATGATTCTCCTTCAGAAAACTTGGTCTTAAGCTAATTAGTCAATAGTATAAAAGAAATAAGTTCACCTTTGTAAAAGAATGGTGCGAATCAAAACATGAATCTTCTAGATCGTAAAGTCAAGTTTGAAAGAAATTTTTGTAAATACATAACCTTAAAAGATTTTACACCATGGGATGGCATTAACTATAACTATGTAATGTGTTTGGAATTTTACGTTGTGCCTTGTCAAAGAGAAAATTGTATTGTTCATGTTGGGTGTTGTATGTTTCCTTGTTGCCTATGCGGTCAATGTTGCATCAAGCTTATTGAGAGTTGGTCGTAGCCCCTTCTGGTCACCTATGTTGACGTGTAAACTCCAAGTAAGTCAAAAAAAAATTATCCGAGTTTTTCAATGTTGTATTTGTGTGTGTTTTAAGCGGGCGTTACACTTGGTATCAGAGCGGAGGTTCATGCTCTCGAACCTCTGGGATAGATTGGAGTTGTGATGGTGTTGTGTGATGGTGGTGGATATTGGAAGAGTAATGTGATATAAGCATGATGTGAACTATGTCGTAATTGTGATATTGTGAGTGCACATGTTGTGTATGTCACTTAGTGCATAACTATAACATGTTGATGTGTTGGAGATGAGAGTATTCTTTCTCCTTTTCAAGAATTCTATGAGAATTTGAGTGTGAAACACTGTCTTGTTGTGTGTGTGGAAGAAATGTGATTGTTGATTTTAGAGTGTTGGATCCTTTGGGAATTTTTATGTGTGGGTGTGTTGATATGTTGTACGACCAGGTTGGTTGTAGTGAACTAGATTTCTTAATGATGTCATTATCATTTGTGTAGAAATGTGTGTATTTCCATGTTATATGGAAGCTGACTGTATGTTGTAATTGTGCTCATCATAATTGTAATTCATGTAATATGTAATGATTCATGTCGTGATTTAGGGACATATGGTGGGTATATGATCCCTATCATACAGTGATTGCACTTTGGGTGCAGCATGTGGTGATGTGGTGTGTTGTAAACCATGAATGTAATGTATGTGATTTACCCTGTATCGGTACCATGCGTAAGACACTATAGTTAATGTGTGTGAACCACCATTGTGTTAGTGATGTAGTTGCATGTTATGTTGTGAACCTTATGCTAACCGACCTTGAGGGAAATTGGTAAAAGTGTATGTTTGGAGTGAGGGAATGTGTACCATGGGCCAATAACTTGAGCTAACCTTAGGCTCAGTAGATGATGACATGTGCTCCTCTTTTTCTCTCTCCTTATGGTTGTTGTATGGATGTAACCTAAGTGTAGCTATGACTGTTTTTAGCCTTTTCAAAGTGGTGGTGGGATGATTCAGATAGAGATGATGATAGTTGTATTATTGTTATGATATTTTACAAGTTGAGGCTCGATGTTCGAATTCTAACAACTCATTGAGTACCCCCTTGGTGGCCAGATAAGGCCACATAGTCATCATAATGTGCTATTCTTATATGTGTATTTTATTCAAAATTGAACTTTTTATTTTATTTTTGTAAGGACCAACATTTTTCTTGATTGCAATGTTTTATATTTTTGGGAATTTCCTTGGTTTGTGGTACTAACATGCAATTTTTTCACTAACTATGGCTATTTGGCCATTTTTTTTCTTGGATTTGGATCTTCTTTTAAAATTTTAAAATTTTACCACCTTTCCCAAGGCTTGTACTTTGCCACTTGGAATTTGAATCGAGATTGCTATGTTGGTTCTACTATCGTGATGTGTGGAATAGGGTCATGGGATGCACCATGGAATGGTTGTATCTATGGACCTTCTTCATTGTATAGGGGTATGCCACAAGGAGTTACAAATAACTAGTGGGATGCTTTGAACCACAAGTTATTATGTCACTTGGGGTAGGGGTGCTGGACTCTATGTGTCTAGGGCCATATGGAGACTAGCCCTTTTGGGGAGTGAAAAGGAAATTTATTTTATTATTAATACTTGAAGGACACATAAGAGATTGAGGAGGCATACAAGATTAAGGGAGGAATAATATACTTGTAGTTCCCACTTCCCTTTGAAATCTTTTGATAATGATCATGACATTGTCGACTATATTATGGACATTATTATAGTTTTGATTTAGTATGATGTTAGATATTTGATCATGAATTACTATTGAATTTGATTCTTATATGATGCATGATGATTATTAGAGACACATTATATGTTGATGATGTTATACTGTTGGACATGGTTATATCATGGATGTTGTTCGGACTAGTGATATTTGGATATTGTGAGTAGCCCTAGAAATGGAAAATTATTGGATGATGATATATTTGTTGATAAAACTATAAATGATATTGTTAGATTGTCTAGATGTTGTTGCGATTCATAGATCTAGATGATTTTATATTTTTAATTATATTTATATTATTTTGGACGTTCTAATATGACCATGAAGTGAAGGAGGTATTTGTGTTTTCAGAGGTTAAACTATCACAACAAACATTGAGGGATTAGATACCAACCACATTGGAATTCTAGATGAATTCAACGAGGTCACCATCGTAACTAGTTTTGTTTGTGTGTGTGTTTGTTAGTGTTAGGGATTCCCATGGGGGCATCACCTTTAAATGTGACCAAGGGATTTTATGTATTTCTTTTATTTTTGGTCCCTTTTGTTTAATTTTTGCATGTGTTTATTTTGTGATGCACTTACCCCTTTCATTATTTATTTAATGGTGTGTAAATATTGTGAGTAATCATATTACTTAGTTAATTAATTAAAAGATGTCATAAGAATTTAAGTAATAGAGTTGGTGGCCATGTTTTAAAGTGTGTAAGTAATGTGTAAGTGATGTGTAAGTTATCTTTTGAGTGTGAAACACTCCACCTTCTTGCAAATTCGAATTTGTCCTTGGAGGCTGATTTTGGAGGCTTGTGGGACAAGTTAAACTTGTCCCATACCTCTTAAATTTACATACCAACCTTGCCTATGGTTGGAGAGTTAAAATTAGACTTTTGTAATGCATTTTGGGAAGACAAATTGTAGGTTTTAATTGCACTTTTCTTACATGATTTAATTTCAGTCCTTATGGGGTATGGACTTGTTTGAGTGTGTAAGTAAATCTGTCATATTATTCACCCACCTATTTATTATGCATTGGAGAATGAAGTTGACTTTTTGTTTGGGGTTGAGGATGTGTGATGTGGCATCCTACATGGATCCACCTCATCCTCTTCTCTTCCTCTTCTATAAAATTTGAATTTCTTGCCTTGTTTTGGGTTGCTTCACTTTTGGGAGACTTCATTTTGGGTGAATTTTCTTGTTGTTTTGGGAGCTCTTGCTTGGAGAAGTTTTGGAAGATTGTTGCATGCTTGTGTTGGGTTGATTTTTGGATTGCTTGCATTGGAAGGAGCTTGCTGTTTTGAACTAGGAACAACTCCATCATGGAGAGGTAAGATCTTGGCTCTTGAAATGCTCTTCTTTTATTTATGTAAATGTTCTTGTGTGAATGTTTTGGTATATATTGTGGGATGTTGGGTAGATGGCCTAGGAATGGTGTAGGAGAAGACTATGGGGTTATTTTGTGGGAGGCACAAGTGGTTTTAGGGAGGTATAAGGGTGGAGGGAGTTGGGGATTTGGGTTCCACCTTACAAAGAAATAGCTTACATTTCTTTACTCATTATGGGGTGCCATAAGAGTTTGGGGAGATATAAGAAAATGTGAGGAATAAGGGGTACTTGGGGAGGCATAAGGGCATGACAGGGTTTGAAATGATATTCATATATACATATATATATATATATATATATATATATATGGTGGGTTGTACTCAGGTGGTGATACCCATTTTTCCCCTTGGGAGGCATAAACAACATCCCCCATAGCTTCTTGCTCCTTTGGCTTGTTTGATGAAGCCTTAGTATTTTATTGTGAAAATGTTTCTTGTATGTTTGTGGAATCCTATTGTTGCCATGAGTTGGATCACACCTTTTATTGCATTGTGGTTGGGGCTCGGGGGCCAATGAAGAAGGATGGCTTCTCCTCTTCATTGGATGTCTTGGTTGGGTGGAGAGCATTGCCTTTCCCCTACTCTTGTTGTGATCAAATTGGAAGAATGAGAAGAATGCATGTTGTTGTTCTGGAGCTGAGAAAGACAATTTGACAGTCCCTTGTGAAATGAAATCTCATTGTAACCTTCCCACTTGAAGTGGATGATATTGTAAATGTTTGTAATGGAAAGATGTTGTACAGTTTTGCAAGTGAAATTTGAAATGCAAAAGAGTTATACTCCGTATATTCTGTTTAGAAAGAAAGTGAAAGAATGATATTGTTTTATAAATTATATTTTGAAATCAAATGGAAAGGATGTTGTATGAGTTTCATTGGAATTAATGGAAGTGTTTACCTTTTTCATATGATATCCTTCCATTTGAAATCTATGTTTATCATGCACTATGAAGTCCCTATTTTGAAAGTGGAAATGTGAAGCACGTGAGAAGAAAATGTATTATTTTGTCCTGTATATAATATATGTTTTGGAAGGAATAAAAGAAAGAAGATGTAAAATTTCCTTTTGAAATCAATAAATGAATGTAATACTTTTCTCAAATTACATTGCTGTATTGAATCTGATTATTTCAATGTATTGAAATCTCTGCTTGAAAGAAGTAAATGCGTATGAAGGAAAGTGCAGAACTCTGTCTTTGAAATGTGAAAAATTTGAAATCAGAATTGCATTTGGTCTTGAATAGTTTGATTTGAATCAACTAAAATGTGTTAGATTGGAATTGGAACATATTCTAAATACTTGGAAGAAGAAATGGCAAATAGATCCATCAAAATTTGATCCCTGTTATTTGTAATTTCAAACTAGCAATTATCTAAACCAAAAATGCACAGTTCAAACCTGCAAGCAAGAAATAACAATGAAACAATAAAATTGAACATGCCAGGGTATAAATGAGTTCTATTAGATAAAAACACTTAAAGGAAATATTTCAAAACTTAGCAAAATTGGGCTCAAACCGTTTTAGTCATTTTTCTGTCAAGAAATGGAAATATCCAAATTGCAATCAATCAGACAAATTGAACCTTAAATCCTTTCTTACATCCATTTTGGAACAATCCTTGATGTCTATTTGACATGTTGAGAGAGGAGGAAGATCAAATTGAATAGATCTAACAAGTTAAAATTTACAGTTTGCACTGTAAAATCTTGCAGTCGCTTTTCTTAAAACTAACCCCTTAAAATTTATCCAAAATTTTTTTATTGATCCTTGATTAAAGAGGACATCGAGAGCTTTCCATAAAGTCCTCGTTTTCCCAAAACCAAACTCTCTATCAAACATTATGACCTTCTAAAGTTTTCTTCACTTAGCGTTAAAATTTTGAGAAACATTTCCTCAAGGGCCTGTGGCCCGAATTTTTCCTTAAGCACTTAGGAAAATTTTGGGAAAATTTTCTAAATTTTCTCCACCACCCCGTTGGCCCACAGCCAATTAGAGGCTGCCATGTGGCACCATGAGGTGATAGCGGAGGGGCAGATCCCCTTTTTAACTTAGCGCTTTCGGAAAATTTTGGGAATTTTTTTCCAAATTTTCCCTGCCGGCCCGTAACCAATCAGGTGATGCCACGTGGTGTCACGAGGCATCTCAGAGAGGAACGGGTCCCTTTTTTTTTTTAGATCTCAAAAAATTTTGGGAAAATTTTCCAGGTTTTCCCCACCATCCCGCAGCCAATCAGGGGCTGCCACGTGGCATCACGAGGTGTCGGCGAAGGCGCAGGTCTATGTACCCTCTTAGCCCTTCGAGGGCGTTAAGCCAATTTTCTCCTCGCAATCTCGCCTTCCTATATTAGCTTAGGAGACGCCACGTGTCCTTTGTGGACTCATAGGAGCATGGGTGCAAATCGACTCTTCATCCCGCATGGGAGAATTTGCAAAATGTCTCCCATTGCCCCGCCCCCTTGCTTTTCTACTTTTGGCACACGGCTTAAGGAGTGCCACATGTCCCTTGTGGACTTCGGACCCATGGAAGCACAAGCGAAAATGTGGTTTTTCCCCCACATGGAAATTTTTCAAAAATTCTCCCCATGGCCCACCAACCCACCCTTTGGGCAAATTTTCACCCTTGGGCCTGCAGGCCCGCTCTTGGGGAAAATTTTCACCCCAAGGCCCACCGGCCCATAACTTGAGAAATATGAGGAGTTAGGAGGACTTCTTTATATCAATGGAAAGGTGAGGAAATTTCCTATCCAATGGGAGTGATTTAGGAAAATTTTGAATGCATTAAGTGTGAGAAAAATTAAGTTGAAACTTTAATCCTGTTAGAGAGTGGGTATGGTGAGGAATTTCCCTCTGAACCTAATTGAAACTTCTAACCCTAAATTTTGGACCTTATGACCTCTAATAATTATTAATAAAAGAAAAGTATATTCTAGTAGATTAGAATTGTTCCGGAACCTGTTAGTGACAACTGTTGTCTTGTAACATGGTTGTAGATTCTTTTAATCAAAAAAATATTATTCCATAATTTTCCTAACTAATCCTAGGTTATTCTTAGGTCTCAAGTGGGTTGTTTTAACAGGTGTTATATTACTTGAGGGAGGAATAAGATATTGTTTTGTATGATTGATGCTTCAATGTGTATGTTAGGTTGTTGTGATGTCGGGAGTGGCCCTAACTTGTATGTGTTACTCATGTTAGTTGGATATGTTGTGTGATGTTGTGGATATGGCTTTGATGCCCTTGTTGACACTATGTACCTATAGCTAATTTTCTGAGTTATGTAAAATCTTCATCTATGAGATTATGGAAATTTCAGGTTGTTATTGTACACTTTTTTCAAGTATTATATGTCATTCATAGATGTGTGACAAGTACTATGTTATGTGAACCGTGCATGTTCTCTTCCATAATTTGGTTAAGATCTTGTGATGTGGTACCGTCATGAAAGTATGTAAAATTATGCTTGTGAATCTTTAGTGTTGTGTATGACCCTAGTAGGGTGTTGTGATAATGGTTCATGTTTGGCATGTACAAGAATGAATAAACTAAAAATCTTCAACAATGAAATTTAAAAAAATAAATAAATAGAAATAATGTAAGTGGAAAGAGACTAATTAAATAATGAATGTGAGGAACCGCAATCTTCATAGAAATTTGAAAGTTAAGCATTCTGCCAAAATGTTTCTAAAGGCTACCCCATGACCATGGCTTAGCAAGAACTAAAATTTAAACCATAGAGTGTACCTTCATCTTTATTTGTTCCTTTTTGCTTACCCCCTTTTCCTTCCTTGCATGTTATGTTGCATCAAGGACAATTCTTTCTTACTTGGGAGGGAGAATGTAATGCCTCATTCGGTTACCCAATTCTTGCTCGATGACCATGTTGATAACCACGGGAAGGTGGTGCATGTGTTCCCATTGAACATTAGTCGACCTCAACCTCGGTCACAGAGGAGGATTACCATCCTTCCTCCATGTCTGGTCTCCTCATGTCCTTGTCGGTGCTTCTAGTGGAGGGCCTCTCAGAAGCACCCTTTATGATTACCATGTTAAGGCATATCATGTTCTCGAAGCCTAGTAGGAAGCTAGAATGGCATTTTGGTGTTATTAGGGCATGTCCGGTTAAAAGGAATATCCATAATAATTATTATTTTAAATTGTCAATATTGACTACCTAATTATTGTGATTATAATTATTAATTATTTAGTAAGCTATAAAATAATTATAATAATAATAACATTATTATTTTTTATTAACGATCAACGATTATATTTTATTATTATTTTAATATCGATTGTTATCAATATCATCCTTAGTTATCATTAAACTATTATATTGTTTTGTTGGTTACTCATTTGAATTTGAGCCTTGTTTGCACAAATAAGGAAGAGCTTGTTTTTGGTAGCGCCACCGTTTAGGAGTGATGTTCACGCTTAGTATTTTATTTAAGTCTTTAACCACTACTTTCCACCTTGGGTGACCGATCCTTCATGCTTGGGATTGTTTTAAATTTCTAAATTTAAATGTGGATTTAATGTGCCCCACCGACCTCGCCTATCTCTTTTGATCATTTTTGTACCAAGTTTAGCATGAGGGGGGGATGTAAACCTTAACTGATTATTTTGGTTACTTGTTTTGCTAGAGGTGGGTGGATTTGATGGCCACTTGCCACTTCGTTAAAACTCCTAAATGCTAGACATGTTGGACATGCCTTGTGCGTGGCCGCACCTTATGTCATTTACTATTTTGATTTGCAAATCTACCATGACCTTTTGTCTATCTTCACCAAATCTTCTCTGGCCACATGAGATCCTCTTATGAAGGATTTGCATAGGGGGTCATTGATTAGAATTTGAAACTTTTGATATATATTGGGTGCCTATTTATTACAAGTTTTTTTAATTAAAATATCTACGTGACAATGTCAGTAACCTGCTCATGCCATTTTTAGCTAGATACCCGAGAAATTTGGTTGGTTGAATACTCCTTTCCTATAGGCATGAGTGTGGTGGAGGGATTCCTATTTGGGTTCTATGGTTTTGCACCATTGTTTGCATGCCAATGTTGTTGGAATAAGTCTCCCCCCGTACATGTGTCAAAACTCCTTTTTAGCACTATTTGTGTGCATGTTGGTAAAGGCGAGTTGAATAGATTAAACACTGTTTGGTTGCTTTTGGTGATGAAAGGTTCTATATAACATACTCCTGTACAGATCCTACAGCCGTGGCATTCCTGCGACCTCATCTCTTTAAGGCTTTTTGTCAAACGGTCCTCCCTAACTTGTGTTTTCTTACACATTTTTCATGCGTGGCCTCTTAGGCTCCCCCTGTGATCGCAACTATTTAGAAAATGGTTTTCATTGTGTTTATGGATGTTCTAACACTATTCTTAAGATGCTTTGTAGATTATTTTTGTGCTTTCCCTGCATTCATGGCTATTCCATGAGACCCCCCATTGCTTTGTGGCATTTTGTCAATCGGTTTGCATTCTTCATGGATGCTCCCACACTTTGCATATGTTGTTTTGGAGGAATCTTCTTCTACAGCTGACAAATATCCATGTTCCTTTGTGCTCGTTGGATTTCCTTACCATTCTCTAACCATTCCCTTCTTGATGTAGGCTATAGGAATGTTGCAAGATTATGGACTCGGCTTTATCTCCATCTTTCATGTGTGTATTGGGCCATTTTCAATAAAATCATTTTTGTGTATACTATAGTCATGGAAGTCCATGAGACCTATGTTATTTCTTTTCATCATTTCTTATAAAATGGATCTCTCTTCTCATGCTAAACATGGATGGGAATGGATCGAGCTCCCAACTAGTAGAAGAGGGGAGATTCGACCTGAAGATTGTTGTTGTTGGTCTGTGTGGTGTCCATGCGACTGGTAGAAGCTGGAAACTAGGAAAGATAATTCTACTCATTGCTACATTTGCTAGATTTAAAAATATCATGAAATTGAACCACCCTTTCCCGAATTTGGTTTTTCTTTGTTTCTTGTGTTGTGGGTTTGTTCACCTTGCTGGGAAATCTCTCCTTTCCTTTTTTATCTTCTTGTTTTAGCTACCAAGATTAAGTGTGTTAGTGGAAAACATAGATGTGTTTCCTCTCCTCTGGGTATTATGTTTTCTTGCTCAAGTGATCAACCTTTGACCTTTTTATCTGCATTCCTTCGTTTAAGTATCAAGTTTATCATGTTGTTTATAGCTAGTAATTTATGTTGGGCAAGCTAGCCTGTGGTAACTATGAACATCTTGCTTTTCACACGAGCTTATCATCCTTTTTGTTGCACTTTGTTAGCTCACTCTCAAGCCCTTTGATAACCTTTTGATCTCTGGGAAAGAAAGGTTGTAGGATTGGAGTGATCAATGTTTGGGCTAGCCGGGTTGGAGTTTTGGTATAAAAACTTTTAGAATGTAGACGTTTAAGGACATTATATTCAGATCTTACTTTTTTATAATCCATATTAGTCATTGAACTTGTTCCTAGAATTTTAAATCCTTCCTTATGAGGCACTCGATCGCTCCCTCATCAAGCTTCGAATCAGTAACCGCTTTTAATCATCGAAGTTCGATGTTACGATTGGGCAATTCTAGTACCCAGTCATTACTAGAATTTCTTTGGTCTAATTTCCCTCTCAAGAATATTATTTGTGGCATATTCTATTGTGTATCTTGTTTTTTCTCTTTTATAATGTTAATGTTGTTAATTAAGATTGGTCGATTTCTATGCATATAAATACCTTAATGATTTGCGATGGAAATTGATATGAAGGTTATTAACATTTGGGGTAAACTAAATATGCATCGATAATCTTATTGATTTATAATGGAGGGTGTTGCTTTTATAAATTCACTTACTAATATAGGTTAGTACCTATGTTAGAACGACTTTTAAATATTTTGTGTTGAGAAAGAGTTAATTTTTCCTTATAATTAAACCAAACCTTAGATTTTTTTTTGGAGGTTTGTGAATCCTTAGACTTATAAAACTTGGATGATGTTTTGAATGACCTTTTCTAACGGAACTCCCTTTTTCTCTCGCTGCGTTACTATCCTATAAGGGCGGTGGCTTTTTCTTGAATAATTGTGAAATTCCTCGAGTCAATGTACGAAACTAGTATTAATTGCCTTCCCTTTTTAAACAATGTTGAGTGGTGGTCATGTATTAGATTTACAATATGTAATCTATATAATTCCATGATTAAAATTTTAATACAATTGACCTTTCATGTTAATATTTGATGCCCGTGTTTCCTCCTGGATTCATGGCTCAATTTTGTCATTTCATAATTTAGAATCATATTGTGATTTTGGTAACTTTTGACGATTTTAGATTGTTGTTTTGAATATTAGTTCTCAATATTATAACCTAATTTTTATTTGATGGAAACCACGCTATACTATATTGTGCTTCTAACTTATCGTGCAAGTGGTCCCTTATCAAATGTTTGTTAAATTTTTGTTGCTTTGAGACAATGTAAATAATTGAAGTATAAGGCTTTCTTCTTAGATTGGCATGGTGGAAATATTATTTATCTTAAGGGGTTGTTAGTATTTAGAGCTTCGAGAAAATTCTTGGAATAGAATGTTTCATTTCTTGATATTATTAAATAGTAGCTTATTGTTGCTTTGTGTAGTCTTATCTTGCTCAGTTCTCGCGAAATGACATAGGTTATTAATTATTGCAATTGAATTATGCGAGTAGATGAGGGAAAGACTTGTAGAATTTTGCATAAAACTTTTTTATGAAGTTATTTTGTAGGAATACTTTTATGTTGTAAAACTATGGGATGGGCTATGTGGGGAATTTAGAAGAAAACTAGTGCCTTAGTGCTAGGTGTCAGGAGTATTGTTGTCAGAATAACTATTGAAAATTTGTCTTTTTTTGTTATCGTGGAAATATTAAAGTTGATTACCGCATGGTTATGGGAGATTCTAATGTATTAAATAAATTCTAAGAATAATTATAGTGTGGCATGACCAATTTTATTACTCTCTTATTCCCTAGTCATGGTTACATAGAGTTGGTTTGTCCCTTTGGGTTGGCGTCGTGTTGGAAATAATTGATGTAACCATGTATAGTTTTCAAAAATGAGCAATGGTAAACTTTTCTCTTGAGATAAAATGTTGAGTTGTAAACCTTTCTAAGACATAGTAACAATGTATTTATAAGCATAATAAAATGGGTTGGATAATCCTTATAAAATTTAAACCGATCTATATAAATTAATTAATGTATATGTGATCTACTTGATAACATTTGAGCGCTAAGCGATCAAATAGGAAACTATATTTCGTAATACAAATATTTATATACCTTTTTTCCCAAGCTAAACTAATAAAAATTATCCTTTTATGGTGAATTCTTAAATGATCTTATGGTGTAATCATTGACTAGTTTTTGGAAGATAATAAGGTTGTATAAGTAGGAGGAAATTTATTAAGAAACCATTCAATCTCTCTTAATCGTTTGAAATGTAATTTTTTTCCTTTGTCAAACTTAATCAAGCAAATTATAAATGAAAGTTTTAACCAATCTTGATAAATTATTAGCCTCAATAAAAGGCAAGTGTTAAAGAAGCAATGAGACCCAAAAGTTGAACTCCTTTTGACCTATTTCCTTAGCCCTTTCTTTGGTTCATTGTGATCTTTATTAATTAATGTTCAAAAATTTATCCTTCAACAAAGAAGATTATTGTTCTGAACCTAAAATGGTACTTTCCCTCAATCGGAGCTTGTGCTTGTCACCTATGCAATAGAGGTGTGGAACAAGTTTTAGTGGCTTGAGTAAGATTAATTAACCTTGTGAGAAATGGAATTTTTCTTATATTAACGAATTAGGCAAGTTATTGACATATTGTAGAATGATTCTCCTTAAGAAAACTTGGTCTTAAGCTAATCAATAATAATATAAAACAAATATGTTCACCGTTGTAAGAGAATGGTGCGAATCAAAACATGAATCTTCTAGATCGTAAAGTCAAGTTTGAAAGACATTTTTGTAAATGCATAACCTTAAAATATTTTACACTGTGGGATGGCCTTAACTGTAACTGTGTAATGTGTTTGGACTTTTACATTGTGCCTTGTCAAAGAGAAAATTGAATTGTTCATGTTGGGTGTTGTATGTTTCCTTTTTCCTATGTGGTCAATGTTACATCAAGCTTATTGAGAGTTGGTCGTAGCCCCTTTTGGTCACCTGTGTTGACGTGTAAACTCCAAGTAAGTCAAAAAAAAAAAGTTATCCAAGTTTTTTCAGTGTTGTATTTGTGTGTGTTTTAAGCGGCGTTACAACTTATGAGTCTTTTTCTTCAACCTCATCCTCGATCAAATTTACTCTAGGAGAATCCTCTATTATCCTCTCTTGTGCATGATGTTGGGAACACTTGAAATCCATGTGACGTTTTCACTAGAACTATGGAAAACATAAGGTCTCACGTGGGCCATCACATTCTCTTTTGCTACCATAATTTTTTATTTTTATCACCTCTTTATCTCTTAATCCCCCTTCCTCCTTGTTCGCTCTAGAAACCTTCCATGTTATCCTCTTCTCACTCAAGAGATGTTTCTCCTCTTTTGTTATTTACCCACCTTGTTTTCTTATTGGAGATGATTGTTCTCTATTTGGTCCTTCAAATCTCCTAAAACCTAGTCTAGTCTTATTTTCTTTTTCCTTCAAGGTTAATTTATAATTTTCTTCCATGTTATTATTCCTATTTAGGCTTAGTTCATATTGAATAGACAATTTAAAACCATTTACATACCTTTTATCCATTTTCTCTTATGCCTCATCATACCCTAATTGAATTGGAAACTTGTAAAATTCATCATTATAATATTAGACATTGTGATATTTTTTCCTCAAGTTTTGAAATCTTCTATATAAAGTTTGAGCATAATCCACATGTAAAAATGTTTTCTTCATTTTTTTCATATTGCTCAAATTCTTGATATTCTCTTTTTTATTTTTGTTTTCACTCCTTTTTTATGTCATCATAATATATCATTATGTGTCCCTTTACCTTTATGCATGAAAATTTGGCATTATTCTCTTTTTTTCATAGAATTCCATTCAAATAACTTGTTCATGTTATTTAACCAGCCTATCATCTCCTGTAGTTTTTAACTCCCACCATATTCAGAAATATATACCTTAATTCCATTACTCCTTACTTCAATTGTTTTAATAAATCTTTCTTCAATGGTTTTGGATTCTCCTCTCCTTCTTCTTGACATTTTTCTTCTTGATCTGAACCTTCTTTTGTATCATCTCATCCATTCCTTCTCCTTCAAAGTTGAATAAGAACTTCCAATAACTCCTATATTTGCCTCTAAAATTTTGGTAGAGTTTGATGCATTTTTCATAACCCCCTTGACCTATTTCCATCATATCCTAAACATATTATCTAATACCAAAAGATGAGGCTACAAAAAACCAAATTATAATAGTATAAGAAAAATCTCATATAAAACTCTAAAGTAAGTCTCCTTATTCGTTTATGTTTCAATTACATTAGATTACGTCTTATTTGAATTCCAAAAGACTCCTAATTAAAATTTACTTCTAAATTATAATCCAAACTTGACAAGACTTACTATCTTTAGAAAGATTTAATATTTATAAATAGTTATTGTTAGTAAGTTATAATTATAGATTTCTAGATCCCGTAAATTTGCTTATATTAACCATGTCCTTAAAATAATTTATTTCTTGAGGCGCAACTCAAGTTGACTCAAAATTACAAAGATACAATATATTTGAAATTTTAAAAAATGAATAAACATCAAACCCAATTTTCGGGCCCTACATGAATGATTTCGGCTTCTCAAAAATTTCAAAATAGATTGTAAGTGGATAGATTTTCTTAAAATTCCATAGAAATTTTAGAGATATTTCTAAAAACAAAATATTATTTTTGTTCCTAGATAAATATTTATGGCCTTTATAAGATAGGATACCATAAATGCATCACCTTGTGGTTATATCTATGCATAGTGACTAGATACATATATTGTGTTGTCATATCTTTCAATTGGACCACCAAATTAATAAATATCAAACTTTCTCGGAAATATCTTGAGGATTGTTTAAACGGATATATTTTAGGTCATTATCATCCATTATTTGAGAGTAATATGTAATCATAAGTGTCATCTTCCACTTTGATGTTTTGATTCAAATCATGATATCTATATGGGATTCCTTTTCAATCATACATGCTTATCACTAACTAAGCTAGTATTCTAGAATATGTTTTGGGGCCATTTCAATGGATATTTTAATTTAGGATTGACATTATAACATATTCCCTTCCTCCCCTTACCCTTTCTCTCTTCTCGTTTTTATAGAAATGGTAGGTTGATCCGAATGAAAATGGTTCTTCCCTCCCAAATTCAAAGTTGCTATTATCTTTTGTGGAATGATATTCTAAGTTCCTACATACTTTTTTATGAGTTTTGTAATATGATCAGTTACTTTATAATGGGTGTAATAGTATATATATACTTCAATCCTTAATATAAATATTAATGTGGCTCACCTTACTCTTTTTGTTGTGTTATTGTGTCTTTCCACTCTACATTTTTTTATATATTTTATGTTTATAGTATTTGTAGGATTTTTATACATTGTTTCTAAGATAGGATGTGAGAGAGTGATCCCTAGAAACTTGGGTGTATTACCATGTTTACTTTCCATTTTTTCTTCCCCTTTTCCCCTCAGAAGTTGAAGATTAAAGTACATTATTTGTAGCATTAGTGTTATGAGATTTCCTTAATTAGTATGGTGTATGTTATTTTGTATCCGATTTATGTCAATGATTTTATACTTGTTTAAAAATAAGATGACAAGTGTAATTAATGAATTTTTAATAATGACCTTCGCAATCTTGTAGTTTCCCGCCTATTTTGTAATTGCCTATATATTTTGAACAAATAGAAACAAGCATAAAGATGGAAAGTAAAAATATAATAATAAAAACAATTTACATCTCAACCTAGCCCCTTCCTTCTGGTTGTGTCATATTTTCCCTTTGTCTTGAGTGTTAAAGGTGTTCATATTTTATATAGCCTATAAATAATATTTGTGATTTATCTTCTAAGATGCTCATCTATGCGTAAGAGTGGAAGAACCTCGACACGAAACACGACACCAAGCTGTCCAAAAATCAATACCATTATTGGTTAAATTAGCCCTATACATGGAGAAATATTTGGAATCATAATATCTCCTCATTTTACTATATACAAATTGATTGATCTAGATTTGTAGATGTATCCGAATCGGGTTGTTTTTTCTTTCGAGACAAGAGGAAACTACTTCCTACCACTTTTTTGTTGTATATAGAAGAAGAAGAATGAGATTGAGAATTAGGAGGTGCTTCATTTGAGTGTAATGTCTAGATGTATTTATTTTTCTTTTGTTTCTTATGAACACCTTTGTTACATGCGTTGTAAACTTTACAACACCATTCTTGGGATAGATGATTGCTAACAAGATATTTTTCCTACTTTTTATCTTTTTATAGAGTAGTTGTATTGAATAATACATTGAAATTTCCCTTTCTCACCTGTCTCCCTCGCAATATTTTTTTCTTTCATTATTCCTCTTTGTGAAACCCTCTATTTTTTCATTCTATTCCTTTCATTAAATGGTTTCTTGGAAAGTTCATGTAATTTGTGGCAATGTTTTCATAGGTTTAATCCAAGCTCTCCATAATGATGTGCTCTTACTTTTTAATTTGGTAATGAATGGTTTGTTTTTTTGTTTTTTATCTCCCGATGGTCTCATTGAATGGAGGAGCCTATAATAGGCATGTAGAATGTTTAACATAATTCCTTATAAAATGTGGCTTCACATTATACCCTATTTGCAGGATACACACACCTTGGAGTGGTCAAAAGGATTGTGTAACTTTGCAAAATGTTTGATTCAGATAAAGGACTCCATAGCCCATGACAACATGCTTCCAATTTGTTCCAAGCTATAAATCTAGACCAGTGGCGTGAACATCTTCCAAAAAATATCATAGTAAAATAAAAATTATAAAGAGGTTGGTTGAAGATTCTTTCGTGCTCAAGGCAAAGTGCGTTTAAACATGGATTTTGTCTTTTATATAAGATGAACAGTACGGATAGCACCATATTTTTCCATCATTTTCTCCTTCCCGTGACCGTGATTAAATGTGTTGGACCATATTAAGGAAACCTATAAAAGCATGAAGTGAAGGACATCTATTTGATGTTGTAGCTTGGAGATATTCCCAAATTTCATATTTTTAAAACTCATTGGGAACTTGGTTGAAAAAAATGGGCATTCACCAATCATAATGGATATTTGTACTGTCTTTATTTAGATGTTTTATTTGCAAATTTCAGAAGATATGTATGCAAAATATGGGACTAATGGTGACCCTAGTTGTAAATGGAGGTAGATACCTTATATGTGTACCATATTAATGGAATTTTTATCCCACATGTTGGCGCTAAACATGGTATCACCCCGTTTGTCCTTGAAATCATCCAATTTGCAGCTCGCTGCCTTTTCTATCTCCCCGTATTGATGCATGAAATCTTTTTCCACCATTTGGTTTTCATGATCAGTCCCTTCATTGGTCAAGGATCACTTAAAGTTCATAATTTTTTTCATTCCTTTGCGCATTTGAAAAGATTCAGAACTTGGGAAAAAATTTAGGTTTTTTCCTTCCTTCCATTTTCCACAGCTCACATTTTGTTTTCCCCGTCAATTTTGTCCCAAATATATGTGGAAACATGATTGGATATGGCTCATTGGATCACATTTGGGCCTTATATCATTTCCAAATTCTCTATACTTGAAGAAAGATTCATTTTCAGGTGTAAATGGTGATTTTCCTACATTTTATTGTTTAACGGTGTAGTTTTCCCAGTCAAATTTATATACCTACATCAGTTGAAACGTGGCCCTTTCTAGTTGGATGCGGCTTAGTGGGGCACTTTGAAAACTCTAAGACTTGCTTCAACTCAAAACTTGTCCACATGGAGGGTCGACGCTCATTCGAAAATTCACCATTTGGTTTGGTCTTGGAGTTGTGTCGGGGAGACATGTGGAGGTTTCGCCGCCTTGTCTAGACATAGACAAATTTTTCATGTGACCCGGTGCAGCCTTTGGAGCACCATGGACACGTGGAGGGCTGGTGCTCATTTGAGGATCCACCTCAGGTTTCCACCTTAACAATTATGAAAGGGAGACATGTGGAGGCTACCCAGATCTATTCTATACTTAAATTTTTTTAAAGCAATTATCTAAGACTTGGGACACGTGGAGGGATCATGCTTGTTTAGGGACCGACCCCTCAAGTTTTATTTTCAAGAAGCACTAGGGGGAAACTTGGAGGGTCCCACTCACTCGCCTTTACTTGGATGTTTCAAACAGCCAAGGAAAAGTATCTCGCACCCTATACACATGGTGTCTTCCACTCGATCCTTTAACAACTCGCTGAGACCGAGACACATGGTGAGCCTATGCTTGTTTAGGGTCTCTCGCTTGGGGACCATCTAAAAATTCTCCATTGAGACAGTGGAGGCTTTACTGGATCCTTTTATACTAATACTTTTCAAAGGTCAAAAGGTGTTTTTATTTATCCTAGGGCATGTGGAAGGCCCACGCTTGTTTGGAAACTTGAGTCCATGGATTGTTAAGATTAAAATTTTAAATTTGGATTTGTTTGGGCACTTGAAAAAATGTGAATTATAGAGAAGATAGATGCGAGGCAAAGTTGTAGAGGAAAACAGGAAAAGGATGAAATGATTAAGGTCAGCGAGGTGCAAAGGATGGAAAAGGTGTTGCCTCGAGAGTGAAAAGGATTGCATGTCAAATCTAATTGTGCAGAGCCTCGGAAAATATTTAAAAGGGGATTTCTCGCATGAGAGAATCATAATGATTAAAGGGACTATCAAAAAGGTTGTGGCATGGCATCCTAATCATTAGTCAAGGATCTCGAGAAACGTGATCAATTCACAATTGGTCGACTTGGAAGCATTTGGATGTGAATTTGTTAAATGTCGCTTTCTAAGACAAAGTCAGAATAAGAAAGGGTCCCTCAAATATTCTTTCTTTTGGGGACGAAAATTGAGTAAGTAAATGTATAAATGCAATGAGAATACTCTCGCAAAGGGTGGGGTTGAATTCTTAAGAGAAAATTTGATAAAATTCATCTTTCGAGAGACCAATCCTAGATAACCTATTAATTTCTTCTCGTGTTAGATTTTCTGTCATGTCAAGTTGTTTATAAATGTATAGCCATTGACGAGGACTAAGATTTCTCTAAAAGCTTTCCCAATTTGATGAATTTAAGCAATTTTGAACTTAATTTAATTTGTCAATCTTGGAGAAATTAGTGTCCGCTTTGTTTCGTAATGTCTCGAAAGTAGTTTTTCTTATTCCTATTGCAATCTTACTTTTAAATCTTTATGAAATCACACAAGATCTCATCCCTATGATAGCTTTAGTGGCATTTGCAATTTAAGGTCAATGTCATTGTTAAGTTTTTGTAAATGTCTAGGATATTATTAAAAGAGTCTTTTTTAATTCCTTTTTCATTTGGTGGTATTTTGGAAGTCAAAATTAACATTGAAAAAGAGTTTTAATAGTGTCAAAATTTGTCAAAATTTTAAAAAAATTGTAAAAGGGTGTATTTTTGGTTGAAACCTGCACCTATTTGTGTCAAATTGTGGAGAGTCATAAAGGATAATTTGAGTCATGTTGAAAAATTTGATGGAAAGGATTTTCACACTTGGTAAGTACGAACTTAGTCGACACTCATTAACAAAGATTGGGGGACATTGCAGATGGAACATTCAAGAAACCAACTGATGCTGATGAAGTGGCCAAATGGGAGAGTAGAGATCGTAAAGTAACAACAATCATTGGACTTGGGTTGTCTGATGCATATTTGCATCATATAGACCTTTCAAAATGTTCAAATTTCTTTTGGACAACATTGAACAAGTTGTTTGGATCCCAAACCGAAAGCGCAATGTGCTGACCTGGGCAAGTAAGTTGTTTGGACTCAAGTTGGATGAAGGAGAAAATATGGTACAACATATAAGTAAGTTTCAGTCTATTTTGAATTAGTTGTCGGGGATAAAAATTAAAGTAGAGGATAGTGATGTAAAAGTGTTTTGTTGAATAGTATGACATCTTGCTATTCAAACATTGTTTTTACTTTGAGCAAGATCAATCCTAGCCTAGAAGATCTAATTTCTTCACCGATAGGTGAAGAAAATAAGACTATTACACCGTAAGAAACTACAATGTATGGTAAAAACAAATCATATGATAAAAGGAGATTTAAATCTTCTTTTAAGCAAAGATCAACTTTCAAAGATACAAAGAAACATATCACTTGTTACTATTGTAAACAAGATGGAAATTTATCTATAAACTGCAAGAAAAGAGTACAAGATTTACTTGATGGAAAAATAGAAGAAAGTGCCATGGTTGTTGATGAAGAAGAAGACAATGATAAAGAAGAACCTTTGGATGATGGTTATAATTTTGATGATTTTCTATACTAAATAAGCAAACCTCAAGGAAGGAGGACAACTAACTTCCTCAAGGAGGACGATTATCTATAATTTTGACGGTTATAAGAGGTCGAGGCCGGAGGCAACAGAGGAAGGAGGACAACTAACTTCCTCTCACCAGCCTCAAGTGACGGGGCCGCATAATGAGTTTGTGGCATTTTTTTAATTGTGTGTTTCATTGTTTGTAATAAGAACAAATGTCACATTCCTGTTTAGAATTGTATTTCCTTTTATAACCTCCTGATGTAAATATGTTGTAGTAGAAAGATAAAAACACAAGAAAAAGTAGCATCATGTTTTTCTTGAAGAGGATGAACAAAGGTTCATGAGCGAGGGCTCATACCTAGGACGAGAGGTCCGTTTTTGTCGAAAGCAGGAGTTCGTATTTGGTGAAGAGAGCTTCAGTGTACCAAGATCATGAGCATGCAAAGGTAGGCAAAATGTAGAAGGAGTGTGAATGTTTTTCTCTACCTTATTCACATTAGGGAGTGTATAATAGGGATTAATAATGTAAAGAATATGGGAGTGAACGTTAGGAATAATATTAGATATTGTGAACATTATTATGAGTGTGGAAATAAATAATATAGTGTAATGTAATACAACTATTTACATGAGTTAACACTCATGTAAATAGTTGTATTACATTACACTATATTATTTATTTCCACACTCATAATAATGTTCACAATATCTAATATTATTCCTAACGCTCACTTCCCCTATTGTTTACATTATTAATCCCTATTACATGTTATTAAATGTGTTTTTATTCCTTATTTGTTGTTGTGGAATGACATAAAATAATGTGAGAAGAGTAACATAAACCAATATTTTTTTACCCGAGAGGATGTCCTTTATTTATCCTTGTGGTAGGTAAGTGATCCTCTCTTCAACCTTACACATGTGTTAGACTTGTGTCAATGATCTCTTCGGAGGATAGTTTTGGCACAATATAATTATTATGCTTTGAGGATAGTTTTAGACTTGTGTGATTCAATATAACTATATTTTTGGTTTCTGTCACAATACAAGTCTATACAAGGAATTTAGGACCCACTATTTGATATGCGAGCACCATGATCCATATACCTAAAACAAAAAGAGGACCAGGTACATCACAACGAATCCATATAACATGATAACATTGTTTCTTTTATCGAATTTGATAAAACATTAACAATGAAATTACAAATGCCACTAAACTATCACAGGACGAGATCTTGTGTGATTTCATAAAGATTTAAAATATAAACTAAAAATATAAACCCTAGGTTTCTTTTATCGAATTTGATAAAACATTAAGAATGAAATTACAAATTGCACTAAACTGTCATAGGGATGAGATCCTGTGTGATTTTATAAAGATTTAAAGTAATATTGCACAATAGAACAAGAAAAACTACTTTAAGACATTCTCAAACAAAGCGAGACACTAATTTCTCCAAAATTAACACAAATTAATTTCAAAATTACTTAAATTCATCAACAGGGAAAAATTCCATAGAAATCTCAAGGTGCTCATCAATGGCTATACATTTATAACCAACTTGACATGACGTAAAATATAACACATAAGAAATTAACAGATTATCTAGATTGGTCTCTTACGAAGATGAATTTTCTCAAATTTTCTCTTAATAATTCAACCCCACCCTTTGCAGTAAGAGTATTCTCATTGCATTTATAAATTTTACTTACTCAATTTTACCCCAAAAGAGAAGAATATTCGAGGGACCTTTTCTTGTTACCACTTTGTCTCAAAGTGACATTTAACAAATTCTTCGTGAGGATAGTTTTTACACATAGTGAATTTACACAAACTAAGGTGAAAACCCTTAGTGGCATGACTCGTGTTGTTTAAATTCTTAATAAATACCAAATGTCTTAAACATATATCAAGTAATATTTTTCATTAATCTCTGCAAAGCTAGAAGGAAGAAGATATTTCTTCACTAGGGACCCTAGTAAAAGGTTGTTTCAATAGTTGGGAAAGTCTAATTAAGAAGGAAGAAGAATTTAGAAGGTTTTGGAGATCAAGCATCAAGAAAATAGATCTCCATTGGTGAAACTCGATCATCCCGTGATTGAATATTGAAATACTTCCTCAAGTGCTTTTAATTAGGTAGTCTCTTTGTTAAATTGAATTCTCCATCTGGAGAGGGTCCTTATTTTGTATTTGAAACATTTAATTCTCAATCAGCCCTTGTATTTTCCAAATCGATAGGGTTTTCCAAGAAACAGAGCCTTTAGAGTGAAGTCATTCGAGAATTGTATCCCTCTACCACACAAACCCCTCACTCCTCATCATTATGTTTCTCCTATAAGATCAAGTCCTCAAAATAATATGGCTTAGCCTCCACCTGCACCTCAATTTTTTGTTAATACTTTTGGTCCCATCAATTTTAGAGGTATGCATGGCTATCCAAATGTTGTGCCACAAGATGTAATAAATAGATTGCTCAATTTTCAAGGAAAGAATGCAATCATTGGTGATCAACACTGAGGCTCTTTGTCAATATGATGGAGGACTTTGAAATAGAATTTGAGGATGTATGCATTACATTGTGTATCCATACTCTAGAAGAGTATGCAAGGGACTACTATAAATATTTGTCGATAATTCTATCGATTCTTGGATAGAAATGAAGAATGCTTTTAGAATGCAAAGATGGTGATAAAACATACCCTAGGTTTCTTTTATCGTAATTTTAAAATATAAACAATGAAATTGATAAAACATTAATTGTGATGCATTGTGATAAAATAAACAATGTTATCATGTTACACGGATTCATTGTGATGCACCCAGTCCTCTTGTTGTTCTTGGAATATGGCTCATGGTGCTCGTGATATCAAATAGTGGGTCCTAAATTCCTCAGATAGACTTGTATTGTGACAGAAACCACAAATCTAATTATATTGAATGGTTTATTGATTTTCTTAGTATAGATATTTTGGACAATTGCACTATGTATGAAACTTGTGAGATAATTATGAAATATATCAGGATTTGGTTGTTTAATTCTTCATTTCAATCCTTCATCGGTTATGATGGTTACATGAGACATTTGATGGTTATAATATCTCATATGTGGCGGTATTTCGACACTTGAGAGATTTGGTTTCCTTCTCGGAACAATTTACCTAGATTTTGACCCTTTCCATTTTATTGCATACTACATTATGGATATTACGTTGACGCATCTTGATAAAATAATTACAATGATATGAATTCTCTTTCAAATCATTAAATTTGTATTCTCTTCAATCTTGATTGATACATCAATTCTATTTTCCTCTCATACCTTCTAGACTCTAATCGCTTGAAAAATGCAACAAACACCATTAGTACTCAATCCTCCTATAGTGAAGATACACTTATTATATTTATTCCTCATATGTTTGACATACATATGATAATTAGTCCTCTATGGTTAAAAGACTTTTATGGTACTAGGATTATTCTTCGTAGAGTTGCCTCTTTGACATGCATTATATTTTTTAGATTTGATAGTGATTTATGTTGCTTCTAGCATCCTAGGATAATTTTTCACTATCAGTAAAAGATAATTTCTTCATTTCAAACATCGTGGTTGAGCTTGAGATTATGCACTCTTTCAGATTTTGGATTACTTGAGAATATTTTAATCTTGGAATGTGGGACTCACTAAAAAACATACAGATGGGACACTTGATACTTTTTTTGGGTTATTTTAGATTCTTTGAGAAAGGGTTGAGATGAAAGACTACATATTTCATTGATAGATATTTTTATACTTGGATTCACTAGGAATTATACATAGTGATAATGTTACTTTTGGTCTTGGGGACCTAACTATAGGTGTGTTTCGTCATACCCATTTTTCTTATGTCTTATACAAACCTCATGATATACATGTTTGTATGGATTATATGTCATGGGTGAATGTGTTTGGGGTGTTATGCTACATTCCCCTCATAGGTATGTGGTTTCCTCTTGGCGAGAAATGGTGGTGTTCTTATGGTAATCTTCTTGTGTCATAATAAACTTGTGTCTAGATAATTTTCTCCTACACATTGATGTGGTGAATGTTATTTGTATACACTTTATTTTTTGTGTAATCGGTCTTTACTTGGGTTAAATGTCTTATTTTAATTACTTTCATGATGTGAATTGTTCTATGTTATAGTTTTAAGTCTTGGACAACCTCATGTTATATTGCATTGTTGGAACCCCTACAAAACAATAGTGAAATCATTTTTAAACAATAGAAGTAATGAGATGAAATTGGTAAACGAAATAATTAATTCTAAAACATCAAACCAACCCACTTGTGTATATGAGAATAATAACAAATAGAAATACATATATGAGGAAAACACTATAAAATAAGTTTAGATAGTGAAATTTAGTTTCGATGCACCATGGTAGAGAGAACTATTTATCTTCACATAATATTAGAAATTTGGGAAAATTTTCAAAGCTTGCTTTTTCCCTTTGGGTCTCACATTAGTAAAGAGGTATGTTCACTAAGTGTATATTTTTGACATTAGTTATCTATAGTTTTACGTAATCTTGTTCTACCGCTATGGATTGTCGCATCGAGGACAATTCTCTTATAAGGAGAGGAAGATGTAGTGTCCCCGCCTTTATTATACTCCCCTCTGATTTTGATGAAATACAAGCATGTGTAAAGATAACAAGTAAAATAATAATAATTATAAAAATTTGACAGCCCAACCTAGCCCCCCCTTCCTTGGTTGTGTCATATATTTCCTTTGTCCGAGTGTAAAATGTGTTCATAGTTTATATATCTTAGAAATACATGCTTGGGGGAAGATTTATGGTTTATCTTCCGGGATGTTCATCTATGGGGAAGAGTATAAGAACCTTGACACATGAACTTGACACCAAGCTGTCCAAAAATCAATATCGTGATTGGTTAAATCATCCCCCGTACATGGAGATATAATTGTAACCGTAATATCTCCTCATTTTACTATATACAAATTGATTGATCTGGATCTCGTAGTTTTATATGAAGCGGGTTTTATTATCTTTGAAAGGAGGGGAAACTACTTCATGTCACTTTTTTTTTTATACGTAAGAAGAAGGAGATTGTGGATTAGGAGGCACTTCATTTGAGTGTAATGTCTAGATATATTGATTTTTCTTCTTGTATTTATGATAACATGTGTTACGTGCATCGTAACCTTTACATCTCCATTCTCGGGATAGATGATGGTTACCAGTTCTTTTTCTTTCTCTCTTTTTTGAGTAGTTGTATTGAATAATACATTGAATGTTCCCTTTCCCAACGCTCTTTCCAATATTTTCTCTATCACTCTTCCTGCATGAAACCCTTTATTCATCCATTCTCTACCTGCGTGAAAGGGTTTTTTGAAAAGTTCATGTAATCTCCAAGTAATGCATCCGTAAGTTTCATCCAAGCCCTTCACAATCTTGTGACCTTCCTTTTTATAGGAAATTAAGAGTAGCGTAAAAATTCTTACGCTAATATATGAGGAGAGATATTATGCAAAAATTTCCACATAGTAAAAAAGTTACGAAATATCAGCAACATAGTCATAACAAAACACAAACACCAAATATACGTGGCAAAAATTCTTTCGGATAAAAACCCCACACTTCAAAATCCCACTCAACGTATTTCAAATCTAATAACAAGATGACATACACTTGCAGAGCAAGTTTCTTATAGGAGTATCACCGAAACAATTCTAGGAGGATTAAAAATCACTACACCAATCGCTTTCTACAAGCCTTCAATTTATAGACCTCCAGTTATACAAGAAATCATCTATGGTTTACAAAACCATGTGCCAAACCTCTCATGAGGTGGATAGCATTAAAGAGCAAAATTTCGGTCTAAAATTAGGATCCCACGTCCACAATATTCTCCCTATTTTTGACCCTTACAGATGTCATAAAATATTTCATAATATCTCTAAAAATAATCCTTCCGTGATATACTATCATATGGGAATCTTTTGACAACTCTATTTCTATTTTTAGAGCATAGACAATGTGAAACGGTTGTAGGAAAATATTAAATGAATAAACCAAACAAGGTTGAGACACCTTATTTCCAACAATCTCCCACTTGTCAAATACCTTGCAAGGGCCAAGGGAAAGATACCATCATGGATCAACTTCTAGGGGCCGAGAGGCCCATAGACTTGGAACACCACCTGAATTTTGTTGTGCTCATGGGCTTAGTTAATGCATCTACAACATTTGCAACTATCTCTACCTTTTCCAGCTTCACCCTTCCATCCTCGACCATATCTCTCATGAAGTGATACTGAACATCAATGTGTTTGGTCCTGGCATGAAAAGTCGGGTTCTTCGCAAGGCAGATTGTGCTCTGACTATCATAGTATATCAGAATCGCCCTATTTTAATCCAATATTTGAACACAAATGCTTCAAACCAAATGGATTCTTTACGAGTGCATGATTAGCTTCCATGTACTCTGCTTCAGTAGTGGACAAAGTGACAACATCCTGTCACTTGCTCATCCAACTAATTGCACCACCATTAAGAGTAAACACATATGCATTGGTGGATCTTCTTCTATCGACATCACCGGCCCAATCTGAATCCACAAAACCATGAATACGTAGGGAATATTAATCTCCACTTCCATGAAAACATATAGAGTAATCGATGTACCCCACAAATATCTAAATACCCTCTTAATCGCATCCCAATGCACTCTTCTAGGATTAGACATAAAACAAGAAAGAACTCCAACTGCTTGGCCAATGTCCGGTCTTGCATGACACATAGCATACATTAATCTTCCAACCGCACTCCAGTAAGGCACTCGCTCATTTCTTCCATCTCTAATGGGGATGATGGACATTGTGAAATGGAGAGCTTCGTTCCCAAAGTAACAGGAACACAAAGTGGTTTACAATCCTGCATGTTGAACCTTTACAAAACAGAACAAACATACTTACTTTGGCCAAGCCATAGCTTTCTGTTCTCACGATCTCTTCTAATCTCCATCCCAAGTATGTGTTTTTCTGCACCAAGATCTTTCATTTCAAATTTCACAGAGAGCTAAGATTTCAATTCTACAATCAAACCTTTTCCTTTCCCAATAAACAACATGTCATCAACATATAAAGTAATTACCAGGAAATAATCACCATCAGATTTAAAATATACATAGTGATCAGATTTAGACCGCACAAACCCCAAACTCAACACATATGAATCAAACTTCTGGTACCACATCCTAGGACTTTGTTTAAGGCCATATAGGGATTTCTTTAACTTACAAACCATATTGCTTTTACCTTTCACCATGTAGTGCTCTGGCTGTGTCATATAGATTTCTTCCTCCAAATCACCATGAAGGAAAGCAATTTTCACATCCATTTGTTCAACCTCTAGGTCATAAGTTGTTGCAATAGATAATAAAAACCGAATGGATGTCATTTTAGCAATAGGAGAGAATATCTTACCATAATCAATACCCTCAACTTGAGAGTAACCCTTCACAACCAACTCGTGCCTTATAGTTTTCAACATTTCCATCTAAACCAATTTTTTTCTTAAACACCCATTTACATCCAATAGGTTTCCGACATTCAGGCAATGGTACAAGGTCCCATGCATCATTCTTTTTAAGGGCTGCCATTTCTTCATCCATGGCTATTTTCCAGGACTTTGCATCATTCATACCCAAAGCCTCTTATACAGATCTCGGTTCATCAATGTAAGCACTCAAAGAAAATATACACTTCCAATCATTAGGAGAATACCCATACCTTTCATGTGTTTCCCTTTGCCTTGTAGAATTTTGAACAAGCTAAGGTGGAGATTCTTCCACTTCTTCCTCTTTCGAAGATTCGAGCTTGGTGAGCTCTCCTCAACTTCGTGTCTATTTTGGGGTCTCGATTCAACATTATCAGTGTAGAAGGAAGTTGAACCACATCCATTTTTTCTTCATTTTATTTATGTTGTTTTGGCTAAAAATTAACAGGAAAGATTTAATCTCTCTAAAAATAACACTTCTAGAGTATATTACCTTTTGTGTAACAAGATCCCAAAGCTTGTATCCTTTCACACCATAGCCATATCGATGAAGATACATTTGACAACCTTAGAATCCAACTTTGTTCTCTTCTCCTTAGGCACATGTGCATATGCCTCACAACCAAAAACTCTCAGATGTCTAATTGAAGGATTTTCCCCGACCACACCTCCATTGGCGTTTTATCAACAAGCGCTAATGTAGGAGATCTATTTATCAAATAGCAAGCAGTGGTAACAGCTTCAGCCCAAAACCTCTTTTCTAGACTAGCTCCAATAAGCATGCTCCTAGCCTTCTCCATCAATGTTCTATTCATTCTTTCTACAACTCCATTCTACTCCGGAGAATATGAAGTTGTCTTTTGTCTTTTAATCCCGCAATCTATACAAAATCTATCAAAGTCTACAGAACAATACTCACCGCCATTATCAAATCTCAAACACTTAATTTTCTTCCTAGTTTGAGTTTCAACCATAGCCTTAAATTCCTTGAAACGACTAAAAACTTCATATTTACTCTTTAAAAATATACCCATGTTCTCCTACTAAAATCATCAATGAAAGTAACATAATAAATTAATTTAGTAATAGAAGCAACCTTAACAAGACCAAATACATCCGAATGGATTAGATCTAAGATACATGAAGACTTATGAGTAAACGAGTAAAATTGAACGCTGTCTCCGTTTCCATAAATACAATGTTCACGTAAATTAAACTCCCGATTGCAATCATTCAACCCTCAATGAGGTTCTTATTTTTCGTGGCTTTTAATCCCTTCTCTCCAATGTGGCCAAGCCTTTGGTGCCATAACATGGTATTCTCTCGTAGGTAATTTTGATTCGGTAGACAGAGTACCCTTGGGTACCCAGAAGCCATGACCATCCCTAGAGGAGGAAACCCTCTCCTTTTTCAATGAAATAGTTACTGGCTTAGTTTTATCTAAAGTGCTATTGCACTCAACCGTGCATGCATCAAGTTGGTACAATATACCCAATCTACTTCATCTTGCTAGCACCTCTCACCATTTTCACACCTGCTTCAGAAAACTATACATGCACACCCGCATCTATTAGCTTGCTAACAGATAATAAATTTCTTGCTAGTCCTGGGATATGCAAGACACCATCAAATCTTCTAATTCTACCATCAAAAAATTTCACCTGAATACTACCATGACCAAAAATTTCAAGGAAAGAATTATCACCCAAATACACCTTACCACCATCATAGTTTTCATACTTACTAAACCAATTTTTGTTAGGAGTCATGTGGAAAGATGCACCTGAGTCTATCAACCATGCATTATCACTTACACGAGTGGCCAAAGCTGCAATAAAGGCATATCCATCTTCTTTTTCAGACTTAGAATCAGAATCATGCTTCTTCTTTTTCTTTTTATTTTCTTCTTTACATTCCCTTCGGAAGTGTCCAGATTTGCCACAGTTCCAACATATCGCCTTGGACTTACCAGGAGATTTTGATCTCCCCTTATTCTTGGAATGGCCACGCTTCTTCTCATCTTTACCTTGTTCTTTTATTCTTCCTCAAACACTACAATCCTCTTTGGCATTCAGAGAGACCTTCCTTATCATCTCTTCGGAGAGCAGAGAACCAAAAACATCCTCCTTTTTCAGAGTGACTGAAGTGCTCCCTATGGCCATGACTAGGCTGTCCCATGAGTCTAGCAGAAATGAAACCAACATCATTTGGCACCATTCTTCTTCATCCATCTTAACCCCAATTGAGCTCAACCTGAGTCACCAACATAATGAATGTTTCTAGATGCTCAAATATTTTTCCACCTTCTTCCATTCTCAAGGAAAACAAATTCTTCCTTAAGAATATCTTATTTACTAGAGACTTAGCTTGGTATATCTCACCCACTTTTCCAAAGCTTCTCCAAAGTGGATTATTCATGGGCATTTATCAGATTGAATCTAAAAGATATAGTCTAATAAGACCTTTATATTTTCTATCCATTACATCATATTGTGCAGCCAAAATCGGATCCATAGGCCTATGGACTTTTCATCCACCTCATCCCATAGGTCTCGATCAACCAATAGATCTTCCATCTTCAACTTCCACATTTCAAATTTTTTTCCGAGAAAATGTCTCTACGTCAATCCTCCCATATGTGCTCGCCATTTGAAAAATATTTGCAACTGAGATAACAAAGTATTCTCTCGCACAAGCTCCCACTCAAACCGAATTAGCAAAAAAACCCAACAACCCAAAACTGAAACCAAAGGTGATCGTGCTCTAATACCACTTGATAGGAAATTAAGAGTAGTGGAACAACTTCCTACACTAATCTTTCAGGAGATATATTATGCAAAAATTTAACATAATAAAATAGTTACGAAATATCAAAGAACATATTCATAACAAAACACAAACACGAGATATACGTGGGGAAAATTATTTCTGATAAAAAACCCCACACTCCAAAATCCCACTCAATGTATTTCAAATCTAATAACAAGACTACATACACTTACAGAGCAAGTTTCTTACAAAATTATCACAGAAACAATTCTAGGAGGATTAAAACTCACTACACCAATTGCTTCTCCAAGCCTTCAATTTATAGACCTCCGGTTATATAAGAAACCATCTATGGTTTACAAAACCATGTGCCAAAACTCTCATGAGGTGGATAGCAGTAAAGAGCAAGATTTCGGTCTAAAATTAGGCTCCCACGTCCACAATATTCTCCCCTATTTTTGACCCTTATAGATGTCATAAAATCTGTCATAATATCTCTAAAAATAGTCCTTCCATGATATACTATCATATGGGAATCTTTTGACAACTCCTATTTCTATTTTTAGAGCATAGACAATGTGAAATGATTGTAGGAAAATCTAAAATGAATAAACCAAACAAGGTTGAGACACCTTATTTCCAACACTTTTCAATCTCAAAATGAATTTAATGTGATTTTTTAATTTATTTCTTGATGGCCTATAGAATGAAGGAGCCTATAACAAACACATGGACTATTTAACATAGTAAATTGAAAAATGTGGCTTCATTTTGATACCCTATATGTAGGATATGCACGCCCAGGAGTGGTTAATAGGAATGGGTAACTTTACAAATGATTGATTCATCTAAATGACTCCATATCACATGCCAACACACTTCCACTCTATTCCAAGATATAAATATAGATTAAGGCGTGAACATATTCCACAATATATATATATATATAATAAAATAAAAAATAATAAAGGTGTTAGTTGAAGAGTCTTTGGTCCTCATGGAAGTGCGTTGAAACATGCATTTTTCCTTATCATATAAGATGAACACGTATGGACAAGTGCCACGTTTTTTACCATCATTTTCTCCATCCTATAATCAAAATAAATGTGTTGGAATAGATTAAGGAAAACCATCAAAGAGCAAAGGAGGAGGACGTCTATTTTATGTGTGAAGCTGTGAGATATGCCCATATTTTTATTTGCTTAGAACACATTGGGAACTTGGTAGCAAATACATGGGCATTCACCGAGCATAATGGATATTTGTACAGTGTCTTTGGTTAGATGTTTTATTTTCAAATGTTGAGTAGAAATGTATGAAAAAATTGGGATGATTCTAATGCACGTGAATAACTTATCGAATGGTTTCATGTTGATGGATGTGTAGATTTTGCATGTTCAAAACTAGATTTGGAGCACCTCCCTTGTTACCTCGCTATGAAAATGCACTATAATTATGTTTGTTTCCTTCATTGTGCCTCGATTCCCTTTTTCTCATATTTATAGTTTTCCCTTCATAGTGCTAGTGAAATTATAAATTAACTTAAGAGTATAATTATTTTTATTAAAATTACTTGTTACACATAATGGATATATTTACTTTACATCATGTAGAAATGTTATGACCATTTTAGCATAACCTATACTCTACTGACCATTTTATGTGACAACTAGAACTTTTGGATGATAGAATTGGATAATTGTATCCACCCGATTAGAGAATTAAACTTGACTTCCTTGTAATCCTGTCATTTTTTTACCTTGCTAAAACTTAATAAAACATGAATTTGCAATGACGTATAATTCACTATTCCAAACCCATGGTGGGTAAGTTATGGAATGATCATGTTCACTAGTGACATGAGATATCATGTCAATCTCTATAATGACTTTAGATGATCTTTTTACCTTGTTTCATTACACATTTGGGGGCCTAGTCAGTTATTTTACCACTTTGGTCAGTTGTTAAAAATTGAAAAGTTAGTTTGGTTTTGGCCCGCGATTTAGGCCCCCATACCGAGAAAATAAATTTAGTCACTCGCACACCTCTATTATGTCTCTAGGACTATCATAATCAATCAATAGCTTCAAGAAAATCACCTCGAAGGATTTTGTAGGCCTCAAGACATTTAACGATTAAGCCCAACTAAAGCATAATTACGAAAAGTAGCTTCGGAAATATAGTGGCCATTTGAATCTTGGTCACAAGATTTTTGTTTTGAGAACTCCAAAGGGTTCCCCCGTAGATAGGGGAGTCAACAAAAATTTCCACATGGTGTGTTTGAGCTTCGAAAAATGGATTTCAACCTCATTTTCGGGCCAATTTGGCCAAATTGGTCATCTTTATAATCCTGCAGCACTAGCGAGAAATTTTTCATGGAAATTTTTCTTAGCAAAAAAACTACCGCAAAACCTTTAAAATATAATTTATTCGTATAGATTTCACCGATGGCACTTGTTTATGTTTTATTGCTTATGGAAAATTTGGTGTGATTTTCTCTCTCTCCTCTCCCTATCTTTCTCCAGCTTAGAAGCAAAATGAAACTGCATTTTTGTTCTTACCTCTATTTTATTATAAAATTTTTAATTTATTGTAAGTGGAAAACAATATATATGTGAAAATATTAGTCATAGGGGGAATGCCATGCCAACGTTTATTTTCCCTAACCATGTTTATACTAACTTTTTAGGTTGCATGTAGTGAAATTACGAGTGAAATGGATGTTGGAAAGCTAAATTTAATGTTTATTACGGAAAATGTGAAATCAAGATGTAATTAGAATAGTCGTGTATTTTAGCAATAACACTTGTATTATTAAAGAAGAAGATCTCCTCTCATTGCGTACATGTGTTAAATATAGTGATGGTGTAATTTTACTTGTAACTTTACAATTCAATTGTATTGTAGAATAACATATTTAGTTAACTGGGTTGAATCTTCATAATTTTGTATATTGGTATGATAGTGATATAAAACTTGAAAATAATTTTCTCGTAATCATATAAAAGAAAAATGTTGTTCATTAATAGTATGGCTTGTGACGCTTACTTGAAACGTTTTACACCCTTTTCCACCTTGAATAGGTAATCATCTCGATTTCAGCATAGCGTAGTTAGTGCACTTATCATCTCACATGGTACTTTTTAATAGTAATTAGTGCATAAGAAGGTTAATATTTAACGATATATTTTGCAATAACATTCGATAAGTAGTTGGTCATGGTTGTCTTATAATGCACTCAAATCATGATTCCTTGATAAAATAGCTATGGTCAACCCTTCCTCTCCCAAGGTAAAAGATTTGTCGCCTCTAGGTTACTTGGATATCTTAGTTGTTCACGAGTTAGAAAAAAATTGTAAGAAGGAAATTGGTTACTCCATTAGAGGGTGCTATAAGTCCATTTGAATTATAAGTGTGCATGGTTATCTTATTTTTCCTATTAAAAGAAAAGATAATTTCATACTCACCATGGCTATGAATAACTCCAAACCTTCCCAAAATAAACCACTTTCAACTATATGGAGAAACATAGTGGCGGGTTATAGGTGTTGTGAGAAAAAAGTGCATATTCATATAAATTTTACCACAAGAAACAATGACTAAAGATTTGAATCTTATGGGCCTTTTTAATCTTCAAATATTTAATAAAGGACATATATTATGTGTGACTCTTTCATGAGATTAGAATACCATTAATGCCGTAATGCTTACCCATGGAGGGTCATGTTCCGTTTTCACCAAGAGGAATTAGTCTCTAGACCTCTCGAATAAGATTTCAAAGTGGATGAAAATTTGATGTATATTTCGTACCACTTGGAATGGTTCCCTAGGAAACTTTAGATTATTGTATGTAGATTTTCTTTCTTTATTATATTTTTCCTTCTAATACTTGAGTGGTCAAATAATAATAAAAATGATTTGTTATGTGGGACATTTCCTTTGGATCTCTTAAATCTTTAAACAGAAACCAAAGCTTCATCACTTTGTATTCATATTTTAAAAAATGTTAGTAGGAGACTTAACTACTCAATGTAAAGGTAGAAAGAATACAAGTTGAATAAAATAACCTTGGAAATGTATGGTCTCTTAGAACGTAAGCACATTGATTGTTATCAAGTGAATAAAATGCAAATATGATTGTAATATGAATAAAATTTTAAAAATTCCTCTTGGTGAGCTAACACAAAGATGAGGAAACTTGAAAATTGTAAAAATGGTGGATGGTCCGATGATTATTTTAAGTGGAAACACCATTGTGTATTAACACAATGAAATCTAAGGAAAAATCTAAATATTTAGACCTATTTGAATGATTGTTAATAATTCAATATTTTCTTCTTGTATTCCTCTTTACCGGTGTTGGAATACGCTTGTATGAGTGATTTTTGGTGAAAAGTTCATCTCGTTTTTGGAATGAATATGCTCATGAGGCATTGTTAGCATTAACCCCTAGTATTTACTAATGGATTACAAGAAAAAATCTTACTTGTGTTATAGGTACATACTTATGGTTGGAATACATCTTATTTTTTTCTTTGAGGTTGCACTTATAACCTTTACTTTAGTTCACCGAATGTATGAAATGTGTAGGTGCTAGTAGAACTTACTCTATTGAGGAATCCAACTAATGGGAATAATTGTGACCCTAGTGGTAAATGGAGCTAGACACCTTATATGTGTACCAACCTAAGAAATTTTTTATGCCACACTTTGAGAGGGATCAAGAAAGGTAAAGTTTGTAATGTTACAAAG
Source organism: Taxus wallichiana var. yunnanensis (assembly GCA_018340775.1). Taxonomy (NCBI): domain Eukaryota; kingdom Viridiplantae; phylum Streptophyta; class Pinopsida; order Cupressales; family Taxaceae; genus Taxus; species Taxus wallichiana. The sequence continues at coordinate 170,746,706 of CM031235.1, forward strand.
AATATTGGGTGATGATGACACCTCAAATATTAAGGGATAAGACGTTCATACTCCTAAGTTTGAATTTAATCCTCCTTATAAATAGTTGTGTAATAAATCTCTTTTGAAATTTATATGAGCCATGTTTTAACACACCTCAAACAATGGAGACATGTGTATATGTTATTAGATGAGTTTTTCTTTGTTAATTGCTGTTATGGAATGACATAAACTATTACATGAGAAGAGTAACATAAACCAATTTTTCTTACCCTAAGAGGACATCTTATATGTATCCTTGTGGTAGGTAAGTGATCCTCTCTTCAACCTATACACGTGTGTTATGCTTGTGTGAATGATCTCTTCGGAGGATAATTTTGGATTCTTCATGATTTTGGGGACTATTGCCTACTTAGTGTAGGTATAATGTGCATTCTGGGTCACACCAGATTGGCTTACAGACTTGGACCCAACCTTTGTGTTGCAAATCTAATTGGAAAGAGGTAACATGAACAAATTATGGAATGTAATGCACAATCAAACCCTAGAGAAAAATAAACCTCCTTTGTTTTGAGGTATTGAGAGTCATGATGGTTGTAACTATGTTTTTCTAGGATATTACTCTGAAATAATAACATACGAGGAATACAATAGTATCATGGTAAAAATTAGATACATTAATTTGTTGTAAAGGAAAGTGTTAGTGTTATTTATGTCTGGATAGTGGGCTAGTATCTTTGTTGTTGCATTTATAAATTAAAAAAAAAAATTGCTATTTTTCAATGACATTTTGAGTGGTAAAATAGTGGGAATTACAAATCTATTATGATATAAATTGTGACATAGCTCTAAACCATTGGTTTATTTCATCCCTCATTGGGAAATTCTTCTCAAATTTAGCTTGAGAACTAATCTATGAAGGTATTTTAGGGGCCATAAGTTTATAGATGTGCTCGATATGTGGTGTATCAAGTTACTAAAGAGATAAACGTCGTAACAAGTACTAATTTAATGGGCTCATGGTACCAAGAGTTGAACAAAATACATTTAGGTTAATTCAATTATTGTGTAAAAGGAAAAATACAGGGATAAATATAAAATGATTATTTCCAAGTGCTTTAGGTACAAATTTTAGGTATTATTATAAATATAAATCATAATATAATAATATTTTAAGTTATAGATAATGAGTAACCAACTCCTTATCTATGAGATAAAATTTAAACTAAGGAGAAAAATCCTTACACTTTTCTTCGAACTTGTACATTGCTATTATTCCTAATATTCAATAAATCTATAACTAATTAATCTTTTCTAAAATATACACCTAATTTGTTTATTTTTTTAAACATAGTAAATCGAAACCCTTGCTCAAACAATCCTTTCTAATTACATTTAAAATCTCAAATGTATAAAAACAACTCTAAATTTTTGTTCCTTTTACCAAATATTATACATTTACAAACCCATACCAATTGTTTTTTTAGGTGATTTTAAGCCCTACAATTCTCAACAAAACTTTCAATCTCATTTTTTTCAAGTTGGTAATATTCGGTGATCATTATAAAAAAAATTGAAATTTAATTCATTAACAATTTAAAATAATATGAACTATAAGGTGAAATTAAATTATCATCATTTTCCCATGAATGAATCACATAAAACTTTCAATGCAATCCTGATTAAAGGGAATTTCCTTTATACACAATTTCTTTGTGGTTGTTCAAATGTTGACATTTCTCTACCCAATGGTTCATGCTGACCTAAAATTTACATTAGTTTTCCACATTATAATAGGGATTAATGTAATCTACACGTGATTATAATAGGTTTAATATTGATCTATTTATTTCCGAGTAATCTATCAAAAAGCACCCATATCAAGGGGTTGTTGTAGAGATGCAATATTTACCGGGATGTGCAGTTTGAGAGTGAAAGAAGAATTTTCCCTGCTAATGAATTTGAGTATAGATTAAAGTAGGGTTTGTTTTTCTATGAAAAACTCAATTTAGCAGGGACAAAAACTTCTAGATTGTTCAGAGATCACCGAATATTTAAAGTGTGAGAGATTTCCCATAGAGGAGTTAAGTGGTGAACATTTTTAAGGTGGCTTAGCTCAGTTAAGGATTTGAGTAAACACTGCTTAGATTCCTTGAAATAGAGGAAATATTTCTCGTTGGAAAGCAATGGCTAAATAATTTTAGCACTCGATAGAAGTTGATGGGAAATAATTGAAATAGTTTCTTCGTGTTGTTTACGCTCAATATAAATAAGAATCATTCTTGATGAATAATGCATTACTATTGTGAAAGGAGAAGAACAGGATATGCAATTTGAGTGGTTGGTTTCCATATTTTCAACTACAACCATATGCAAAATGTGGCTCCTAAATTATTTACAATGGAATGTACAAATTTTTATATTTCTCTTAATCAACGGCAATTTTTAAATGTAAATAATTTGATTTTTGATAATGTAATTGTAATTGATTCAGGGTTTGCATTGACGAATCATCTTCAAACTGTATTAATAAATTTGATACTTTAAAATGTCAATTGAGTTTGATTTCTTCCAACGTTATTTGTAATTATATTTTAAAAATGTAATGTTTTCATGTAGGTTCAAGCCTACTTGTCAAAGGGGGATGTTGGAAGAGCTTCTCCTCCACTTAACCCTGGTTTTGAAGAATAGGAGAACCTCCATGTAACTTAGAGGAGTTTTTGAACTATGCATGTATGTGCAACATGTAATTTCTCTCGTAGTTTTTAGCAAAGATAAGATTAGATTTATTCATGGTTTATTTTAACTCCAGCTTCGTCTTCTTGTTAGGAAATTCAAATAAAATAAAACAATTTATTTTATGCATGCACACCATGCGGGTAGATTTAAAATAGCAATTCAGATTTAGAAAGTCCAGTTTAAGGGTAGTTTGTAGTGGATTTTAGAGGGAGTTATTTTTATTTAATAACCAAAATTGTATTTTTTTGGATGCACACACGAAGTGTGAAATCTACACATGTAGATGTAGATGAATATTATGTATGTAATACACACAAGCTAAACATAGCTTTATTTGTATGAGATGAAGCTCTTACAATGAGAGTGAATTAATAAAATGGTTTATCCACAAAGTATTTTCGTTTAATTTTTATTACTATGTTTTTATTTACAAGTTATTTTATTGTTATATTTATGTTGTTCGTTGTTTAATATTACAATTTTTCTACAAATTAGTATCAAAGCGTTGCTTTTGCGGTTGGTTATTAGATTTATAGAAAGCTATGACATCTACATCCAAAGTATGCAGACACTACAATTTAATGGAAATAATTATGAGTACTGGTCATTGACCATGAAGGTGTTATTCAAATCTCAGGATGTGTGGGGAGATCATAGAGAATGGGTATAAAGAGCCCCAAATCTAACAATGTATAACACATTTTCTTAGGTAGAGAAAGATAATTTGAAGGAATTATGAAAGAAAGATGAAAAATCTCTTTTCTATATTCATCAAGAAATGCATGAAAGAATTCTTCCCGTGAGTGGTAAAGCAACCATTCAAGAAAAGAATACATGGGACACACTACAAGTTGTATATCAAGGTAAGGAGAAGCTAAAAACTACCAAGCTATAATTACTTCATAGAGATTTTGAGAATTTAAAATTAAATATTTAGATTCCATAGAATCATTCTTTACTTATGTATTTAGCTTAGTCGGTAAAATAAAATCCCATAGTGAGACTATTAAAGACAAAAAGATTATTGAAACATTTCTTAGTAGTTTACCTACAAAATTTGATCCTCTAATTGTTGTTATTGAAGGAACTAAGGATCTAAGTAAGTTTTCTATTAATGAGTGACATGCATCACTAATAAACCATGAACAAAGGATGAATAGATTACATGTAGTTTTAGATCATGCTTTTACATCTCAAATAGCAGGTAGTCATGGGAAAAAAGAGGAATTTTCATTCCAAGAGGAAGAGGAGGAAGTTCATCTAGAGGATGTAGAAGCGGTTCATAAAACTCGAATGGAAGAGGATAGAGTCAAGAACACGGTTATGGTCGGGAGAAAAGATAATTCTCACATTTAATTCCATTACTCTAAGAAGTATGGTCACTATGCTTATGATTGGAAGAAAAATCAATACGATCAAGAGAGGAAAAATCAAAATTAGGTTTGAAGCTCTACTTCTAGATATATGTTTACTTCATGCACAAGGATTGTTGAAACAATACATTATTTATCCCTTATTGAGTACAATTTATCAAAAGAGATTCCATGTGATGTATGGTATTTAGATTCTTGTTGATAATCACATGACATGTAATTTATATTTGTTTTCTATTTTGTATGATTAATGAAGAGTGATGTTACTCTTGAAATAATAATATTGTGTTTGTAAAATAAAAAGGCACGGTTCTTATTCTAACTAAATAAGGGGAGAAAATGAATATGCATGATGTTTACTATGTTCAGTAAGTTTGAAGCACAACTTGATGAGTATTAGATAGTTGGTAAAGAAATGATAAAAAATTTATATGGAAGACAATGAGTGCGTGATTGTGAAAATAAGCCCTAGTACTCACTTGATTGTAAAAGTGAAGATAAAAATCAATAGGATGTTTCCTTTGATATTAAAACCAAGAAAAAAAAATTGGATATGTTTGCGGTAAAATCAGCAACTCGGTTTGAAGCTAAGTCTCATGTTAAGTCACATCAATTTAATGACGAGTCTCGTGCTCAAACAAATAGGTCATGTGTTAAGGTAATTGAGTTCTACGCTGAGTCTTGTGCCAATGTAAATGAGGTTTGCACTAATGCAAGTGATCCTTGCACTAATTCTGTGCTAATATAATTAAGTCCATTTGAAGGGACACAATCAGATTTTCAATCAGTCATGAAAGATGAATCATGGCTTTGGCATCTAAGGTATGGACATTTGAATTTTGGAGGTTTGAATTTACTTTATAGAAATAATATGGTTAAATTTTTACCCTTGATTGAGAAACTAGAAAGGGTATGTGAAGGTTACGTTTTGGGAAGTAACACAGAAAGTCTTTCGATATTGTAAAAATGGCAAGAGTAAGTGCATCTCTTGAGATTATGACGTTCAAATTTATGTGGACCTATGCAAAAAAACTTCTATTAGAGGTTGTTCATATTTTATGACATTTATTTATGATTACACAAGGAGGACATGGATGTATTTTTGAGACATAAATCAAATGCCTTTGATATGTTTGAGAAATTCAAGGATTTAGTTGAGAAGAAAAGTGGATACTACATCAAGGTTATAAGAAAAGATAAAGGAGGGGAGTATGTTTCTAATGAATTTATGATTTTTGCAAATATCATGGTACAAAAAAATTTACTACAAGGTATACACCACAATAGAATGGTGTGGCAGAGAGGAAGAATAAAACCATTATGGAAATGGAAAGAAGTATGTTGAAGGAAAAGCACCTTCTAAATGAGTATTAGGCGAGTAAACGATAGCAAATTTTGTTTACATTTTAAATAGGTGTCCAACAAAAATTGTTAGGAACATGGTTCCTCAACAATCATGGACTAATAGGAAACATAGTGTTTCACATTTCAAAGTTTTTGGTTGTGTAGCGTATGCACATGTACCTAAAGAGCTAAGGAATAATTTAGACAACAAAGGATAAAAGTGTATATTTGTTGGGTATTCAAAGAATACAAAAGTGTACAAGTTGTACAATCCAGTCACTAGAAAGGTTGTGATTATAAGGGATGTATAGTTCATTGATAATGAAGCATGGAATGGAAGTAAAGATAAAATTGTTAGTATAATAATAGTTATTCCGCATGATGATATGGTAGATGAAACATGCACGACAAGTTGTAGCACAAGCTACACCTCCTTCTACATTTAGAAGGTCTCTCAAGATTTCATCCATCTTCAGCCATGAAAGAGACACCATAGAGAACACCAAAATAAAATCCATCACCACAAATCGGTCCATCCTCAAATAGTCCTATGCATTGGAAAACAAGAAGTCTTAGTGAGATTTATAATGTTGATACAACTAATTCATTTTTCGATTTTCGCATTGTTTTCTCAAGCTGCAGATCCAATATATTTTGAAGAGGCTATAAAGAATGAAGTTTTGGCACAAGCCATGGATGATGATATTAATGCTATAGAGAAGAATCAAACATGGGAGTTGATGGATCTTCCAAAAGGAAAGGATGTGATAGGAGACAAGTGGGTCTATAAGAGAAAATACAATGCTAATGGAAAAGTCTAGAAACAAAAGCAAGGCTGCTAGCAAGAGGTTTCACGCAATAATATGGAGTTGATTACAATGAAAAATTTGCACTAGTAGCACATTTGGACATGGTAAGAATGGTTTTAGAAATTGCAGCTCAAAACAAATGGCCTATTTATCAGATGGATGTAAAATCAACATTCTTCAATTGTTTCTTTGAAGAGGAATTTTATGTGAATCAACCGAAGCTTATGAAATTGAATGTCATGAAGGAAAAGTATACGGATTGAGGAAAGCACTATATGGTCTCAAGCAATCATTTAGAGCTTGGTACAATAGAATAGATTCTTACTTGATTGAGAATGGTTTCACTAGGAGAAGTAGTGAACCTCCATTATACACCAAGATAAATGAGCAAGGTAAGATTATAATTGTTTATTTATCCAGTAGATGATTTTATCATTCTTTGTAAATCTATCTATAGTCATCAAATCAGCCATGAAGAAATAATTTGGGATGATAGATATTATTCTTATGCATTACTTTTTGGGAATTGAAGTCTAACAATCAGAAGGTGAAGTTTTTATTTCACAAGAAAAGTATGCAAATGATGTTTTGAAGAGGTTTAACATGTTGAATTGTAAGTCAGTGCCAACACCAGTTGCAGTAGGTTTGAAGTTGAGCAAAGAGGATAGTGGATCATTGGTGGATCCAACATTGTTCAAAAAGTTGGTTGGAAGTCTTATGTACCTGACATCCATAAGGCTTGACATTATGTATGGTGTGAGCCTCATATCAAGGTTCATGGAATCTCCAAAAGATTCACATTGGCAAGATAGAAAAATAATTTTGAGGTATGTGTGTGGAACAAAGAATCATGGAATTTTTATTCAAGTTTAGATGAGTTCAAACTAATTGGGTATATAGATAGTGACAGTGTTGGAAGTATAGATGATAGGAAAAGCACATCCAGCTATAATTTTCACTTTGGAATAGGATTTGTTTCATGAACATAAAAGAAGCAACCTATTGTCATGTTATCTTCACCAAAATCAAAGTATGTAGTAGCAACAAGAGCAGCATGTCAAGTTGTGTGGATGAGAAGAGTGTTGAAATATTTAAGGCAGAAACAAGAGAACGCTATACAGATTTTTGTGACAACAAATCAGCAATAACATTGTCCAAAAATCATGTTTTTCATAAGAGGAGCAGGCACATTGATACAAGGTATCATTTCATCAGAGAATTGGTTAACAAAAAATATTCCATCTTTAATTTTACAAATCCAAAGATCAGTTTACATACATTTTTACAAAGGATTTGGAAAAGAATGTTTTTGACTATTTAAGAGATTGTTTGGGAGTTTGTGATCTTGCATATGGCAGATATGGAAATACAAATGCAACTCCAGAATAGTGAAAGCTACATGGTTGAAATTAAGGGAAGGTGCTGAAATATGCATTCATGTTCGCATGTAATTTCTCCTATAGCTTTTTAGGAAAGATAAGATTAGATTTATTCATGCTTTAGTATAACTCCAGCTTCGTCTTCTTGTTACATTTTAAAAGTCAAATAAAATAAAACAATCTATTTTATGCATGCACAACATGTGGGTATATTTAAAGTAGTAGTTCACATTTAGAAAGTCTAGTTTAAGGGCAGTTCGTAGTTGAGTTTAGAGGGATTTAGTTTTTATTTAATAATGTAATTGTATTTTCTTGTGGATGCACACAAGTGTGAAATCTACACAAGCGGATGTAGATGAATATTATGTGTTGAATACACACAACTGCATGTACATATTGATTTGTATGAGCCTAATCTTTGACACTAACAATGAATTAATAAAACATTTTATGCACAACAATGCTGGTTTGATTTTTCATTACTATGGTTTTATTTGGGACTTATTTTATTGTTTTGTTTATGTTGTTCACTATTTAGGAATGAAAATTTTCTATTAATGAGAACAAATGCTTTCACCAAAATTATTCCCGGAAAACTCTAACCTTGACACTTTTAAATATAAACGGAGTTTATTTTCTTCCAACATTATATGTATTTATATTTTATAAATCTAATTCTTCGATTGTGATAGACCAATGAATTATAAGAATAACGGGACTCAAGAATTCATTATGATTGAATTCAAATGAAATAATACACAAACCCAAGTAAAATAACAAGATTTTTTTATGCTAAAAACTAAGAGATTTGCCCAATTTTAATTTATTTAACCTAAATAGAGATGGAAATCTTCTTAGAAAATTTTCCACCATCTTTATTTCTTATTATGTAATGTAATCTAATTAAATCTAACAAGTAGCATTAAACTTAAAAGTAATTTTCACTCCAACAATTGTTACAACTTCGAGTGTGGTATACCCATGAGCATATGTCAACACTCTAGTTCCTCCAATCACATACAAATCTCTATTGCCCTAAAGAAATCTATTTTCTCTCTGCATCACCATAGTGTTGCCATTGTATCTCCCACTCTCAAATATAACATTGGTAAGATGCGAGAAAAATGTTCGATTAACATTTGAGTTGGCTTCAATTCCTTGAATTGTTCCCAAATACATGGAGGAGGGATAAGGTCCTTCTATGATTGGGTGGTCTAACATGTTTACCATTCCAAAGGCCACCAGATTTGAAGACATTCCATTCACTCCAGAAATGATATGATAACTACAATATCATTGGGTCCATCGATTCTAAGCGTGAGCGTAAAACATGATATTTGTATCACTTGCTGACACCAAAACTCCAAAAACAATACAACAAAGCAAGGAGTGATGGTAATAAAGATTTTGAAGCCATTGAATTAACAGTTAAAAACTAAAGAAGCTTGTAATGGGAGAGTTATAATGATATTCGTAGTGTTGCATAGGAATATATAGAGAGAGGGATCATTTGCGCAAATGAATTTGCCACATGGAAGTTGTCAATAAAGAAATTATGCCCGTATGTTTTGAGCCTTGACGTGCTAAATACAATTCTATTTTGACAAGACAATCTGACACTATAAATCACCATCAACAACATAACAATACTAATTAAATAAATTAGGTCTTCGGCTATTGATTCATATTCATAATTATGTTTTACAAATATTTTTATTGACCAAGAACACTGCATTACACCGTTTTGATCTCTTAAGAGGTAAAGGAATAATAAATGAGTGATATTTTGGGATGGTTTACCAAATCCCTAAGACTTTTCCACAATTTATACCTTTTTAGATACTATTTCTTAATGAAGTACATATATCGTTTTCTCATAAATATCAAAATTTCATTTTCTTTGGGTAACATAAGGGTTGTTATCCATAGAATTTCTAGAAGTCTTTTGTCTTTATGGAGATTACTATTATTGGCACTAATTTTGTTGGTAGAATTTTTGGCATATGCTAGTAGATAGGTAATAAAGGATTTATTGGAGAAAGTGAACCACAAATGAACTCTTAAGGAATTCACAAAAATCTTGAGTTCTAAAGTGGTAGATAATTTGAACACATAAATGGAAGGTATTAGATTAGTTGATGGAAATATAATTAATTGATATTTGTATTTTATTATTTTCAACTTTTTTTTTAATAAGTGATAACAATATTTGGTGTGTTTGTAATTGCTCATGCATAATATGATTTTGAATGGTATTTTAAAAATATTTTTGTTATCACAATACATTGTTTTGGTGGATTTGAGGGAATATCAATATCACTTTGAACTTGGCAAAACCATATGACATCATAGATAGTTCTTGGTGTTTCCTTGTACTTCAATTTATTGAAATAAATGTCCATGGTCATTTGCTTCTTACTTACCCAATCATTTTATTTTTATTTCCTTGAAACTACTCGTGACCAAATTTTAAAACAAACCCATTTGTCAAATTTTAATCATGCTTCGTCAATGGAATATGCCCAATCAATGTGTGAATAACCAACTTCAAGAAGAATTCATCTTTCTCATACTCTAGCTTGAGAATCTCAAGCTATGACCATATATATTAACACCCTTTTATGTTCTTTCAAGTGTGCTTTTCTATTCCCTATGATGAACCTAGAAAGTGAAATCACAAAATATTCTAGATCTAGTTTGGGATTGGTAAGTGTAATTCCCACAATAATTTAATATGAAAATAAAATTTAAATATTTATATATAGTGTGTTTGAAGTGCATTGAATAGGAGTGGTTAGAGGAAATCATGGACTCCATGTGAAGGGACGTGGGCTAGTTTGCATTGGGAAGGTGTGAAAGCATGGGCGAGACCATATGGTGTTGACTAATGGAGGCGAGTGGTTCGAACAAGGTAGGGTCATCCATCAAAGCATAATGGAAATCAGATTTTTTTCCTCAGCAATTTTCTCGACTTGCGCCAAAAGGAGGAATCTCTAGAATAGGGTATGGAAATCCATCTAAGCATCATAGATATAGGAATTTTTATCAAATTTTATAGTTACAAGTGCTCGATAGATATGTATGTAGGTGTGGAAGCATGCACTTGGAATGTGAACGGTGACTAAATCCCTAAAAGAAGCTGTGGCCTCGTGGTGCAATTGATGCAAGATGTGCACGAAATGGATTTTTGGAGAGAATTTATACGGTATGTGGGTTGGTTGTTTAAGCGAATCATGTTGAAAGAAGCGAAATTTACATCTAGGTAAATCATATGATGTACTCGGGAGCCATATGAATTGAATCTTTTACCGAGTGGGGAGAAAGTTGTGAAGGTTTCTATGCCAATTGTCTCATCTATAAGAAAATCTAAAGATCTTGAAGAAAACAATACATTTATTGCAAATCTAGCTACTAGGAAACCTAATATTTCCAATACCTTGTGAAAGGTTTGTGTTTAACTCAATTTATGCCTGTACTTTTGACTCTTGTGATGTTTCCAAGACATGGTGGAAAATTATTATCATTTTAGACATCATAAAGATGTGAAACAAGACTATTGAGCCACCTATGATGCCAAAGAAAGATCTTTTCTATTTGCATTCATTGCACGTGTTGGTGCTCAACGTAGTCTCGTCCCATTTGTCATTTAATTTCCTCGAGTTTTCAGCCTCTTTCATGTTTTCTATCTCCCCATGTTGGTGCTTGAAGACTTTATCCTCCATTTGGTTGCCATGATCAGTCCCTTCCTAGGTCAAGGATCACTTAAAGGTCAGATTTTTTTTCGTCTCTATCCATCTGAAGGAGTCTGTAAATTGGGCGTAAAACTCAGGTTGCTCCTTTCTTTCCATTTTCCATAGTCACGTATTGTTTTCTCTGTCATTTTTGTCCCAAATACCTGAGGAAACAAGATTGGATGTAGCTCGGAGGATCATGTTTGAAACTTATAACATCTCCAAATTCTCTATCCTTGAAGAAAAATTCATCTCTCCGGGGCACGAATGGTGGTTTTCTTGCATTTTACGGTTTGATGGGTGTGTTTTCCCATCAAATTCACATCTACGAATCAATGGAAATGTGGCCCTTTTTGGTTAGAAGTAGCTCAATAGGGAACTCTAGAAACTCTATTACGCGATTTAACCCAAAACTTGTCCACATGGAGGAGCGACACTCATTTGAAAATTCACCTTTCAGTTTGGCCTTGGAGTTGCATCGAGGGCTAAGTTGAGGATTCCGCTCCTTTTCCCGGACATAGACAAATTTTTCATGTAGCCGATACATTTTTGGCGAGACATGGACACATGGTGAGCTGCGCTTGTCAGGGTCTCGCTCTTGGGCACCATCTTGAAGTTGCGCCATAAAGACACGTGTAGGCTTCTATCGGGTCTTCCCATACTTAGACTTTTCAAAGAAATTTTCTGAATCCTAGGACACGTGGAGGGACCGCACATGTTTGGGGACCAGCCCTTGAGTTTTATTTTGAAGAAGCGCTAGGAGGACACTTGGAGGCTTCCGCTCACTCTGCCTTTTTGCTTGGACTTTTCAACGGCCAAAGGAGACTATCTCGGACCTTAGACACATGGCGCCTTCCACTGAACCTTCAAATTTTTAACAGACTCTGCCAGATTGAGACACGTGTTGAGTCTACGTTTGTTTGGGAATCTACTTTTTGGGACCATCTCAAAATGCGCCATTAAGACATGTGGTAGGCACGAAGATTGAGAAACATAGCTTTGGGGTTATTGAAGGTTTTACCTTTTAAAAAGAAATAAAATTGTAAGTTGAGCGCAGCCATGACAGGAAAGTAATGCCGGCGTTCAATAGTCAAAAATGGAGGTGCGGGTCCACGAGGAAAATGTGGAATTTTTCCTTTTTGGAAAATAAGTATAAAGTGAAAAATGAAGCCGCAAGTCATTTGGAACCCACATGAGATGCTAAATAAGGAAGGAGGCAGATCTGCGAGGAAAATTTGGAAAATTTTACTTTTTCCAAAAACAAGGTAGAATAGCGTAATCAAACCACGGTTCCTCTAGGACCCACATTGGGACACGTGTCGATCCCATTTTTAAGGGTTGAGGGGTGAGATAAATGTGAAAATTTTATTTTTCCAAAAGTTATAAAATGTCAAAAAGGTGCTCCAGGCCCGTTTCAACCACATTTTTCCATGTGTAAGGCTCAAATTAAAGTTGAAAGGAAAGATCAACGGTTGTTGTGCATTTCACCTATTTTTGCCATTTTTGCTCAAGACTTTTGGAGATGTAAATACGCACTATTTTCATCATTTTTTGATGAAATTCTTTTAAATCTCTGTCGAGTAAGGTGCCATTGAATGGATTCAAATCTTAAATTGTGAGTCAAGGATCGTTGAGGTCGATATTTTAAAGAGGGAATTATTCAGGCACTCGAAAAAATGGTAATTACAAGAGACATAGATGCGGGGAAGAATTGTAGAGGAAAAGGAGTGAAAAAGGATGAAATGATGAAAGTGTAGGTGTAAAAGCTAAAAAAGGCATTGCCTTGAGAGCGAAAGGGATGACCTTTGTCAATTCCGGCTATGTAGAGACTACGAAAAATGATTAAAAGAAGTTTTATCGCATGAAAGAATCGAGAATGATTAAAGGGACTCCCAAAAGTTGTGGCATGGCATCCTAGTCATTAGTCAAGGGCCCAAGAAATGTGATCGTACACTGATTGGTCCACCTAGAAGATTTTGGATCTGAATTTGTTAAGCGCCATTATACAAGAAACAAATTAGTAGAAGCAAAGGTCCTCGAATATTATTCTTTTTGGGGAAAATATTTGTGGTGATTGAAATGTATAAATGCAATGAGAATACTCTTACAAATGTTCATAGTTTTAATTCTTGAGAAGAAATTTGAGAAAGTCATCTTCCCGAGAGACCAAGGTCAAGATTACATGTTATTTTCTTCTATGTTAGATTTTATGTCGTGTCAAGTTGGTTGCAGATGTATGGCCATTGAAAAACACGATATTTCTCTAGAATTTTTCCCCTCTTGATGAATATAAGCAATTTTGGAATTAATTTGTATTTAATCTGTAGCAATTTGTGTCTACTTTATTTTAAGGATGTTTGTAAATAGTTTCTTTCTTTCCTATTGCAATATTACATTGAAATTTTTGTGAAATTACACAGGATCTCATCCCTGTGATAGTCTAATGGTATTTGCAATTTCATTTCAAGAAAATGCTTCATCTTGGATTTGATAAACCAATTTAAAATTTATTGATGTCATTTCTTGATAAAGATTGTCTTTAAGTGTTTGGGTGTACCTTAGGCATGATTAATTAGAAAATTTAGTATTTAATTGAGTCTTCCAATTCAATCCTTCATGTTGGAGTCTCAAAGATTATGTTAAAACATGTTGATTTGGGCCTCCATTGAAGCACATGTTTTGGTTGAAGGAACGTCTTGACTGTTCTGAAGCTTTCTGTTGTGAAGTTTTTCATTATTGTGAAGTCCCTCCAAATATCTAGTATAATCAACTTTATCCTGCTTCATCTCCCACCAAAATCATTTAAAAACCATTGATCCACCCTGAACAACCCTTGTTAATACATGTATCAACAAAGGAATAAAATCTACTTGAAAAATATGCGAGAACAATCAAAGATTTCTTAATGTCTTTAGTAACCTTTCCTTGTAATGAAAATATCTCCATAATCTAGAAGTGATAACTCGTGAGAGTCAGATTTGGTGTGTTGATCATATTTTCCCAAGGTATTATCTATAAAATATGTGGAAAATAAGGATTTAACAACATTCTTCAATAATGAGAGGTTCACAAAATAGGTTCTCTTACCTTGGTTGAAAAGGCGACCAAAAATAGTTAGGATAAGATCACATCTTTTTAAGGTGTTGTCAACTTCTTCAAAGCTTGAGTGCTAAAAATTTAGATAGATTGCTTCCCTAGCTATAAAATGACATACATAATCATTTATCTTCCTCTGAGTGTCTTGTCAAATCCATGATGTTTCTTGGGCTTTGAAGGAGACTAAATCTGGGTACCAACACGCTTCCACGGCACCATTCTTGGGGAACTAATTTGCGTTGCTTTAGGAACTGATTTGCATTGCTAAGGATGATTTGTTGCAGTTCATATCCATTTGGCTTGTTAACAACACGCTTCTTGTTCCATTTCCGGGGACTTGTTGAAAATATTTGAAATATTTGGATACATATCAAACCCTGGTAATGTTTCTTACAAATTTTGTGTGCAAATACATTGTTACGAAGTCATTCTATATGCATATTTGTGAGATTTGTTCGAAGTTACATGCTTTGTCTACAATTTTCCCGATTTCCAATAGTTCTGCACTTTACTTGCATTGTGATTGATAAATTTAGGTAAAAAGAAGATCGAGATATGATAAGTTTTGCAAGATTACAGTATTTGGACATTTGTGATTAGCTTTTAGTGCATTTTTGCACATATGAGGTGAAAATACTTAGGGGGTGACTCCATGTTGATTTATTTTGGACAAATGCAAGTGTCTTAACCTTTGTCGATGTGAATTTGTTACTAATCTTTGCAAATCTAGAAGGAAGAAGATATTTCTTTATTAAGGACCTATTTTAGAAGGTTGTTTCAGAGTTGGGAAAACAAATTCTAAGGTAGAATAATTTGGAAAGTTGTTGGAGATCAAGGACCAAGAAAAGAGATCTCTATTGTTGAACTTGAAAGTGATCAACCTGTCATTAAAGATTTTATTTCTTCCTCCAAAGTGCATCCGAATCGGGTAGTATTTTTATTGAATTGAATTCTCCATCGGTGAGGGCTCTTCTTTTGTATTTGAAAATCTTGCTTCTCATTACTGCCTAGTATTTTCTAAATCTACTAGTTTTTCAAGAAGATGATCCTATAGGGGATATTCATTTTTAAAATTACAGTTCTATTCCCCCAGACCCTCGGTTCTCATCACCTTACATCTCTAAAAAAACACCTCCACAAAACAATATGGCTCAGCTCTCACCTTTGAGACCTCCATTTGTTGCGAAACAATTTTGGTCCCATAAATTTTAGAGGATGGATGGTTATCCAAATGTAGATCCCAAGATGTAAGAAAAAAATTTCCAAAGTTCCACGACAATAATGTTTATTAGTGGTGATCGACACTTAAAGTTGTTTGTCGATATGATGGAGGATTTCAAGATAGAATTTGAAGATGTATATATCAAATTGTTTATCCATACATTAGAAGAGGATGTAAGGTCTTGGTATAAATCTCTACTTGACAACTCTATTGATTCTTGGGTTGAAATGAAGAATGCATTTAGATTGGAGTATGGTGACAAAAGCAGGACACGAGGTTTCTTTGTCGAGAATTTGAGAATATTAAAAAGAATCGGTTGGTACCAGGTTTAATCTCATTCACAACTTGAGTAGCATCATGGATTTTAAAAGACACTAAGAGGTAGATAAATGATTTATATGTCGTTTCGTAGCCGGGGAAGAAATTTATCTCGACTTATTAGCACTGGGCTTTGAAGAAGTGGGTAACACCTTGAAAGGATTTGATCTTATCCTCACTATTTTAGGTTGTGCCTCTCAACCAAGGTAAGAGAACATGTATTATAGCCTCTGTTTTGTGAAGGGGTGAAGATGTCCTTATATTATCTAGATTGTATGCATATGGACTAGAGAAAACATGATCAATTTCCCATTATTCAAACTCAAGCAGATTTGTCACTTCATGCTTAAATGATGGAAATAACTTTTCAAGACAAGGTGAGCTACTTAGAGACATGATGTGGTCTGACCGCTGCTTTGTGCATTTTTGTAAATGGATTATATTCTATTGTTGACACACAATCACAGGGGTAGTAAGGTGGGATTAGGTGATTTTAAATTAATTTTGGGGTGGGATATTTTTAGACAAGACTAACCAGAATTTGCCAACTTATTCGAGGACCTTTCTAAAACTTGAAAAACAAAACCCAAATAATAGAATGCTTCAAGAGGTTAAGGTATTCCATCAACTAGGATATGTGCACCAAATGGAAGCCCAGATCTACACTCTTCAACACAATCTCGATGGTTTGTCACAAAAGCTTGAGTTAGATGAATTAGTTAAGCATATAGAAATTTCTATTTCATCATACCTAACGTGCACCCATAGGTTTACAAACAATCTACCGTATCAAAGGAAGGAAAAGTGAATTTAATTTTTTTATCCCTTTATTAGATGAAAGTTCTTCTAATCTTGGGATTGAAAATACCACTAAGCTATCACAAGAATGAGACTGCATGATCAAAGAGACTCTAAACACTAGATTGCAATAAGCGCAAGAAATAAAAATTGAAAGCATTATGAAATATAAGCGTATGCAAATTTTCCCAGAGACAACATAAAATAATCTAGAAATGACCAAAATTATCAGTAGGGGAATGTTACAAGAACAATCTCAGAGCTTGTTAGTGGCTATACATCTACAACCAACCTAACATGATACAAATTTGATGCAAAAAGGAATTAAAATGGTTCTCAGGTGGTTTCTTAGAGAATGGGCTTCTTCCCAGATTTTCCTGTGAAAATTCTAAGTTTCTCCAACCATTTGCATGAAAAATTCATGCAATATATAACTTTCACTCACTCACTCACTTTTCCCCTCAAATCTTCCCTCCAAAAGTGGAATATTTGAAGCACATTTGCTTTGCAATATTTTTGGAAAATGACATTTAAAACAAACTTGCAAAAAGTTGTCAGGTTGTTCTTTCAAAAGGTGAATCATTACAAAAATTTCATCATTCTTCAAAGTGGAAGCACATTTTTCAATTCCCATGCTTGCAGTCCCTTTCATTTCATCATTTCAACTTTTCTCTTCCCAATTTTTACTATGCAACTTTAGATCTGGTAATTCACATTTTTATGAACTACACTAAAAATTCATTTGAAAAATGCATTGGATTCACAAATTAAACCCCCAATTTAATTAATCTAGACCGGCGAGGCCAAAATGAAATGAATTGGCAAAAATTTCATGAAGATTGATGTAAAAACACATCTCCAAACTTCCTCAAGATCAAATGGCAGCCAAACTTGTGACATGCACAGCTACCATTGATTTGTTCCTTGGGATGTGCGGATCCGGGTGAAAATGGGCCTCGGGACATCATTTTACCTTTTTACCACTTTTGGAAAATTTACACAATTTCTTATTTCCTTCATTGTTCATACGATGATATTTGGGCGACACATGGCACAATATGAATAGATCTTGAGTCGTGGCTCAATTTTACACATTTGCATCTTTACGGAAAAAGGAAAAAAATTATTTTTCCTCCGAGCTCGCCCTTCCGCTTCAAGTTTCTAAAGTGGGTCCTAAAGAGAACCCCGATTCCCTTTATGCCTTTAACTCCCTTTTCCCTCAAAGGAAAAAAATTTCTCTTTTCCTCCGCCAGACCCACACCTCGCTATTAACTTCTTAGATGAATTTTGACTTTTTACCCTTGGGCTTGGGTTAGTTTGATAGTTTGAGTCATTTGAATACAAGAGGAAAATTTTCCAAGTTGCCCTCGATGGTCTACCTCCCCACCTCTTTGACTTTTCAAACTACCATGTGTCCTCAAAGTGCTTACTTCAAATCCGGACCAAAAATTTGATTCTCAAAGCGAGCGTCATCCACCCACGTGGACATATTTGAGTTGAGGCTTTGTTATCCAAAATTCACCCCCAAGGTAATTTTGATAACATGTGTCAAATTCTTTATTCCCAAGCAATTATATTGATTAGGTGAAAAGTCATGTTTCTAGGGTCCCCTTATATTTTTCTAACTCCCCATGTCCAAGTAGAAGAGAGAAAGTTTTGGAGAAAGGTAAGAAAAATTGCAAAAAACAGGCTCGGGCCAGGAAAAATTGCGAAAAATGGCTAAGTCTTAGTCCCCGGACAATCGGGACATGAGGGACATCTGGGCGCAAACCGGCCGAAAGGCCGCAAGGCGGTCTGCGCAGCATTTGGGACATCCGGGCCAAAAGGGGACGCGAGACGCGGAAATCGGCCGGCCGAAAAATGGAAAAAAAAAAGACTAACTATTGAAGCAGCGATGGGAAATCGGGCGATTAGTACGTGGAGGATGCAAGTCAGCCAAAAAGACTTAAGGCAGCCCGGAACAGTTGGGCCGAAGGTACTGAAATCGTGAACCAGCCGGATCGGCCGAAATGAGAACTTAAAGTCCGGGACAGTTGGGACAAAGGGCGCAGGCCGGCCGAACAGGCAGATCGGGAAAATTTGTCCCAAGCATCTAGGACATCACGGGCCGTGAGTACGTGAACGGCCGGTTGGCCGAAATGGGAAATTTCAAACCTTGTGCCAAGTGGGACGAGGGAGGACGCGGGACGCGGATAACCGAAGGAGCCGAAAGCCAATCAGATCACGCCACGTGTCACCGGTAGAAAAGGGACATGGAAGCCCATTTCGGGCGGTTCGGAAGAATTTGCCCTGCGCAATACTAGGACATTTGGGACAAAGGGACGCGTGGGATGCAAAAAGCGAAGCGGCCGAAGGCAGAGAAGAAAAGTCAACGTTTGGCCGTGGAACTTCAAACGGCCATAACTTTTGACTCCGAGCTCGATTTTCACAAAATTGGACTTTCTGGAATGAGCACGGCGTCGATCAATAAAAGAAATATATTCGGCTCCGATCGATCAATGCTCATTCCCGTCAAATGACGAGAAAACGCCTGCGGACCAAAATAGCTGCCGCACTCGAGAAGGCCATAAATTTTGCATTTCTCAATGAAATCGCACAAAATTAGTACCGTTGGAATCGTGGTTCCAATCCTGATGCACAAAAATCAAGAAATTCAATATTTGATTAGAAATTGATTGATATTTTAAGGAAACGTGGCGGGTTGAGCAGTGTTTTATTTGGTATTTGGGAGTGCAATTAAGAGAGCATGGTCATCATTCTTTCTCTGTTGCAGCACATGGGACAAGTATAGGAGCCTTTTACAAGTAATGTACAATCATTTCACTCAATTTAATGCCTCTTACAGGTGGTTGAAGGACAGATTTCGGGATTTCCATTTTTCCTTCTCTTCTCCTTCTCATTTTTCTATAAATTGGAGTGTTGGGCTCATTGTAAAAGAGAGAGTTTTTGGGTAGCAAAGCTCTACCAAAATTGCTTTGTGAAGCTAGTGTGTTGCAGGCCCTTGTAGTGGACTCCTTGCATGGTGATCCAGGCCCTTATCTTGTAATAGACTGAACTGTGCATACCGGGAAGCAATAAAATACAAGTTTGTGGATGTATCTTCCCTGCTTTGTGTTTTCTGTGCATTCTTCTTGCCCATTTTATCTTTCTACAAGAATATTGTGTCTATTATTATGTTCTTGCAGGAATTCATTATCATTGTGTGTGCTTGGAATATTCTTTGTGAATGCATTTTGCTAGATTATGGAGAAGCTGTCATCACCTCTTTTAGTGTGCACTTTGCCTCTCTGTATTTCACACATTTGGAGACTACTCTCATAGCCTCCTTTTACGGTGTATCACCGCTTTAGTGTAGGCTTTCATTTTATGCATTCTCTCTCCTGGTCCCTTGGAAATTTAGATTAGAATAGTTAGCTTATCTGCATTAGAGTAGATTGTGGCGGGTAGTTTAGGAGCAAGAACTTGACTTTCTCTAGAGATCTATCTCAAGTAGCAAGTCCCTGACTTGGAGATAGTACCCATGTTACCCAATCACACCGTGAGTTCAAGTATATGCACTTGTACAAACATAAGGTCTTTGTGATTCGGTGATAACGGGATTTTCTCTCTTTTTTAGAATTTTTGAAGTATTTAGTGAGCCGCATCAACTAAAAAGGTCTCACATCCCCTGTAGATGCAAGGATGTAAATTTGACTGGGAGAAAACACCCATCAAACCGTAAAATATAGAAACACGAGCATTTAAGCCTGAAAATGAAGTTTTCTTCAATGACAGAGTTTAGACTTTTGAAAGGCTTAAACACAATCCTTAGGGACACGTCAACTCATTCTTTTCAAGTATTTCAATGTAGAATGTCAAGAAAAAAATTCTAACTATGGCATTAGAGGGAATGGGAAAACGCAAAGTTTTTGAAAGGACAAAGCTTGGGGAACTCAAAATACGAGACCTTTCGAGGAGGAACAAAGAAACTAGGATACCAATATGGACCCATACATGATCTTTGACCCAGGGTAGACTAAAAATGGCAACAGAGACTAGCCAAGCACAACATGGGGAAGGATAAAATGACAGAGGCCATAAATCAATAAATTTCTAAGGGCACAAATGGGGCGACACAATTTTGAGCACTAACATAGGCTCGACTCGGGATGGGCTCTCCTGCGAGTGCCATAAGAACAAAAGTAGACCTAGTGCCAAAATATCCATTGGGAAAATGGAGTCACAAGCGAAAACACCCAAAAAGTAGCTGATAAACAGACCAAAATGGCTGCCACACACAAAGCCAAACCACAAACTGACCAAAACAACAAAAAACAGAGTAGAAAAACAAAAGAATGTACACATTAATAGTGGTTTTGGGGATCACTCCAAAAATGCTTCAAATGTCCACCATTAACGGGTAACTCAAGCAATTCCCCATCTAGATCCTTGAGGAAAAAGGTATTCTCACCAATTATTATGTCGATGGAATATGGGCCCATCAACAAAGCATCAAATTTACCATGCTTTCCCTTATCTGCATGCTACAGTATCCCACAATAGCACAAGATCTCCAATCTTGAAAGCTCTTGGGGTTACCTTCTTATCAAATAGCTTCTTCATCCTCTCTCTGAATTTTACATGCCTCTTATGGGATTATCTTCTTGCTTCATCAAGCTCGAAAATTTGATTAATCCTTGCTTCATATGGACTGATTTCTTGGTCTTCAAGTTGTTGAACAAACTGAAATGAAGACAATTGCGAGATGTAAGGGCAGCCACGGTTTGTGTTCCATATACCAATTCAAACAGGATTTTACTTGTAGCTCTATTGGCGGTGATCACATGTCGGCCCAAGCAAAAAAATTAGTTGCTCACCCACTTCTTCTTGTTCAATTCCAAATTCCTTTTAATGATATTTAAGAAGTTTGTATTGTTTGACTTAGCCTATCCATTTCCTTATGGATTGTAGTTAGAAGCATATGTCAACTTTATCCCATAATCTTTACACATTGCCACTAAAGGTCCATCTCGAACTCATGGCATTATCAGCAATAATCTAGGCGGCACTTCAAATCTGCATATGATATGATTCAATATGAATTCTATTACAACTTGGTGTGTTTCCTTCCTAGTGGGCATTGCTTCCACCCATTTTGTGAAAACATCGTAGCTACCAAAATCTATTTGTGTCTAACACTTTATGAATCAGAGATTTCACCAATGAAGTCCAGCCCCCAATGTTTGAAAGGAGCTTCAATTGATACAGGATATAAAGGAAGGGATCCTGAAGCTTTCAATCTTCTAGAGAAACACTGACAACTCTCACATCTTCTAACCAACTGAGTTGCATCCTTGAAAATATTTGGCCACCAATAACCAACCCTCATAATTTTTGTGTAGTAACTCTTCCAGCAAAATGTCCTCCAAAAACTCCCCATGGAAATCAGCAACTATTTTGGGAGCTTCATCTTCACTCACATATCTCGGGAGGATTCCAAGCCAACCCAAAGTTTGTAATGATATATTTTTGAGAAGCCAACTTGAGGGCTCCTTTCTGATTTTTTTTCAAATGCCCAGGGAAGCATAAGTGTCTGAGATAAAATATTACATCCTTCTACCATTCCAAACTCAACAATTTCTCAAGAACATCTATCCTTTCTTCCTCTACCTCATTTACTTCAGCATTCTATAGATTGCTTTCATCCATGAGCTTAGCAAGACCCAAACCTCTTACTAGCTTTGTGGTCCGGATGTTCATATCATACTCCTGCAATTTGTTGACCCATCTACACCTTTTGCTTGATATCTCCATCTCGATAAGATGTCTTTCACCATTGTGTGAGGAACATAAGAAATAATTTTGGAACTCAAAATATAAGGCATAAAAACTTTGTTGTTTTTACCAAGGCAAATGCTTGTTTCTCCATGATTGTGTATTTCAACTCAGCTACTTGCAATGCCTTAATAAATAAGTCAATAGGTATTTTAGCTCCATCATCATCCTTTTTCAACAAAATAGATGCAATGGTGTGCTTAGAAGCAAAGGATAAGATTTGGAAAGGTTTCTTGTAATTTGGGGCTTAGAGCAGGGCATGCTTCAACACTTCCTTGATTCCATCAAAAGATTTAAGGGAAACCTCTTCCCACTTGATATCATGTTCCTTCTTACACATGCAAGTAATGGGGAGAGTCAACTCAGCAAAATTAGACACAAATCTTCTAATGAAATTGATTTAACCAAAGAAGGAATGGATTCATTTCTTAGTTTTTGGAACAGGATCTTCATTGATAGCTTTTATCCTTTATGGATCAATTATAAATCCTTATTTAGACACAATGTGAGAAAGTAGTTTTTCTCTTTGCACTCTAAAATGGCACTTCTTTGGATTGATTTAAATTCCATATTCTCTACATCTGATCAGCATTATTTCCAAATGTTGTAAGTGGTCAATTCTTTTGCTAGAAAAAATAGTAATATCATCTTGATAAACAACAATAAAATCATTGATATAGCCATAAAAAGAAACGTCCATGGCCCTTTAAAAAGTAGCTCTAGCATTCATTAAACCAAAGGGAATCCTAACAAAAACATATGTTCCCCATGGAGTAGTAAAGGTAGTTTTAATCCTCTCTGATTCTTTGACAACAACTTGGTTATAACCGGAGAAACCATCCAAAGTAGAAAGAATTTTAGAACCAGTCACTAATTGCAACATGTTTTCCATGTTTGGTAGAGGATAGTTGTCTTTCATTGATGCTCTATTTATATTTCTGAAATCCACACAAATTCTGATATCTCCATTTTTCTTTCTAACCGGCACCAAGTTTGCAACCCAAGAAGAATACCTTGTGGGTTGAATGATTCCTCCATCTCTCAACTATTTCAATTCCTCTTGCATTTTGAGAGAAAGGAGTGGGTTAAATGGCCTTTTATTTTGTCTAAATATTTTGGCATCTTTCTCAATAGGGATTTCATGTTGGAACAAGTCTTCTCTATATGATTTCAACTTGGAATAAGACCAAGCCAAAACAGTCCTGATATTGTTTCAAAAATTGGATATAAGACTGTTTTTCTTCCTTGTTTAAACCACTCCCTAACCAAATTTTTCTTGGATTATCCTTTTTCCCAAGTCATTCTCCTCAACATCTCTAGATGCAAACATGATTCTATTGATTATACAATCAGCATTGTTAAAATTTGACTCAAGAGCAACCAGCCCTCTAGGGATGGTGTTAGTCTTCAATTGAATGATATCTCTGCCAATCAAGGTTTCTTTTCCATCAACATTATAGAATAATGGTTCCAAATAAATATGTTGATCCAAAAACTCACCTTGGTTTTGTAAAAACCTCTGAACCCGAGCATCATCATCAAATACTTTCCAATGCTTGATGTTATCAGGGACTGCAGACCTAGTGAGTATTTCAACATCATATTCACAATATGGAGAAATGGTACAATTGTCAAATCTTGACCCCAACACTGCTAGCCTATCTACAATCATATTTAAACTTCTATCATGATGAACAATGTTGAAGGAATCAAACATCTCAATCAGATCCCAAACTACGTGTTTATATTGTTTCATTCGCTGATTTTTTGTTGCATACAATTTTCTAACTTGTTTGACAACCAACTCAGAATCTCCCTTTACAATGACATCCTTTACACCATACTTCCAAGAAATCCTCATCCCTAACAATAATGCCTCATACTCAGCTATGTTATTGGTGCATTCAAAGTTAAGTTTGAAAGAAAAAACAAATTCCTCTTTTCTTGGAGAGATCAAAACAACACCAGCACCATTACCAAATTTGGAGCAAGCTCCATCAAATAACAAAGTCCATGGAGAGCCTACTTCTTCAAGACACTTAGACTGATCCATCTTGTGCTCCTTACCATCAGCAAACCCAATAAAATTATCAACATCAACATCAACAAATAATACTTCATAAGAAGCATTGTTTGGATCCTCAATTAGGTGCAATATCTTCTTTTCTCCATATAATTTTACAAGGTTACCTTTCAATGAGAATGCTGGAAAGAGATATATCCATTTGGACACTCCCTCTAACACTTGCATCCCACTTTCTTGACAATAACATACCCCATTTAGCGGGGAAATCGACAATTACAACATCAAGCTTCAAATTCTTACCCGAATAGGCTACAAATTTCACCACCAAACCTTTGACACATCTAACAACTGGAACTTCCTTGGAATCCATGGTAGTCCACTTACCATACGCTACTATTACTTTGATATCTAACTCATTCATAACTTCCAAAGGTGTGACGTTGCATGATGCCCCGTAGTCAAACATACAATTATGTAGGAACTGTCCTTGATGATAAAAGTTGTGAAGAAAGGGTCAACACTCATCGAGATTCAAAAAGGATATTCCCAAATATACCTCGAGTGGTTCACCAAATTCTTCCAATGCTGATGTATTTCCTACCTCTACAATAGCAAGTGGAGCTTCTATAACATTCACATTCCTTTTGACGGCAACCTTCTCCTCCTTCAATCCCAAATACTCAAGTGCTCTCTTCTCATGCTCGGGGATTCTAACAAGCTAAACAATTGGTATACTAACCTTGATTGGCTCAAAACTTGAGCAATGTCATAGGGAATGTATTTAGGAAAAATAGCAGTGGAAGGAGGGCTGGAAATTTCATCGAGATGGCACAAGGTTTTAGTAATTTGAGCATGGGATGAAGCATAACGCTTGGGACAACGGGGCTCTTAGCACATGTTTCTTTCTTAGGAACCTATTTTGGGATATTAGAAAGAAATGGGGTTTTATTTTTGGCCTGTGGCCCATCTCCCTTGATATTCTTACTTCTTGTGTTATACTCCATTTTGGCCACCACACAGCATTCATAAGCAACTACCTATCCTCTTCTCGAGGGTATACCTCCATCATAGTTCTTGATCATCAATGCCCTCAAGAATTCAAAATCATTATTAGGCAGTTCAAAGTCTTGTACATTATCAATTTATAAAACATGAGGAGGAGGAAAAAAGATGTACCCGTTCAATGCAATCTGAAAAGCTAGCAGCAGTCCTTGCACTTATCACTTCGGTGGATGTTGCTCCTTGACATGAGTTTATAGGGAAGTCCAACATGCAAGAATCATAATCTGTATTACAATCATCAACTTCCTCTTCAATTTACTGATCTATTCCACATGAAGGATGGGGTAATAAACATTTGTCACACCAGTCAATCTGATTTGCATCATCAACAATAGCCACTCTAGAATTTAGCGAGATCGAGACACTACCTTACTTTCCTTGGCCTAAGATTTCCTATTTCCAAATCCAATAGGCCCTTTACCTTTGTCATCAAATCTCTGCTCATTCCTATGGTGATTTTCGAATCTATCTTGTGCTTGTTGCCTAGATTGACCTTGTGAAGTTTTCCAATTTCCTTCTCATCTCTTTTCAACTTGTAGGAAATCTCTTTGTGACCCCTACCAAATTTTCATCACTTCCTCCAAGTCTACACTCTTACTTGCTTGAGGCTTCTCAGGGTTTACCAATTTAACTCCATCTCTTTGAGGAGGTTTCCCAATAGCCTTGATATTGTTCTCAATTTGAAGTGACATGGCGAAGGCCTACCTTAAATTGTCAGGGTTCTTGTCCCTCAAGTAATATGCAATCTTTTTATCAAATGCATTAGAATATTTTATCAAACAAGATTCATCACATGGTCTTAAATTCACTAACAATCTCCTCAAAGTTTTATTGAACCTTGTGTTGAAGTCATGGACCAATTCATTTGGGTTCTTCTTGATATTCTCAAACTCTAATAAAAGGAACTTGGGATCAGTCTTGTCACCATATTGCAGCCTGAATGCATTTTGCATTTCATCCCATGAATCAATAGAATTATTTGGCAAGGCCTTGTACCAATCCCTAGCATCCTCCTCTAAAGTGTGGACAAACAATTTAATGTACACATCCTCAAATCCAATTTCAAAATCCTCCATCATATTAATATATAGTTTCAAATGTTGATCACATGTTATGGCATTATTCCCTTGGATCTTTGGCAATCTACCGACATCCTAAGGCACAAGCATTAGGATAGCCAGCCATTTCCTAAAATTTATTGGGCCAAAGATGTTGACCACAAATGGAGGCCTAGGTGGAGGCTAAGCCATGTTTTTGGTGGAGGTGATCTTGTGGGCAACACAAGGCAGTGAGGAGCGTGAGGTCTTGGGGGCTCAAGAATGTAGTTCACAAGATTGATATTCTCTAGGTGCTCATTTTCTTGGAAATTTTAATTAAATTTGAAACACACAAGTGTAGATTGAATAAGGAACTCACCAAGTATAACAGAGGGACCTTCACTAGTTGAAGTAAACAAGTTTATGAGAAGATTTCTTGAATCAAAGTCACTAGAAGAAGAGTGATAATCCTCTATTAAAGGCTGATCTCTCTCACCAATGGATATTCCTTTTCTTGATGTCTAACCTTCAACAACCTTCCAAACTTTTCTTTCCTCTAAAACTATCTTTCCCAATTCTTGAAATAATTTTCTACTTGGGTCTCTCCTAAAGAAAGATCTTCTTCCTTCCAGGTTTGTAGATTTTATGTGACAAACTTCACTTAATGTATGATAAGGTACTGGTATTTATCAAAAATATAATAGCAAGGAGTCGCCACTAAGGAATTTCACCCTATTTTGTGCAAATGCACTATGAAGATCTATCAAATGACTGCAAATATCAGTGTTATGCAAAGCTTTAATAGATCTGATCTTCTTTTATTCAATTTTTCAACTATGGTGTAAAGTTTGAAACAACAAATTGGAGACACTTGAAAATATTAAACTCAAAACTATACTCTTCATTCCAGCCTTATAAATCTGACTAGAAAATGATGCTCAACAATGTAGTTGCACATAAATCACATAAAACATATTACCAGGGCTTTGAAATACTAAAATACTCCCCAAAAATGGTGCCCAAGAAGTGTGTTGGTACCCAGATTTAATCTCCTTCACAACTTGAGTAGCATCATGGATTTTACAAGACACTCAGAGGTAGATAAATGATTTATATGTCATTTTGTAGCTGGGGAAGCAATTTATCTAACTTATTAGCACTCAGGCTTTGAAGAAGTGGGTAGCACCTTGAAAGGATTTGATCTTATCCTCACTATTTTAGGTTGTGCCTCTCAACCAAGGTAAGAGAACTTGTATTGTAGCCCTTTTTTTGAAGGGGTGAAGATGTCCTTATATTATGTAGATTGTATAGATATGGCCTTGAGAAAACATGATCAATTTCCCATTATTCAAACTCAATAGAGCTATCACTACTAAATGATGGAAATGCTTTCAAGACAAGGCTGAGGCTACTAGAGACATGGTGTGATCCTGACTACTTTGTGCATTTTTGTAAATGGATTATATTCTCTTGTTGACACACAATGCAACACAAGGGTATTATAGGTGGGATTAGGTGATTTTAAATGAATTTTAAGGTGGGATTATTTTAGACAAGACTAACATAAATTTTCCATCTTATTTTAGGACCTTTGCAAAACTTGAAAAAACAAAACACAAACAATAGAATGCTTTAAAGAGGTTAAGGTATTCCTTCAACCAGGATATGTGCACCAAATAGAAGCCTAGATTTACACTCTCCCACATAATCTCTGATGGTCTATCACAAAATCTTGAGTTAGATTAATCCGTTAAGAATTTAGAAATTTCTATTTCATCATACCTAAGGTACACGCATTGGTTTACAAACAATCTCTATATCAAGGAAGGCAGAGCGAATTTAATTTTTTTTATCCCTTTATCAGATGAAAGATATTTTGGTCTTGGGATTATAAATACCACTAATCTATCACAATAATGAGACCTACATGATGAAAGATACTTTAAACACTATATTACTGAGGAGCAAGAAACACAAATTGAAAGCATTATGAAATATAAGCGTATGTAAATTTTTCCCAGAGACAACACAAAATAATCTAGAAATGACCAAAATTATCAGCAGGGGAATGTTACAAAAACAATCTAAGAGCTTGTTAGTGGCTATACATTTGCAACCAACCTAACATGATACAAATTTGATGCAAAAAAGGAATTAAAATGGTTCTCAGGTGGTTTCTCAGAGAATGGGATTCTTCCCAGATTTTCCCGTGAAAATTATAAGTTTCTCTGACCATTTGCATGACAAATTCATGCAATATATAACTTTCACTCACTCACTCACTTTCCCCTCAAATCTTCCCTCCAAAAGTGGAATATTTGAAGCACCTTTGCTTTGCAATATTTCTAGAAAATGACATTTAACAAACTCACAAAAAGTTGCCAGTTGTTCTTTCAAAAGGTGAATCATTACAAAACTTTCATCATTCTTCAAAGTGGAAGCACATTTTTCACTTCGATGCATGTAGATTCCTTTCATTTCATCATTTCAACTTTTCCCTTCCCAATTTTAGTCTACTGACTTTAGATCTAGTAATTCAGATTTTTCGTGAACAGTGAAAATTCATCGGAAAAATTCCTTGGATTCATAAATTGAACCCCCAAATTGATTAATCCATACCTTTCAGAGCCCGATCACGACACGAATTGGCAAAAATCCAATGAAGATTGATGCAAAAATGCATCTCCAAACTTCTGAGGAGGTCGAATGGGGGCCAAATTGGTGAAATGCACAGCTACCATCGATCTATTCCTCAACTTCAAATTTGAGCCCTCCACATGGCAGATCTGGGTAAAAATGGGCCTCGGGACGTCTTTCTACCTTTTTACTACTTTTGGAAAATTTGCACAATTTCTTGATTTCGCTACCATTCCCATTGATGAGATTTGGGCTTGACATGTGGCACAATATATTTCATCAGAGTCATGGCTCAATTTTAAACATTTAGGCTCTTTCGGAAAAAAGAAAAAAATTCCATTTTTCCTCCATAGCTCTGCCCTTCCACTTAAAGTTTATAGAGTGGGTCCTAATAGAACCACGGGTCCCTTTATGCCTTTAGCTGCATTTTCCCTCAAAGGGAAAAAAATTCACTTTTCCTCCACCAGCCCCTCTCGCTATTGAATTCTCGGATGAATTTTGACATTTTAACCTCGGGCTTGCGGGTTAGATTGATACTTTGAGTCATTTGAATACAAGAGGAAAAATTTCCAAGTTGCGCTCAATGGTCCACCTCCCACCTATTTTACTTTTCAAACTACCATGTGTCCTCCGGTGCTTCTTCAAAGCTAGACCAAAAATTTGATTTTCAAAACAAGATTCGTTCACCCACATGGACATATTTCGAGTTGAGTCTTTTTTTTATAGAATTTTTGAAGTGTTTAGTGAGTCGTGTCCAACAAAAAGTGCCACATCATTGTAGATGCAATTATGCAAATTTGGTGGGAGAAAATGCCGTCAAAATGTAAAATATAGAAACACGAGCATTTGAGCATGAAAATGAAGTTTTCTTCAATGACAAAGAGTTTAGACTTTTTCAAGGCCCAAACATGATCCTTAGGTACACATAAACTCATTCTTCTTCAAGTATTTCAAGGAAGAATGTCAAGAACACAAATTCTGATTGTGGTGATAGAGGGAATGGTAAAACGTAAGTTTTTGAAAGGAAAAATATTGGGAACTAAAAATATAGACCTTTCCAGAGGAACAAAGAAACTAGGAGACCAATATGGACCCATACATGATCTTTGACCCAGGGGTAGACTAAAAATGGAAAAAAATACCAACCAAGCACAACATGGGGAAGGATAAAATGACAGAGGTCGTAAATTCATAAATTTCTAAAGGAACAAATAGGGCAAGGCAATTTTGAGCACCAACAGAATCCCAATGAATCAAAGTGCATGATTTTAATACAAGATTCAAGAATAAATTAAGAATATTTCCTATGAATTTGAGGCCATGTGATGAATCTTGTCTTATAAATTATCCGATGCATTTGATAAGAAGGATGCATACTATTTGAGGGATAAAAACCTAGCACTTTGACGCATGCCTTTCTATGGCTCTGCAAATTGAGAACAACATTAAGTCCATTGGAAAACCTCCTAAGAGGGAAGGTGTTAAAGCTGATAAACCCGAGAAAAAAATAAAGCAAGCAAGAGTGTGGATCTTGAGGAGGTTGTTAAAAATTTGGCAGGGCTATCAAAGAAATCTCTTACAAATTAGCCTAAAGGCGAGAGAAAGGGATTGAGAAGAGTTCATAAGGTCAGAAAAAGGCACAAAATCATGATATATTTGGTAATCATCCTAGGGGTGATCGGAGGTCCGATGTGAGGTAAGGGAACCATGGGATCTACAAATAGACATCCCAAATCATGTGAAAGTAGAATGGTGCTTGAGCCTCGACTACCTTAGTTGCTTGTTGTTGATGAAGCCAATGGGATTGATTGGTGTGATAGATGTTATCTACCCCATCCTCCATGTGAAGTAAATAAGCAAGAAGAAGAATCTTATAATGATTATGGTATTGATGATGTTTTTTGCATGATGGGTTGCTCTTCAAGCTCATAATAAGGATCAAATTTTAACTAAAGTTATAAGTGCTCAAAATTTCAGCAAATTTTGGGATTGCATTCACCAGTACCACTTCTTCCTCTTCATATTTTGAAGTAGATGTAGTGATTTTTTTGAAATACCTAATAATGAATTTGATTATTTAAGAGGTTTAATGATAAGGAAGTATGATGGAGGAATCTATTCCGAGAAGAGGAAGATATGTAGTTATTGATGAACATTGTTGTCACTCAAGAAAAGGATTATAATACTAGGAGTAGAGTTTTCAAAGGAGTAGGGCCTCAAGCCAAACCTAAAACTCCATTGCTTACTAGTATTCCTAAAGAGGCTCCTAAGAAAGATACACCTTCCAAAGGCCTTGTTGTCCCAAACAAGATTCATACTTCTCCTCATGCCCAAATTGTCAAGAATCCCATGCCATCTGAAGAGTTTACTAATCTTCCTTCCAATGTTGCCTTGCCAAAGAATGATCCAGATGGCATTGCTTGAGTTTTGATTCAAATCAAATTTAGTGTTCTAATTTTTAGTTGCTTAGGATTCTTGAGCACAAGAAGAGAGCATTTGAGTACTTGGGATTGAAAGAAGAAAAGAGTACCCCAAGCAGAAATGTAAACATTGTAGAAACTCCTCCTCAACCATTGTAGACCTTGAAACACCACTAGCATTGGAAGATCTTGGAGAAGCACCTGAGGTTTACTTGGGGACATCTTTGGTTGAATCCCAATTAAATGTTGATCCATTTTTTACAACTTTGATCATTAAGGATAGACTGCTGCACAATTGTATGTTTGATTCTGGAGCATCATGCAATGTCATGCCTCTTGAGGTCATGAATGAGATGGATATCAAAGTGACAAAACATATGGAATATGCACTACCATGGACTCTAGAGAGGTACCCGTTGTTGGATGTGTAAAATTTTTGGTGGTACAACTTGCAGCTTATCTAGGTAAGAACGTGAAACTTGATCTTGTCATTATTGATTGCCCTACCAAATGGGGCATAGTGTTATCAAGAAAGTGGGCTACAAGTGTTGTTGGAAGTGTTTAGATGGATATGTATTTTTCCACCATTCCAATTAAAGGTATCCTTGTAAAGTTGTATGGAGAGAAGAAAATGTTGCACCTCATTGAAGATCAAATAATTCTTCTTATGAAGTGTTATATGTTGATGTAGATGTAGATAACTTTGTGGGGTTTGCTGATGGCAAGGAGCACAAGATTGATTAATGCAAATGTCTTGAACAAGTGGGTTTACCTTAGACCTTGTTATTTGATGGATCATGTTCCAAGTTTGGAAATGGTGTTGGCATTGTTCGATCTCCCCAAGCCAAGAAGAGTTTGTATTTTATTTCAAACTTAACTTTGAATGCACTAATAACATTGTTGAGTATGAAGCATTGTTATTAGGTTTGAGAATTTCTTGGAAGTATTATATTAAAGATATCATTGTCAAAGGAGACTCAAAACTAATTGTCAAACAAATTAGAAAATTGTATGCTACTAAAAATTAGAGAATGAAACAATACAAGCATGTAGTTTGGGATTTGATTGAAATGTTTGACTCATTTAATATTGTGCATCATGATAGAAAGTTCAATGATTTTAGACCAGATTGTAGTCTTGGGATCTCGATTTGATGTTTGTTCAATGTCCCCCAATTATGAATATATTGTTGAAGTAATAACAAGGCCATCTTCCCCGATAGCATGTAAAAAATTGGAAATTATTTGATGATGATTCCCAAGTGAAATGGTTTCTATGCAAAATAAAGGGGAGTTTATTGATCAGTATATTGATTGGAGAGCAATGGTGTGTGCAGCAGAAGGAAAAGAAACTTTGTTTGGCAAAGACATCATCTAATTGAAAACTAATACCATTCCTAGAGGGTTGGTTGCTCTTGAATCAAACTTTGATAATGTTGATTTCATTATTAATAGACATATAACAACCTCAAGGGATGTTGAAGAGCATGACCTTGGCACAAAGGAGAAACCAAGGAAGATCTGGTTGGGAAGTAATCTGAGAAAGGAAGAAAATTAATCCCATGTCCAATTGTTGAAGAAATATCAAGACTCTTTGTCTTGGTCTTATTCTGAGATGAAAGCATATAGAGAGGATTTGTTTAGCATGAAATTCCTCTCAAAAAAATGCAAAACCATTTAGAAAAAAGAAAAGGCTGATTAATCCACTCCTCTCTATGAATATGCAAGAAGAATTGAAGAAGCTAAGGGATGGAGGGATTATTCAGCCAATAAGGTATTCTTCTTGGGTTGCAAACTTAGTGCCAGTTAGAAAAAGAATGGTGATATTAGGCTATGTGGATTTTAGAAATCTAAATAGAGCATCAATGAAAGATAATTATCCTCTGCCAAACATGGAAAATATGCTATAGTTAGTGACTGGATCTGAGTTTCTTTCTACATTAGATGGTTTCTCTAGCTATAATCAAGTTGTTGTAAAGGAATAAAAAAGAATTAAGACTTCTTTACCACTCCTTGGGGAACATATGTCTATGTTAGAATGCCTTTTGGTCTAATGAATGTTGGAGAAAATTTTCAAAGGGTAATGGATGTGGATTTTTGTTACATTAATGATTTCATTGTTGTTTATCAAGATGATGTAACTATGTTTTCCAGGAAGAGAAATGATCACTTGTAGCACTTGGAAAAGATGTTGATTAGATGCAGAGAATTTGGTATCTCTTTGAATCCAAAGAAGTTCCATTTTGGAGTGCAAAAGGCCAAGTTTCTTGGTCACATTGTATCAAAGGATGGTGTCATGATTGATCCTGAAAGGGTAGAGGCTATCAGCAAGGTTCCAATTCTAAGAACCAAGAAGGGAATCCAATCTTTATTTGGGAAAATGAATTTCATTAGAAAATTTGTATCTAAATTTGCTTGAGTGACTCGCCCATCACTTGCATTTTGAAAAAGACCAAATTATCAAGTGGAAGAAGAAACATCTATTTAAGCTTTTGATGGGATCAAAGAAGAACTAAATAATGCCCCTATTTTGGAAGATAAAAATTACAAGAATTTTTCAAATGTTCTCTTTTTTCATGAAAACACCATTGCATCTGTTTTATTAAAGAAGGATGATAAAGGGGTTTAGAGACCAATTGTCTTTTTAGTAAGGTGTTACAGGAGCTGATTTGAAATACACCATCATGAGAAGCAAGCATTTTACTTGGTGAAAGAAATAAAGGTTTTAGACCCTACATCTTGAGTTCTAAAGTTTTTCTTATGTTCCCTACACCATGGTGAAAGACATATTAGTAGAGATGGAGGTTTCAAGAAAAAGATGCAAATGAGGAACAAGTTGTAAGAATATGACATGAATATCCAAACCATGAAATTGGTAAGAGGTTTGGGCCTAGATAAACTTATGGTGAGGAAACATGAAAACTATTGAGGTAAATGAATAGAAGGAGAAAGGGTTGATTTCCTTGAAAACTTGGTAAGTTTTGAATGGTACAAAGATATAATTTTTTATCTCAAATATCTTGTGCTTCCCTAAATATACGAGTAAAATTAAAAAAAATATCTCTTAAGTTAGCCTCTCAAAATATGTCATTACTTATTTTGTGTTATCTTAGAAGAACCCCGAAGGATTTCTCTTGAGATGCATTACTAAAAATGAGGCCCCCAAAATAATTGTTAATCTCCATGGAGGGGTCTGTGAGGGACATTTTTCTAGGAGAATTGTAGCACATAAAATCTTGAGGGTTGGTTATTGGTGGCCAACTCTCTTTAAGGATACAACTCTATTCGTGAGGAAATGTGAAAGTTTCTAGTGTTTTTCTAGAAGAATGAAAGCTTTAGGATCCCTTCCTTTATAGCCTATGTCAATTGAAGCCCCATTCAGATAATGGGGAATGGATTTCATTAGGGAAATTTTTTTCCTTCTAGTGCTGGTCATAAATGGATTCTTGTAGCCATTGATTATTTCACTAAGTGGGTAGAAGCAATCCTCACCAAGAAGGCAACACACCAAGTTATCATGGACTTCATACTAAATCAAATCATATATAAATTTTGATTGCTAGAAAAATTGTTGTTGATAATGCCATGGGTTTCGAACCAAACCTTTGGTGGTAATGTACAAAGAATATGGGATCAATTTTGCATATGATTCTAACTACAATCCCCAAGGAAATGGACAAGCTGAGTCCACTAATAAAAACTTGAAGTCATTAAAGAAGTTGGGTGAACAAAAGGAAGTTTGTTAGTTTGCTATTTGGGATAAAATCAATCAAAAGAACTACTAGTAAAAACCCGTTTGAACTAGTATATGGAACTCAAGATTTTATGCCCCTACATTTGTAGTTGTCTTCATTTAAGTTTGTTCAACAGATTAAAGACCAAGCATTTAGTCCATATGATGCTTCAAATCAATAATATTATTGAGTTGGATGAAGAGAGAAGGGCATCCTATCATTGGCATGTGAAGTTTGGAGAAAATTTGAAGAAGCTATTTCACAATAAGGTGATACCTAGAGCTTTTAGCATTGGGGATCTTGTGATTTTATGGGATAGTAGACATGAAGATAAGGGAAAGCATGGTAAATTTGATGCATTGTGGATGGGCCCTTATTTAATTGATATTTGAATTGGTGAAAATACCTTCTTCCTAAAATACATAGATGGGGAACTACTTGAATTTCCTATTAATGGTAGGCATTTAAAGCATTTCCTTGATTGATTTCTCATAATCAAGGTATACTCCATTTGTACAATGTATAGTTATTTGTTTTCATCTACTTTTGTGTTTTTGTTCATTCTGGTCCTTGGTGACCTTGTTTTGCTTGTTTCTTCGTTTTTGGAGGATTTGTGGTTGTTTTGGAGGATGGTTTTGGTTATTCTACTAATGGTATGTTTATGGCACGTGATCTATTTTTTCCACTTGGTCTATTATTTGGTTCTTCTAGCACTCAAGGAGTGCCCATCCCCAAGTGGAGCCGATGTTGGTGTTCAAATTAGTCTCCCCCTAGTTTTCATTTAATTTCCCTTAGTTGTAGCCTTTGTCATGTTTTTTATCTCCCGTGTTGATGATTGAAAGACTTTATCCTCCATTTGTTTGCCATGATTTGTTCCTTCTGGGTTGAGGATCACTTAAAGGTCAAGAATTTGTTTTCATCTCCTGTCCATCGAAGGAGTCATAAATTGGGTGTAAAAATTGGGTTACTCCTTTCTTTCTTTTTCCCACACTCACATATTGTTGTCCTGTTCTTTTTGTCCCAAATACATGACAAAAAAATTGGATGTAGCTATTTTCAGAGGATCAAATGGTGGTTTTGAAACTTATAACATCTCGGGAAGTTTTCTTTCCATGAAAAAAATTCATCTCGGGCTGGAAATGGTGGTTTTCCTACATTTTTTGGTTTGATGGGTGTGTGTTTACAACATCAAATGGCTCACATCAAAACTTTTCCACATAGAGAAATGGTGCTCATTTGAAAATTCACCTTTTTGGTTTGGATGTAGATTTGCGGGGGGAACTGGAGGATTTTTCTTGGCTCGCCCATACCCAAAACTATCCATGTGGAGGAATTAGCTCATTTGAAAAGCCTTTTAGACATGTGGTCAAGTTGCTCATTTGGGATCTTGGAGGATCCTACCTTAAAATTTTTAGGGACTTAGGAAAAATTTCATGTAGTTAAACCTTTGAAAGTTTTCTAAAGCCTTTGGGACACGTGGAGTCTTGCTCATTCAAGGGTTTTTCTCTTGGGAAATTTTGAAGCAATAAATTTGGAGGTTTCTTGGGCCTTCCCACATGGAGAATTTTCAAGAAACACATGTTTGGGGACCCGGCCCACGAGTTTTATTTTAAAGAAATGCCAGGGAGGAAACTTGGACTCTTCCACTCACTCTTCCTTTTTCTTGGAATTTCAACGCCAAAGGAGACTATCTCGGACCTTAAACAGATGGTGCCATCTGCTGAAAATTCAAATTTTTAATAGACTCTTCGGAATGAGACACGTGTTGAGCCCGCGCTTGTTTGGGGTCTTTAATTTATGGATATCTCAAAATGCACCATTAAGACACATGGTAGGTGGGGAGATGGAGAAATGGATCTTCGAGATTATTTAAGGTTTTTACCTTTCATAAAAAGGGATAAAATTGTAAGTTGAAGTGGAGCCATGACATGAAAGTAATGTTAGTCTTGAATAGTAAAAAATGGAGGTGTGGGACATGGGGAAATTGTGAAATTTTTTTTTTTGGAAAATAAGTATAAAGTGAAAAAATGAAACTGAGTCCACTGCTAGAAACCACATCGAAGTGAAAGGTGGAAGGGTGGAGTGAGGGAAAAATTTGGAATATTTTCCTTTTTCCAAAAATGAGGTAAAATAGTAGAATCGAGCCACATTTCCTCTAGGATCCACATTAGGACATGAGTCAAGCCCATTTTCTAAGGGCGAAGGGGTAGAGGAAAATGTCAAAATTTTACTTGTTTCCAAAAATTATAAAATGTCAAAAGGTGCTCCATGGACCATTTCAAACCACATTTTTCCACGTGGAATGTCTCAAATTAAAAGTTGAAAGGAAAGATCAAAATAGCTATGCATTTCATTTGATTTTGCCATTTTTGTTCTCAAGATCTTTCGAGATGCATTTTTTGCATCATTCTTCATAATTTTTTGATCAAATTCTTGTCATTTTTGTCAACAAAGTTCCATTGAATCAATTTGAAGCTCAATTTGTAAATATGAGGTTATATTTTGAAGTAGATTTTTCCTCAAGCTCATTTAGAAATGAAAAATTCAAGATGTAACTTGCGGGAAAATTTGTAGATGGAAAAGGAGGGAAATGAATGAAATGGAAAGTGTGGCAGTAAAAAGGTGAAAAATATCGTCTCGAGATTAAAAAGGGATGACCTATCAAGTCCAGATTATGCAAAGGTTCCAAAAATGATTAAAAAGGGAATTTCTCATATGACAAGTATCAAAATGATTAAAGGGACTCCCAAAAGTTGCATTGCACTAATCATTAGTCACTGAAAATATTTTGATTGCAAATTGGTCCGTAGATTTTGATCGAATTTGTCAAATCATGATCAGAAACAAATTAGTGCAACAAAGGTCCTTGAATATTCTTCTTTTGGGGAAAATTTGATGAAATGTATAAATAAATGTTGAATACTCTTGAAAATGGTCGAGTTTGAATTCTTGAGAAGAATTTTTTTGAGAAAGTTGTCTTCCTGAGAGAGAAAGGCGAGATTACTGTTATTATTTTCTTCTATGTTAGAGTTTTTGTTGTCGACTTGGTTAGATGAATAGCCATTGAAAAAACCTAAATTACTCTGGAAGCTTTGCCCTCTTGATGAATCTAAGCAATTTTGGAATTAATTTGTGTCTAATCTCTAGTAATTATGTGTCTTCTTTGTTTCAAAATGTCTACAAATAGTTTCTTTCATTCCTATTGCAATCTTACGTTGAAATTTTTGTTAAATCACATAGGATCTCGTCCCTATGACATTCCAATGGTATTTTCAATTTCATTTAAAGAAGAACATTCATCTTGGATGAGATAAACAAATTTAAAATCAATTCACTGTCATTTGTTGATAAAGATTGTCTGTAAGTCTTGAAGTGTACCTTAGGCGTGAGTAATCATAAATTTTAGTGTTTAATTGAGTCTTTTAATTCGAGCCTTCATTTTGGAGTCTCAAGGATTATGTGAAAACGTGTTTATACGGGCCTCCATTAAAGCACACCTTTTGGTTGAAGGAGCATCTTAATTATTCTAAAGCTTTTTGTTGTTGAATTTGTTCATTATTGTAAAGTCCCTCAAAGATCTTGTATAATCAAATTTATCCTTATTCATCTCCCACAAAATCATTTAAAAACCATTGATCCACCCTGAACTATCTCTAAATGCACCATTAGACAAGAAACAAAGTCTACTTGGAAAAATATGTAGACAATGGATTTCTTAATGTATTTAGTTTTTTGCCTTTTATGAAAATATCTATAATGTAAGTGACAACTCGTGAGAGTAGCCATGACAGGTGTGTTGATAATATTTTCCCAACGGGTCTTCGCAGGTAAAATTATAAAGTGAAAAGAAGGAGGTTTACCAACCCAAATTCTTAAAATAAGGGCGAGAGGTTGAAAATTTTCTTTTTACAAAAATGAGGTAAAATAGCATAATCCTAAAATAGCATTTAGGATAAGATCACATCCTTGGGACAGAGTCTTTAGCCCATTTTCTAAAGGCTTTGAAGTGGAAAAAAAGTGGAAAATTTTACTTGTTTCGGCTAAAAATTGAAATGTACATAATGCATCAAGCCCATTTCAATACATTTTGCCAGTGTCTCAAATTAAATCCATGATGTTGCTAGCCATTTCATTTTATGGAGACTAAAGCTCCAAGATCTTTGGAGATGCATTACCTATCATTCTTGGGAGAAAGGATTTTTTCCCTGCAAATGCGTTAATGACTGTGATGATAAAATGGGCACGGTTCAATAACAAACAATTTTCTTAATCAAAACAAGGGACTTGCAAGTGGATTTTGCCTTGGGAATGAATGGAAAATGCAAAATGTATAGATTATCCTTCCTCGATTAAGGTTTTAGAGGAAAAAGTGAAATGACTAGTGGAAAATTCTAGGCCCCAGAGTAAAAATATGGCAGATTCTTATATTAAAGATGAAATTGCAATGATTTACCATTTGAAAAAACCTAGAAATATTTTACTAATGAAGTGAATGTCACTTTCTGCAAATCATGACGATATGTGCAAAATACATCGAATATTCCTCTTTGGGGGAAAATTTAATGTAAAGGGTGTATTATACACACTTAGAGAGGTAGTTGCAAATGGTTGGAGTTTGAATTATTGAGTAATTTTTGATTTCATCTTTGAGAGCCAAATAGATTACCTATTATTTTCAGGATGGAGATGTTATGCATATTGGCTTTGTGATAGCCATTAAAATGGGGATTACTCGGAAGCTTTCCAAGACTAATGAATCTAAGAAAAGGAAGATAAAAAAATATCTGCATGGACTATCGTTTCATATAGTTGTTCCAAGTTGAAATGAAGGTGTTGTCAGAGACATGGAAATTCTTGAAATCACACAGGATCTCGTCCCCAGGAGAATGGTATTTGCAATTTCATTTCAAAAAGAGCGTTCATCTGATGAGATAAAAATTTGAAATCACTCTTGTCATTTGTTGATAAAATTGTTTGTAAGTATTTAGGTGTACCTTAGTGTAGTAATCATAAACTTTAGTGTTTAATTGGGAGTCTTTTAATTCGAGCCTTCAAAATGAAAGTCTTAAATGATTATGGAATAATAGTTGTTACGAGGGCCTTTCACATCCTTGTTGAAGGAGGTCTTAATGTTTTGAAGCTTTCTTGTTGTTTAAAATTTTTCATTATAGTACAGTTCCAGAAGATTGTGTATAATCAACTTTATCCTTCTTCATCTACCAAAATCATTTAAAAACAATTGATCTACCTTGAACTACAACCAGCTCGTGAAACAAAACAACAAAATTTTGTAAAAATGGTTTCCTTACCTTTATCTTTTATAATCTTTTTCGTAATTTGGTTCTTCATTTGCAATATAATAGAAACATTAAACCACTAGATAATATTACAAATGGATATGTAACCAAATTTAAATAGTGTAAGGAAATAAAACTTCACCATATTTTGTAATTCTCTTCATAAACCAATTTACAATGTGAGGTTACATTACTATGGTCCTTACCCTGGTCGAAGAGACATGGCCTATACGAATACTACTCAAATCCTCTTAAAGGTGTTATCCATATCTCCATAAATCCGAGTAACAAGAGGGTTAGTTAGATCTCATCCTCAAACAAAATGATACCATTTCTATATACCTCTAAGGTCCATCTTGAAAAATCTATTTTTAGATACTCACAAAATAACCTGGATCCAAACGTGGTTTTGTCATCCATCCGAGATGTTCCTTGATATTTACAATTGTGTTCAACCTTAGATCGAGATGATCTTAGAAAACTAGCCTTGGTGCGTAAATTGTTCACCAAGGTAATTTCATCATTTTCGGAATTCTTGTTGTATAGGAAGACATGTAGAAATTACCCATGGTATGTTTTCTCACTAGAAGACAACATTTGAAATCAGTTTCTTAGAATCCATGCCTAAATTGAACATTTATACAATATCGGCAAAATGTTAAAATAAATTTGTAGGAACCATCAATTTTGGGAAACACTTTTTAGTTTGGAAATGTAACTATTGTTTGAAATTTTTTAGTGACATATTGTGTGAAATTTTAATTTTGGAAAAATAGTGGTTCTCTTTCTCCTGACCTAGTGTCTCTAGAAAACTGGTTAAGAAATAAAGTGTTTGAAATGAATATGCCTCTATCCCTCTTTTAGAATGAAAATTTTATTATTATGTAAATGGGAAAATAAAAATGTTAATTATGATAGATCTAGGTGGATTTCATGTAATGATTTATCATTGATTTCATGCTCACATGGTTTTGGAGGATGCAAGAAAGATGGTGAAATGGTGATGGTTGAAATTCATTGCGTATTATTGTAATTTTTGTATGTTATTGGAAAATGTTTATATGTATTATATAATTTCTTATTATAGAAAAAAATTATTTGAAATTTGATAATATTTATGAGATGTTAGATTTAGGGATGCCTTGGGAAATGTGCATTTAATCATAGGTGCCATTTCGATTCAGATTTACGTATGGTAAAAAAATTGAATATATGTGTTAAATGAAATTGAATCTAATAGCCTATAGTGAAATTCCTAGTGTGCAATTGAGGGTTAAATAATTAGTGTGTTGTGTTCTTGACATTGAAAATGCAATAAAGAAACCTAAACAAAATAGTCAACCCTAATACAAAATTCATGCATAACTAACCTACCTATGTTATTCCTTTTAGAATAGAAAACCGAGACCTTGAAATGAACGTAAATGTTTAAAATTGATGACATCTTCTAGCCTAAGAAAAAGAGCCCAAGTTGGATTTTATCGTCATAGTATGTATGCTTAATGACATCGTCGTGAACATTAGTTAGGAATGACATGGTCAAACCTTATCCGGAGTAAGTCAAACTAACATTTTCTTAGTGTCCTAGTGGATTACGAGTCTTATGAAGTTAGATCTATATATTAGCTTCATCATTGAATTATTCCTTTGTGGGATCCGGATGACACAAATGGAGCTAGTGAAATAGTTCTACTATGACTTAAACTCTTCTTAATGATCTCTTTAGTTCCTCATAGCTAAATGTGTTACCTTGGCTAGTTGACAATATAACACCTTTGTCTTTTTTGAGGATCTATAGGGTAAATATGTTTTCACACCTTAATCTGATCTATAATATGTCATGGAGCCCCGAGTGTATATTGATTAACTAAACCTAAACCTTGACTGATAAGGTGGTTAACTTGTGGGTAGAAAATTCTAAGTAACTCTTTGTAAATGAAATTTATTTGAAATATGTTGACTTAAGAGAAACCAGGAAACTGAAAACTTGGTCCTATAATCCCTTATTATGCCCTTTTATGACATTAAGAATAAAATAAATATCATATGTGGAATCGTGAAATGTGGAAACATGGGATGTTATCTTGAAAAAAACACTTATGGTTCATGTGTATAATGCTTCCAATCATGCACTACTTCAATATGTTAGACAAGTACTATCATAACTTATTTTTATTATAAAGTGACACCAATAAGAGACCTAATAAACAATGTAAACAAGATGAAAAACAAGATTATATGTAATAATGGTTTAGGAACAAAATTTTCACTTGATTTCCTTATGTTTGATTTAAGCATTGACTTTTGTTAAGAATGGATATAATTTTTCTTGGTGGGACTAGGTCCTTTTATCCAATATAGAGTCCACTAAAAAAAAAAATAAATTATAATTTATAAATGCTAAATTGACTCAAACTAAATTTGGAACTTAAATAACCATACCATGAGAAACAAACCTTTAACATAATAATGAGTTATTGGGAGACTTGACAAGTTTCTTAAACTTTGACTTTTATTAACAAATGATCTATGGATAAATTATAGGATTTGATAAATGAATCAATCATGCATTCTCCTTTAAAGACTATGTGCCCTACAAAGTAAAGTAATTAAGATTGTAAAGTAGTAAATTTTAAACCTTATGTGTTTTATTTCTAATTGAAAACTATAAGGTCTACAATGGAAACCTAAATTTAATGAAGATGTAAACCTTTAAAAATTCCACGTCATGGAGCATGCCTAACCGATGTTTCTTACTATAATTGGATCATTTACTTGGTTTATGTCGTTGAGTATGATATTTATGGGTACCCTATGTTATCCTATTGTATGAGTGGGTTTAATATTAAGTACCTATCTTATGTGTTGTTGAAATTCTCTACTTGGATCCCTTTTGGTGTTGCGTAGTGAGAAATGTAAGTCAAAATATATATTCTAGTATTTTTACTATTGTATTTGTGTGTGTAAAATGTGGACATTACAGTAAGATAAATAGGCCCCAAATTAATTTTCTACAAATGGATTCATTTTCATGTTCAAATGTATCATATCTAGAAATTTTTAAATGAGGTTATATGGATGTCATAATTGTTTGTAATGGATATTTCCAATTTTTTTCAAACATCATGTCTCGCATACTTTCTTTGAAAAAAAGACATTATTATTTATTTTCCATACATCTAAGCTAAGAAAATCATTACAAGTAAGATAAATAGGCCCCCAAATTAATTTTCTACAAATGAATTCATTTTCATGTTCAAATGTATCATATCTAGAAATTTTTAAATGAGGTTATATGGATGTCATAATTGTTTTGCAATGGATATCTCCAATTTTTTCAAACATCATGTCTCGCATATTGTCTTTGAAAAAAGACATTATTATTTATTTTCCATACATCTAAGCTAAGGAAATATTTTAGTAATATAATATATGTCAATGTGTCATCTCGGATGAATTATTCAAATCATTCTTTGCCACTGAAATTATCTCTCCACTAAT
Source organism: Taxus wallichiana var. yunnanensis (assembly GCA_018340775.1). NCBI lineage: Eukaryota > Viridiplantae > Streptophyta > Pinopsida > Cupressales > Taxaceae > Taxus > Taxus wallichiana. The sequence continues at coordinate 170,791,021 of CM031235.1, forward strand.
CTCATGCATCCCATGATCATAAACATGCATGTTCAATATGATAATCTCTCCATGTTCGCTTTTGATATACAATTTTTACTCCAAAATTCTTTGATGAAAAGGTCATGCATGCATAGGTCTTATCAATCTTGGTATGCCATGTATGAGGGGTATGATTCAACCTATAGAATGACATTATCAATTGACACATTTTACATTAAGTTTTCATTTAATTTTGGATCTAAGTCATGTTGCTTCAAGTAAAATTCCCCACAGGATGTCCCCATTAATAAATTTAGTTCTCATATCCATTTTTGAATGTTCCAAAGCAACATTGTGTTGGAAGAAAGAACACAATTTTGATTTTTTTATGTTTTTGTTAGAAAAAGGCTCTTAATAATCAATTCCTTCTTTTTAATGTAACAAAATTATCTTTATGTTTGTGAATTATTTCATCTTCGTTATATTTTTTGAAGTTCCATTTTTAACCAATCCCTTTATTCATAGCTATAGTGTTGAAACAAGATTCCAAGTTTGAATGTGCTTGATAGCATCATGTGACATCGACATTACTTTAGTTCAATCTTTTCACTAAAAATCTTTGATAATTTAATTTGGTTCTAAGGAATGACACACTCTACTCATCAATTCCAAGTTCATTTCTTTTGGGGTTACATGTTTTTGTTGGAACCCGCTCCATAGTTTCTCTTATCTTCTAGGTTCCTCATTTTACTTTTTATGAACAAGATTTTTATAAATTTCAATACATTTTGTTTCATTTCAAACACTCCCTTCTCTAAATTTTTATGTATTTGGAAGTATCCTTTCTTCAATTTAAATATATATTTGAATTAGCTTCCTCTTCTTATTCAATAATTTATTCCTTTACAACTTTTATGTTTTCCTTTCCATTGTGTTTGATATCCTCATCAAAAATAATTTCAAATGTATTTCTATGTAGATCTATTTAAAATACATTGTATTTATTTTTAATATGTCATCTAGGTTGTACAATCAAATAACTAGTAGGATTTACATTTGCTACTATTCCTAAGAAACATATGATTCACATTTTTCCGTCAAGATAATTTTGTTTCTTTCTATAATTATAAACATGGGTTGTCTACAATAGACTCTAAAGGTGCTAAATTATAGGATTCATCCTTAACCATGGTTATTCAAGTGTCATGTTGTTCATTGATTTTTGTTTTCTCAATTGAATAAATATATGGACAAATTTAACATTTTATCCATATATTCATGCCTTGCAGCATGTGTATTTCATCATCTCTTGAGGATAATTCAATCATTTTGAGAATCCTTTTTGTAGAGTGTAAGAAGTGGTTATTTGATGATGTATTCCTTATTTAGAACTATAATTATTTAATTTTTCGTTAAACCCTATTTTTTTCAAGCTTTTGTAAAATTGTAATTTATCCCAATCTTTTCTAATTTTTAATTTTTTGGTAAAAGTTATGATTCCATAATTTATGGAATTTTTCATTAAACCCTAACTTCTCTAATTTTTAACTAAACCCTAAATTTCTTTAATTCTTGTAATTTTCAAAAAAATTGTTGAACCCTATATTTTCCCAATTTAGAAAAAAACCACTATATACAAAAAAATTCTAGATAAAACATTTTTATTTTTATAGTCCCCAAATTTTCTAACACAAATTATAGCAAGAATTTAAATATAAAATCAAAATCTATAAATTAAATATATGTTATATTTTCTTATCTAGAGTTTACCAAAAATCATAATTTGTGTTTTTCATGTTTACCTTATCATCTTCACCCTCTTCTTATGGCCAAAATGGTGTGGTTGGTTACTTATATTTCTTTAGACTTCATTATCAAGCGTATTTTAACAATAAAGAATCTCATCTTCTCAAAATATCAGTCTCCTATCTTCTAATAGGGTTTCTCACTAATGAAATTCTCATATTGATTTCTATTGTTATTTTCCTCATTATACTCTCACTATCCTTTGTTATGTTGTATATATTTTTATATTCTACTTACATGCCTTGGTTTTATACTAAGAATGCATCTCTTACAAATAAATTTTTTTCACTCTTGAATTTTACACATGAATGACATACTTGACAATGTCACAATGACATTTTGAGGTGAGACAATAGATAATTTTTTTCATATATATAGACAATGATAATAAAGATTAAAAACACTTTTACAATGACTCTATGGTTTGATACTTTAACAATACACAAAAATCTAGACTTTGAAAATAGTAAAAACTAAATCTTTAATTAATTTTTATATGAAATGATGAATCCTCCACGTGACACTAAATTAAACAACTATATAAAACTTATAACTTGACCACAAATAAATTAGAACCACTAACAATAAAGACATATTTATTCGATTTCTATACTCTCATATGCCTACTATTCACACTAAGAATGAATAAACAATTCACCACACAAATTTTCAAATATAAAGCATAACCGCATTATTAAAAATTGGAGACAAATTCGATAGAAGAATTTGACAAGTTCATAGTGAATCGATTTTTCTCTAAGACTATTAACTAAGTTAAGTTGTAATTTATGTTGTAGTTTTCTTACAAATATATCATTCAACCCAAAGAAATTTTTAAAAAAATCATATCTCGAAAACAAAATTAATTTGTTGTTCTTGACGTATTTTGACCAAATATAGTTGCACGCATAACACACAATCAAGAAAACATTGAAATTTCCCTCATTAGACCTGCTTTCGATACCAAATGTTGAATTTGGAAAAGTTTTTCATGAGTTTAACATATAAAACATAATACTAAATTCAATATATTCCCAATAAATTTACAATAAGAAGCATTCCATATATATATATATATATATATATGGGAGTCTTCTCTCTTATTATTTAGGAGATATAAAATCAATCTTACAACTACTCAACCATAGTCTACGTGAGTTTTTGTGACTCACACAACTCGCCCATTATTAATAATATAAGTTGTTTATGAAAAACTTAGTTACATAACTCGATTACTTACTTTAATAATTTACCACACCATAAAATTTTAACGTATATAATTTGAGCACTAACCATTATTTCCTAACACTTCAATCTAATCCTCCATTTTATTCATCTATATTCTCCTCCCCATGAGCATATAGATCTATAAAATTAAATACTCGAGAAATATCAAAATGGTGTGGAATATTCACCTCACATACATTGTCATTGTTCTTGTTTACAATCTTACGAGGCCAATCTTCTTGTTAGTTTGTTTTTTTGTATGTTCCTTTGAAAAATATCTCATTCCTCAAATAAACCATCACCATATCTCCTTCTTTGAATAGCTTTTGTCTTCTAGTGACATGTTTGCCACCTTATATTTTCATTATTTCCTTCTAACTTCTTCCTTATCATTTCCTACAATTGTTGAATATACTCTACAAAATATTATATATCCTCACTCACCATTTCTAAAATTTGTAGATGTACTCCAGAACCAAACCACCATTAGGATATATTTCATAAATATTTTTAATAATTACTTACCCATTGATCTATTCACTAAACTATTGTAGGCAAATTCTACTTTTTGTGATGCCAAGTCCCATTGTTTGGGTTTCTCACCAACAATACACCTCAACAAATTTCCTAAGCTCATGTTCACAAATTTTATTTTCCCATCCATTTTAGGATGATATGTACTATTGAATTATAACTTAGTGCCTAAATTTTTCCATAAGGTCCTCCAAAAGTGGCTCAAAAAATTGGTGTCTCTATCTAAAGTGATAGACTTTGGGATACCATGCAACCTAACAACTTCCTTAAAAAATAAATATTTTATCCTTATAGCATCATTTGTCATCTTACATGTAATAAAGTTCACCATCTTAGAAAATCTATCCACAAAAACAAAAATTGAATCATTACCTCTTTGTGTGTTAGGTAGCCCCAATACAAAATCCATACTCAAGTCTATGAATGGCCATATTGGCATTGGTAATGGGCTGTATAATATAGTTTTTTATTCATGCCCCTTAGAAAAGTGATATATCTTTCATTTTGAAACTTATCTTACCACATATCTCTTTAGTAGTGACTAGAAATACTTTTCCTTTAGATGTGCACCTTGTTCGGAATTTTTTTTTTTGGCATTTGTGGCTCACCACCTTGATATTCTTCTTTCCTTAGGAAAATAATTTTTATTCTCATCATGAGATTCTCTCCCACATATTGCACAACTTATATGTCTTTTTATTCAACCTCTTCTTGATCAAATTTACTCTAGGAAAATCCTCTAAGTATCCTCTCTTGTGCATGGTATTGGGGACAATTGAATTCCATGTGAAATTTTTCACTAGAACTATAGAAAACATAAGGTCTACCTGGGCCATCACATTCTCTTTTGCTACCATAAATTTTTATTTGTATATTCTCTTTGCCTATTAATCCCCATTCCTCTTTGTTGGATCTCGAAACCTTCCATGTTATCCTCTTCTCACTCATGAGATGTTTCTCCTCTCATGTTATTTACCCAGCTTGTCTTCTTATTGGAGATTTTTTTCCTCTCTTTGGTCCTTCAAATCTCTTGAAACCTAGTCTAGTCTTATTTTATTTTTCCTTCAAGGATAATTGATAATTTTCTTCCATGTTGTTCTTCGTATGTAAGCTTAGTTCATATTGAATAGAGAATTTGAAACCATTTACATACCTTTTTAGCCATTTTCTCATATGCCTCATCATACTCTAATTGAATGGAAAACTTGTTAAATTCATTAGTATAATATTGTATATTGTGATATTTTTCCTGAAATTTTGAAATCTTGTATATAAAGTTTGAGTATAGTCCACATGTAAAAATGTTTTCTTCAATTTTTTCATATTGCTCGAATTCTTAATATTCTCTATCTCTTTTCATTGTCACTTCTTTTTATGTCATCATACTATATCATTATGTGTCGCTTTAACTTCATGCATGAAAATTTGGCATTCTTCTCTTTTTCATAGACTTCCATTCAAATAACTTGTTCATGTTATTTAACCGGTCTATCAAATCCTCTCGGTTTTAAACTCCCACCATATTCAGAAATATCTACCTTAATTTAATCATTACATCCTTCAAATATTTTAATTAACCTTTCTTCAATGATTTTTGGCTTCACTTCTCCTTCTTCATGACATGTTTCTTCTTCTTGATCCGAAACTTCTTTTGTATTATCTCGTCCACTCCTTCTCCTTGGGTGGATAATAAATTCTAATAACTCCTCTACTTGCCTCTAAAAATGTGGTAGAGTTTAATACATTTATGCATAACCCTTGAAATCTTTCCATTGTATCCTAAATTTATGCTCTAAAATATGAGGCTAAACAAACAACCAAATTATAATAGGAAAACAAAATTTCTCAAATAAAACTCTAGTAATTCTCGTTATTATCTCGATGCTTTAATTCCATTAGATTACCTCTTATTTTAATTCTAAAAGACTCCTAACTAAACTTGACTTCTAAATTCTAATCTAAAATTGACTAGACTTACTATCTTTAGAAACACTTAATATATATAGAAATAACTATTTTTTGGTAAGTTATAAATATAAATTTCTAGATCCTAGGAGTTTTCTCATATTTACCACATGCATAAAATAATTTATTTCTTGATGTGAAACTCAAGTTGACTCATAATTACAAAGATACAATATTTTGAAATCTAAAAAATTAAAAAAACTTCAAACCCAATTTTTCGGGCCCTAGATTAATGATTTCGCTTCTAAAATTTGTAAAAATAGATTGTAAGTGGCTAGACATTCTTAACATGTAATAGAAATTTTAGAGATATTTCGTAAAAAAACATAGATGTTTTGGTTCTTAGATCAAAATTTATGACCTCTACAAGACAGAAACCATATATGCATTACCTTATTGTTATATCTATGCATAATGACTACATCCCTATATTGTTTTTCCATATATTTCAATTTGGACCACCAAATCAAGACATATCAAACTTGTTGGAAATATCTTGAGGAATTTTTCTACGTAGTATATATTTCAGGTCATTATCCTCCATTATTTGATAGTAATATATAATCATAAGTGTCATCTTCCACTCTCATGTTTTCATTCAAATCATGATAGCTATATGGGATCCTTTTTCAATCATGCATACTTATCTCTAGCTAGGCTAGTATTCTAGAATATGTTTTGGGTCCATTTCAATGGATATTTTAATTTAAGAAAAAAATTCAAGAGTTTCCTACATGAGAAAGGATGGACATTCTAGCATATTCCCTTCTTCCCCTTTCTCTCTTCTACTTTTATCGAAAATGGTAGCTTGATTTGAATGTAAATGGTTCTTCACTACCAAATTCAAAGTTACTATTATATTTTGTGGAATAATATTGTAAGTTCCTACATAATTTTTATTATTCTTGTAATATGAATAGTTATTTTATAATGGGTTTAATAGTCTATATTTACTCCAATCCTTAATATAAATCTTAATGTGGCTCATCTCGACTCTTTATTGTTGTGTTAATGTGTCTTTCCTCTATGTTACTCTTTTTATATATTTTATGTTTTTGGTATTTGTAAGATTTTAATAAAATTTTCTAAGATAGGATTTGACATAGTGATCCCATATACTTGAGTGTATTACCATGTTTTCCTCCCTTTTTCTCTAAAAATCGGTAAATTAAAATATATTAGTTGTAGCATTATTTTAGTACAAATAAGAGATAGACTTCTCTAGAGGATTACCTCAAGGATTTGAGTTCCCACACCTTAGAAGCATTCACATATTTTTAGTGAGACACTAAACCTCATTTGGTGATCTCGAGCCCACACTTTGAAAAACCAACATTTTTTAGCATGCTTGATGGGAATCTCTTGTGTTTATATATATATATATATATATATATATATATATTAAGTATTGTTAGGTTTAATGACACTTGCTCTCTAACTTATAACTAGCATTTGTGTATTCTTATTTTTTAAACCACCATCAAGTACCTAGTGACTTTGTTATGCTCTACTTTATAAATTCCAATCATCTTGAAATCATCATATGAGAAGCCTGAAACAAGGAGTAGTGTATTTTAAGTTCATACCACTAAATTCCTACAACTACGCCTATAAGAAATTATAAGACTAGATCATGGCAAAGGTTTGAGGTATCTCATCTTCACCACAAAGCTAGATCCACTCATCCACCTAGTATTTCTACACATTTCCTTTGAAGAATATTACAAAATATTTCATTTATAGATCATCAAAGGTATTATGTCTTCCCTTCCTTTAATACTAGTGATCCTTTATCCTTGAATATCCGTAATGACATCTCATCCTTATATATCACCTTCTATATTTCACTTTTGAAAACTCGAGTCAACCCCATTTATCATATCAAATATATCTATTATTTAATTTATATGCATAATGTTACAAAAATTAACTTTGCAATGATATTATAGTCCTATTTCTTCAAAGGAAAGACTCTCACCTAGTATATAAAACTCTTAATTATATCAAAATATAATTGGGATGAATTTGGAGATAAGATGGAGAAGAAATTTTAGAACAATATTGAAAACTTGTCACTAATGTAAAAATTGAATACCATAAAGAGAGAACTAATAGAAGCATTGCGTGAATTCATCATCATGTAGACAAAAATCAAGCACTTTGGGTAACTATCTACTCCTTATTACATACTACTATTGATATGATTCCTAAGTAGAAAAGTATGAATTAACCCACTTCTTTGGCCACCTTTTTTTTCTTTATGCCTCTTATTTCAAAAGTATTACACTATTACTTGCTCAATATATATTTTCACCTTTCATCCTTTGTCATTCTAGACAGGGCACCAAGCTGGGATGTCAGCGATAGGTGCCACCATCCACTCTGGGTGCCCTTATCCTCTTTATACTTTGGTGAAACTTTTAGGTCCTTTCTAGTGTTTGAGCATCTTATATTCGATAGTCAACCTTTTCATGGTTAATTACGATATTCAAGCAAGGGAGTCATATAAATATAAAGTTATGTGGTCATAATAAAGGACCAAGCACTAAGCATTTACTATCTCCACCTAAGGTTACATCCATCAAAGGCATCTATAGATCCATTTGCATCCATCTAGCTCCATCACAAGGTACAAGGGTTAGTTCATCAACATCACACTTCATAGGAGGGAGTCTATTGTTTCCATGCACACAATATTTACATTCTAAATCTAGTTACTTGCTCACTACTTCAATTGTGACACACATAAGAGCAACCTAGGAAACAATTATGCACTCTCACACATGCACATAGAACTACATTGTGGTGAGAGATATAGTGTGGCACTCATTTATAAGTCTACCATTTTGGGAGATGAGGACAAGATGAACCCTCATTTTCATCTTTCATTTTTAGGATTTGATGTCTATTTGAGGGTTTTGCACATGCTTTCTTCATTGTAGGTTTATTCGGTGATCTCACAATGACATACATGCAACAAAAGGAGAACAAGTACATACCGCATGACACCTCGGAGGAGGTTCTTGGAGTATCTATGTAAACAAGGGTGCCCGAAAAGAGACCAAGGCACTAGATGGGCGCCCTTATCCCTCTCTAGTTGCTCGAGTTCAATCAAATCTTTCGGATCTAAATTTTCCGGATTCTATGTAATATTCCTCCATCTTTACTCAGTTGATCTCCATTATGACATAGTCCAAGAACCTCTTTGAATCAACTAAGGCTATTCAAACCCTCCTTGTAATTATGGTTTCATAATTTCATTACATAGTTTCTTGGGTATTATTTCAAAGTATTTCACTATTCATTTATTTAACGCAAACTTGCATTATATTAGGATATTATTTTACATTTTTTCATAATAATTATGGTGAATAACACTTTATTTTCCAAGCCACTTGTTTCGTGTGCCTTGTTTTCTATCAAGCACATTCCCTTCCCCCTACGTAGGTACCTGATTAGGTATAGTTTTGGTCCTCTTTTTGGGTCGCATACTCTTTTTGTGACATCACATGCACCTGAAATGAGGAGGGAATCATATGGGTGAATCAATCACAAAATAAATATTTACACACAATCACACCGGCACAAGACAACTTCATTTTTAGATGGGGTTCAAAATTAGACTTAGGTCTTGAGTACACAACAACCTTCCCTTAGTGCCGATAACAAGGGACAAGACAACAATCTTTCCAAGAGTTCTAGTAACCGGGAACAATTACACAATTCTTTGACATGTCACAAATCCTTTTGATAGGTTAGAGAGTCCTTTAGCATTGGGAATTTACATAGTGACTTTACATGGTAGAGAGTCCTTAGCAAGTACACACCATCTGCAATGGTGTTTTATATAACAGGAAGTAGTTAAAGTTTGGAGGATTACACCAAATAGTTCTCCTACACTTCTTCCATTACATTGGTGTGAGATCACCTAAAAAACCTCACATGCATTGAAAACATCTACAGGATCCTTTTTACACTCTTTCATCATCATGAAATAGGTGCACATGTTTCTTTTTCACATTTTCGTATGTTTGCATACTTCTTTATACATTTTTTTACATATACATACGTATTTGACTACTTGATCGTCTTCTCTTTTGCAGTTCCATTTGTATGGGAAACAAGTATTCAACATCCCAAAAACATTAACAACTATGTCACACATATCAACACCAAGTAATGTGTACAACACCACATTCACACACATGTTTTCTCCCTAGGTTCATTTTCATCACCTTTAAGACTTTTTCATCTTTGGTCTCTACGATCCATCTTGTTTATCACTCTACCCTTTATCTAGTCCCTCAACATGTTTTGTACATCAATCTACATGGATATCAAGTATCCATATCTATCTACTTTATGTTATCAAGATTTCCACTAACCAACATAAAGCGGGGGAAATGTAGACACAAAATTAAGAAGTTAGGTAATTATCTAGTCCATATTACATACTACTATTCAAATGATTAATAAGTACAAAAGTACTAATGAACCCATGCCATTGGCCACCTTTCTTTTCTTTATGATTCTTCTTTCAGTCTTGCATGCTTACTTTCTCATTCTATATTTTCACTTTTCAATAGTTTTCATTACGGACACTAGCACCCAACCAAGATGCCAGCACCAAGCACCCACGTATCCTCCGGGTTCCTACTATCTCCGAAACAACTACTCACGCATTTTCATAGCCAAATTCAATTTTTGTTTGAGCTCATGCCTTCGTTGGTGTTTAAGCCAAGTTAGAGATTCAAGAAATAAGTAAAATTCCTTTCCTAGAGCTGTTTAAACTTCGGGTTTGCTCATTTTTAGAAATCCTCCATTTACCTGGGGTCCTACACGTGATATCCTTTTTGCAACCTCCATTTTTATCAAAGTTATTCACTTTTCTATGGTCCAGGTCATCAAATCATTTTTTTGCATCCATACCTCTAGTTCATGAAGGATATTTGAAAATTGGACTCAAAAAGATGAAGTTTTCTTCCAGTGTGTTTTTCCCATAGTCGGGATGATGAGCATCTTTTCCCCATCAAATGTTGACCCCAATGAATACAGGTACATGGTCAGATGCTATTGGATGGGGAGGAATGATATTTTTTGTGAACTTAACACTTTTGGTCACTTTTGGCAAAAATGGTAAATTTTCCCCGTGGCCACGATCAGGCTATAAAGGTAAAAGTAAAATTTTGAGCCCGTAGAGAAAATTCAAAGTTAAAGCCGATAGGGAAAAAGTAAAAGTTGAAGCCCACTAGGGAAAAGTCAAAGTGGATGATCGGGCCATATGGGCACTTTTGGAAATTTAACCAAATTCCCAAAAGTGAAGTAAAAGTTCTAGAATGCTCTGCACGGCTCCACCAAGGTCTCAGGCCCACTGTTGAAAATTCAAAGTGGAGGAGCATAATGGTGGAGAACTTTGAGTTTTGAGCCTTTTCCGAAAAGGTTAAAATGTTTAGAAAAGATCTCGTGACCCCATCTCCTACAAGAACATGCCACATGTCCTAGTCAAGTCGAAGCAAGTAAAGCACAAGAATTTAAGTTTTTGAGCCTTTTTCCAAAAAAGGATAATATGTTGAGAAAAGGGCTATGATCTCATTTTCAATAAGAACGTGCCACATGTCTAAGTTGAAAATTCAAAGCGAATTTGTGGGCCAATTTGTTCCAAATTTCCAAATCTCATGAAAAATCAAAAATGTGAAAGGCTTCCTCAGAATCGCTCCAATCCCTTCCTGCCATGTGGACAACCCAATTTCAAAGTTAGAGGAGAAAATCAAATGGTTTACATTTAAAACTAGAAAATCAAATGTAACATGGTTGCTTTGCAAGATCTAGTTTTTAACTCGCCATGAGCGTTTTCTTCATGGAAGAGAAATTTGAGAGGGATTTGAGGATTTATGAAGTTAATGAGTTTCAAAAGATTATAATGGATTCTTGACATCATTCCAAGGGTGGCGATTGATTTCAAAAAAAGAATAGAGTGCTCGTACCTAGAAAAGACAAACAATGCCACCTGCTGCTTCTATTTTCTCTTCTTCCTTGAATTTCTTCCATTTTCAAGCTATGTACAAAAAATGCTTTCGAGCTTCAATAATAAAAGAAGGAATTTTTTCCTTTTTGATTGAGGGATTGATTGGTACTTTGTGACCAATGAGATTCATTTGATCTTGTAGCTTCTCCCTGGGTTTTTTTCTTCTAACTATAAATGCATGTAAATGAAATTTCTAATTAATGTGTGTGGGCATCCGATATTCTACTCACAACACTAGTTTCTCCTACCTCCATTCTCACTCCCTTTCCTTTCTTAGACAAAGTTCTTCTCTAGTGAGAAATTGTTAGCTTTTCCATTGGTGGTCGGTGGAGTGTCATTGTTGGATCTCTTGTCGAAAGGCCACCATTGAAATCCACTTTTCACCCGAGGCACATACAAAAAGTTACCGTTCAAGTAGAGGGACTTAGATTCCCATAAGCATTGGCTTAAAACCCACCAACTTGTTCACAAGACAAATTTTCTCGCCAACGGTTTTTGGCACCCATTGTGGGGCAGATTTTGCACATCTGCACCTAGAAATGACCTCGGGGTCATAATCACACAAACTACATGGATGTAAATTATGGATATTATTGGAAATCCTCTTGTTGAGAGACCGATTTACTCTTTCACATCCGAAGACATTACTTTTAATCTAAGAGAAGCTATTTGGCATAATAGACAATGTGTCAATCATTACTTAATTTCCATAAGAATTATGGACTGAAGAGGAACGTGATGTCGAATTGGAAAGGAAGAGACAAATTCCAGCACCCAGAGAAGAGCATAAACTTTCAAGTGGCCGATAGAAGATACACCAGGAAACTGATCCAAGGAGGAAAATTTGATCCCACATTCAAGAGCTTGAAAGAGAGGAAAGAGTTGAAGAGGAGATAAGGGCTCAACTTGAAGAAATAGAAATACCCCAAATTTAAGCGAGAAGAAAGAGTAGAATAGAAGAAATGCCTTTACAAGACCGGAAGCTAGAAATAGGAATAGAAAGGGTGATCATGAGTGTAGTGAAGTATGTAGGCCTAATGTATCATGGGGAAGAAATAATAGTCCACTTTCTCTTCCGTAACCACTTCATGAGCTCCTAAGAGGCTTAAGAAAGAACTTCCCAAAATTCAAAGGGGATGGTTCTCATCTCCCAGAAGAACATGTAGCAAAGCATTCATCACTACTTGTGGAGTGTTGGGAGTTGAAGATGAAGATGTTTTAGTTAGGCTCTTTGTGGAGTCACTCCAAGAAAAAGTTGTTGAATGGTTCTACATATTTCCCCAAGATCTGTCACATGCTAGGAAGATATAAGAAGTGCATTTGAACATAGGTTCAAGAGCACAGAAGATTGTCAGGATCTACTAGTCCAATTGGTTCAGATGAAGAAGGAGACCTCCGAATCAATGAGATATTTTGTAGCAAGGTATGATAGGTTGACAAGAAGGATCCTAGAAGATGTGGTACCCTCTGAAAACAACTTGAAAAGGTTCTTCATTAGTGCTTTTCCATCAGAAGTTGGTTTCTTCCTCAGAAGAGCCCAACCAAGAACATTGAGGGAAGCTAAAGACTTTGTAATTGAGACTGATGATGATCTAATTCTTTCTAGCAAAGTGAAAGGAAAAATGGGAAGCAAAAAGGTCATAGCTCATTTTTAGACACCATCAATCCAATGTTCCAAAAATGGAAAATGACCTAGTTGCTTTGAAGAAATAGCTGTCACAAATCACAATGAGGAATGCTCCAAGGAGACCAAATCCTCTTGATAGACCAAGAATTGCTCCACCCCCTCATAGGCTTGCTCTTGAAGCACCACCAGTCAATGCCTTCTTTGACACTAGAGAATCAGAAGAAGGATCGAGATTGATGAAACTAAAGAATAAAGCATGGATGACTATGAAAAATATCTTGAAATTAAAAAAATTGGCATGCACAATGGCACGATTAAATACATTGCTGATGAGGAGGAAAGTGATGAAGAAGCTCCAATTTTTTTCATGTGTTGTTTTCACTCGTGGACAATCCAAGAATGATGTTTTAGCCTCAGCGATTATGAATCGAGAGTAGGAAGAACAAAGAAGATAGCTCTCCAAAACCTCCACTAAACAAGATTATATAAAGGGGATCACCATTACCACCTTCCATGGAATCAGCTAGAGAGAAATCGGACTCACTAGTTGTCGAGGATCACACTACTTATGCCAAGTAAGTTATCTGGTTCTTCTCCCAACTCAAAATTTGTTAAGATAAATTATCTTCTAAATTCCGGTTCTACAAGAACATCTAAATTTCAATCAAAGGCTACACCCCATCTCCTTTTAAGCCAATTGCTACAAAATTAATGATTCATTTTCCATTTAAGTCCTCATCCACTGCTGGAACCTCTTCGTCATCTACCATAACTTCATTTTATTTTGTAGAGCATGCTAGCAAAATCAAAGTCCAAGCTCTCGAAATTGAATACCTTCAAACACATCCTGCCTAGTTTGTGATTCATCAAGGCGGTCTAGGGTGGTAACTCTACATCCCCAATCTCTAATTCTAAAAGCTTACTTCCCACACCATCCACAAAGACATCTTCTCAAAACATGCTATCCCTCAAAGTGCCCCCACCACCAAAAAAAGTTGAGCCCTTTTACCTATCACTTCTCATCAATGGTTTCGGTGAACAATTGCTTTATAGATTCTAGAGCCTCAGATAATGTGATGCCAACAAAAGTTACAAATGCTCTTGGCCTCACTTTGACCTCGGGAAAATGGTACATGTTATTCAATGGAATCCAAACAAGTTCCATTGGTAGGAAGAATCAAGGATGCTCAGGTTGCACTAGCTGATTATCCGGACAAGAAGATACTCCTGACCATCTTGGTGGCAAGACATCCTAGCCTCTTTTGGTATGTTGTTGAGAAGAATTTTTTGCAGAGACCTAGGTGGAGAAATAAAAATGGATTGGTCATCTACAACTATCCCAGTGAAAGGATAAATGAAGAATTTTTTGCCAGTCAGGAAAATGAAATTCACAGTAAGGAAATCTGATGATCCAAGAGCTAACATCCTCTTTCAATATTGTGGGCTAGGAAACTACTTCCTTACATCACAAAAGGAAGAGAACTTGCCACTCCTCATGGAGGAAGAAGGAGATCAGATTTGGACAATGGAGTTTAATGGCAGTCATTCCATAATAGGTTCAAGAGCTGGTGTAGTATTATACTCTCCTATAATGAGGTATATCCTTTTGCCTACAAGCTACAATTTGACAATACAAATAATACAACAGAGTATGAAGCATTACTCTTGGGAATGAATCCAAAAGAGGACATGGGAATAAAGAACTTAAGATGCAAAGGTGATATAGAGGTTGTGGTAAAGTAGGTCTACTAACAATATCGGGTGAAAAACCCCATACTTAGGCACTATAGAAACAGGTGTGGGACTACATTGAATCCTTTGATGCATTCTCCATTAAAGCTATCCCTAGGGAGCAGAATGAAAAGGATGATTCTCTAGCAATTTTATCTTCCTAATTAACACCTCATCCTTCTTTTAGAAAGGATAAATGACTATTAAGATGGTGTTCGAGACCTAGTGTACTGTAATGCAAATCACCGGTAGGTATTCAATAATGAAAATCAGATCCTAGCCTTCTTAGAACAAAGGGATAACTGCAATAATATTTTCTTTGAAGGTAGTGAAAACCCACACAGTGAATCGGTACCCAAAGAAGAGAAGGAAGGAACCGAGGGAATTGATGAAGAGGGAGTAATCAAACTGAAGGAAACCAAATTCCCAAAGGCCTAGTCTCTTTGGAATACCTCTTTGACAAGCATGACATGGTCATCCAGAGAAGAAAAAAACATTCTTCTTTGTGTCCATCTGATTTTGATCAAGAAAACATTAGCATTTCGGAGAATCAAAGGATGATTAACATTGGAAAAATTTTCTCACCAGAAGAGAAGAGAAAGCTTGTTTCTCGGTAAAAAAGTACTGATGTCATGGCCTACTCCTATGATGAACTCAAATCTTTTCATCCAAAGGAAATTCATCACTATGTTCCTTTGAATCAAATATCTAATCCCTTCGGGAAAAAAAGGTCCTACAATCCAAAGATTGTCGATGTTATCAAAGAAGAGGTGATAAATATTATCAATGCTAGAATCATCTTCCCCATCCACCATTCAACATGGGTGGATAACATTGTACTAGTAAGGAAGAAGAATGGGGAAATATGGATTTGTGTAGACTTTTGAAATCTGAATCAAGCATCTCTCAAGGACAATTACACTCTTCCAATCATGGATCACATTTTTCAAGTAGTCACTTGATCTAAAATGCTCTCTTTTCTTGATGGATTCTCAGGGTAAAATAAAATCAAGGTGGAAGAAGAGGATTGTAGCAAAACAACCTTCACAACACCTTGGGGCACTTTTTCCTACAACAGAATGCCTTTTGGCTTGATCAATGTTGGGAAAATTTCCAGAGAGCAATGGATTTGGCCTTGAGATTTGAAACATTGCATTGTCATTTACCTTGATGACCTCATGGTTTTTTCAAAGAGGAGGGGAGATCATATCTGTCATTTAGAGCAAGTCCTTGCAAGGTGTAGGAAACATGACATTTCTCTAAATCTAAAGAAGTGCATTTTTGGAGTCACATAAGGTAAGTTGTTGGGACACATTGTGAATAAACATGGAGCACACATTTATCCTGAGAGGATCAGAGATATCCAAGCACTAGCCTTACTAACCAGCAAGAAGGGATTTCATTCATTCTTTGGAAAGGTGAAATTCTTTCATCATTTTGTGCCTAAGTTTTCTGAACTGACTAAGCATATAAATTCCATGATGAAGCCTCAAGAAAGTTTCAAGTGGAATAAGGAAGGAAAAATAACATTTGAGGATATCAAGAAATCCATTGCCAAAGCTCCAACTCTTGTATCTCCAGATTTCAACAAGGAGTTCATCATGTATTGCTATGCATCAGAACATACTCTCTATTGTCCTGGTTCAAAAAAATGATGAAGGTTTGGAAGCACCCATTACTTTCATGAGCTTTCCTTTGAAAAATTATGAGCTAAATTATAGCCAATTCGAGAAACATGCCCGCACAGGTGGTCAAAGTTGTTAAAAGTTTCAGATTCTACATTCTCAATTCTCATATAGTGGTAATGGTCCTGGAAGTGCAATCAAGTCCATTTTGACTCAACAAGATCCCGGGGATAAGAGAGGAAGTTGGATTAAAAAGAACTAAGAGTATGACTTAGAGATTAGACCCTCTAATTTGGTAAGAGGAAATGGTTTGTGCAAGTTGATTGTTGAAGATGATGCTCTCAAGGCTTGGAAGGGAGAAAAAGATGATGTTTTCTCAACTTGTTCAAGAGAGAGTCCACAGGCGCTCTTTGTCACCACTACTAATGAGTGATATGATGACATTGCTTACTACCTCACTTACGGAGAATTCCCTCCTCATCTTGAAAAAAAAAGGACACTCAAGCTAAAGGCAACCAAGTTTGTAATCTTGAATCATGCACTTTACAAGAGAGGCCTAGATGGTTGTTTCCTTAGGTATGTAGATAAGGAGCAGCAAGAAAAATTTCTTAGGGCATATCATGATCAAGCCTGTTGTGGACATTTATCGAGTAATGGTGACCGCACATAAGATCCTCGGAGGGAGATATTATTGGCCCTCCATCTTTATAGACACTCAATATTGGGTTTCCAAATGCAAAGCATGTCAACAATTTGTTTGAATACCACAACTAGTTGCATTTCCACTTAGGCCTATGGTGATTGAAGAACCATTTTAAAGAATGGGGCTAGATTTTATTGGTGTTCAAAATCCTCATTCTAGTGCGGGCGTACTTATGCACTCACTTTGTAGCTGATTACTTTAGTAAATGGGTGGAAGCCATCCTAACCAAGCAATCCAGCTCAAACATCTGCAAATTCATCAAGGAGAATAAAATTGTTCATTTTGGAATACCATAAGAAATTGTTGTAGATAATGTCACCTATTTCTCTTCAAGGAGCTCAGATTTTTGTTATGGCTTTGGAATCTCCCTATCTCACTCTTCCGACTCACGCCCACATGGAAATGGGTAAGTGAGTCAAACAATAAGAACATTGTGACCATTGTTCGCAAGGTGATAGATGAGAATCAAAGGAAGCCGGCACAAGAAATTATATGATGCATTGTGGGTAGCTAGGATCACTTCTAAGAAGGTAATAGGTATGTAAACTTTCCAAATTTTGTATGAAGTTGAGGTAGAGATTCCTCTCACAATTGAGATGCCATCTCTCAAGTTGCTGCAAGAAATAGAAGATGGTTAATACAAAGACTCCATTGACAAGAGGATCCTCTTCCAGAGAAGCTAGAGGAAAGCAAATCCCAAGTGGTGGATAGAATTAAAGAACACCAATTGAAAGTGAAGAAGATATTTAACAAGAGGCAAAAGGCAAGAGAATTCAAGGTTGGAGACTTTGACTGCTATGGGACAAGAGAAGAGAACCATAGGGCAACCATAGAAAGTTTGATTCATTATGGCTCGCCCATTCCAAATTCATGGAGCTTGTGGTGAGAATTTTTTTCTCCTCTCATACTTATATGGAACTCCATTGGAATTGTCTCGAAGTGGGAAATACTTGAAATTGTGCCATCAATGAAAGTGGATTTTCCCCGCCTGATACCATAAGTGATTTCAAGGGTTTGTTTTTCCCTTTTCTATTGTGTGGTTTTGGTATAGTTTTGTTTGGTTTCTATTGTGTGTGGTTTGGCTTGTGTGTTTCCTCCTTCTCCCATTCTTTCTCGTAATTGTACATGAATCAACAAACCCCAATGGATAAGGCCTAATGGTCATCATAATATGTTTTGAAAATTGAGATTTTGGATCCTCGTGTCATGCCCTAGCCATGCCCAGTTCACACCATGTCCCAAGCTAGAACCGATTATTGCGTCCCAAAAACTACTTTGTGTTTTCATAGCCAAATTCAATTTTTTTAGCTCATTCCCTTCGTTGGTGTTTAAGCCAAGTTAGATATTCAAGAAATTAGCAAAATTCATTCCCTAGAGCTATTTAAACCTTTGTTTTCTCATTATTAGAAATCCTCCATTTCTCGGTTTGTGCACGTGATATCCTCTTTCTGCAACCTCCATTTTGATCGAAATTATTCACTTGTTCTATGGTATGGGTCGTCAAATCATTTTTTTGCATCCATACCTCTGGTTCATGAAGGAAATTTTAAAATTTGACTTAAAATGATAAAGTTTTCTTACTCTGTGTTTTTTCCATAGTCGGGATGATGGGCGTCTTTTCCTCCGTCAAATTTTGACCCCAATGAATACAAGTACGTGGTCAGATCCTATTGGATGGGGAGGAGTGGTATTTTTGGTGAACTTAACACTTTTGGTCACTTTTGGCAAAAATGGTAAATTTTCCCGTAGCCCCGATCAGGCTATAAAGGTCAAAGTTAATTTTTGAGCCCACAGAGAAAAGTCAAAGTTGAAGTCCACAGGGTAAAAGTGAAAGTTGAAGCCTGCTAGAGAAAATTCAAAGCGGACAAGCGGGCCATTAGGGAACTTTTGGAAATTTAACCAAATTCCCAAAAGTGAAGTAATATTTATAGAATGCTCTGTGGCTCCACCAAGGTCTAGCTGCTTATTGAAAAGTCAAAGTGGAGGAGCGAGCAGCGGAGAACTTTCAATTTTGAGCCTTTTTCCAGAAAAGGATAAATTTTTTAGAAAAGAACAGTGACCCCATCTCCAACTAAAATGTTCCATGTGTCCTAGTCAAATCAGAGAGCGGTGGGCGGTGGAGAAAATTGAGTTTTGAGCCTTTTTCCAAAAATATTAAATTTTGAGAAAAGGGTCGCGATCCCATTTCCAATAAGAACATGCCACGTGTCTAAGTTGAAAATTAAAAGTGAGGATGCGGGCCAATTTGTTCCAAATTTCCAAATCTCATGAAATATAAAAAAATGAAAGGCTTCCTCCGTAACCACTCCAATCCCTTCTGCCACGTGGATGGCCCAATTTCGAGTTAGAGGAGCAAATCAAATGTAACGATTGCTTTGCAAGATCTCGGTTTTTAACCCACCATGAGCATTTTCTTCACAACAAAGGAATTTGAAATGTAATTGAGGATTCGTGAAGTTGTAAAATTTTCTCATGAAGATTGTGATGGCTTATCAACATTATTCCAAGTGCTAGCGATTGATTTCAAAAAATACTAGAGTGCTCTGTCCCTGGAAAAGACAGAAAATGCCACATTGCTTCTATATTCTCTTCTTCCTTGAATTTTTTCCATTTTCAAGCTATGTACAAAACTTTGCTTGAAATTCAATAATAAAAGAAGGAATTTTTGCCTTTTTATTAAGGGATTAATTGTTACTTTGCAACCAATGAGTTTCATTCGGTCTTGTAGCTTCTCCTGTGGGTTTTTTTCTTCTAACTATAAATGCATGTAAATGAAATTTCTAATTAATGTGTGTGGGAATCTGATATTCTACTCACAACATTAGTTTCTCCTACCTCCATTCTCACTCCCTTTCCCTTCTTAGACAAAGTTCTTCTCTAGTGAAAAATTGCTAGCTTTACCACAAGGTCAGTGGAGTGCCCCTATTGGATCTTTGGTCGAAAGGCCACCATTGAAATCCACTTTTTCATGCATGCACATATAGAAGTTGCACTATTCAAGTAGAGGGACTTAGATTCCCATAGTGTTGGCTTGAAACCCACCAATTTGTCCACAAGACAAATTTTCTCACCAACAATTCCCTTGTCCTCTTTGTAATTTGGTCACACTTTTTGGGTCCTTTCTAGTTGTTTGAGCATCTTATCTTTTTGTTAGTTAGCCTTTTCAGGGTTAATTATGAAATTCAAGCAAGGGAATCATATAAATATAAAGTTATGTGATCATAATAAATGACCAAGCAGAAGCATCTACTATTTTCACCTAAGGTTGCATCCATCAAAGGAATCTATAGCTCCATTTGCATCTATGTAGATCCATCACAAGGGAAAAATTATGTTTCATCTACACCACACTTCATAAGAGGGGAGTCTATTTTTTTCATGCACACATTATTTACATTCTACATCTAATTACTTTCTTGCTACTTCAATTATGACACACGGAAAAACAACCCAGAACAAATTTCACACCCACACATAAGTACATTGGGTCATAGATGCAATGAGTGCTAAATTGTAATTCCACCATTGTGGCAACCGAGGACTATCTAACCCCTTATTTTGCATCTTTCTATTTTAGGATTTGATGTCTATTTGAGGTTTTTTCAAGTGATTTACTCATTGCATGTTTATATCGACCTTGGCAATCTCACAATGACATACACATGACAAAATCCAACCAAGTGCAAACCTCTTACAAAACCTTAGACAAGGTTTTTAGAGAATCTACACGAGACTAGGGAACCGAGAAATTAGACCAAGGTTCCCATGGGTGCCCCTATCCCTCTCTAGGTGCTCCACCACTCAAATCTATTGGATTTGTATTTTTCAAGCTTCTATGTGACGTTCCTCCATCTCTATTCAATCGGTATCCACTACGAAATAGTCCATCAACCTCTTCAAATCAACTAACTATCTTCTAACCCTCTTTGTAATTAGAGTTTCATATTTTCATTGCTTAGTTGCTTCGATATTATATTAGTATTCATTTATTTACTACAAACTTGCATTAGATTGGGATATTATTTTATATTTTAGCACAATAATTTTGGTGAACCCGATCGATAAAACCCCTTTCTTCGAATATATCTTCTCCTTATCAAGTCATGACCAAATCATCTTATCCTTCTTTCACAACAACTAAATTCTTTGGTATAGTTACCATTGTTGTTGATTTCAATCAAGTTCATACTCAACGTCCTCCTCCCTCTATTACACCTAGGTATGATCCTTTCATTAATAACTACTCACCTCATTTTTCCTCCTACAGCTCCACCTTCTTCTCTTCCTCCGCCTATCACTTCCTCAACTCCTTCTACTCCTCCTAAGGGCTATGATGTCATTAAACAACTTAAAAATACACCAGCTAAAATTTCCCTCTATGAATTATTATGTAATGCACCATACTTTTGTAAAACGTTAGAAGTAGCCCTTCATGTCATTCATATATAAATTGTTAACTCTACAGTTGTCCTTCATACACCTCATTTAGTCTCTAAATAATATACCACACGCTTAATAATTCATTCATGATGACATATCACCTTTTGCTAAAATAAATCCATGTGCACCCTTGCTTATTACTGCCATTATTAGCACCACTTGCATCAAATGTGTACTTATTGATAATGGGTCAGCTATCAACCTATGTGCTCATTCCCTTCTCAAACAATTAGGTATTAATGATAACCTAATTTCTAAGAACTCTACTCTTATTCGGGGTTATGACTCTATTACTCGCACATGTCTAGGGAATATTTCACTACATATTGGGTCAGGCCTAAGATCATCCTCACCAAATTTTATGTTATTAATGCATCATTTCAATTCAATTTGTAAATCGGTTGGCCTTGGATCCAAGAAATGAAAGCGGTCCCATCAACTATCCACCAATGTATCGAATTCTTACACATTGGATATGAACATACTATTATTGTTGATCCCGAACCATTCAAATTATTTCACATAGACCCTATTACTACTATGCCTATTCCTCCCTCGCAACCTATTCCATATAGTAGTATTGACACATACAACATTGGTCAATCTAGCACTTCGTAGTCCTCTTCTACCACTCCAAGTATTCCGGTTATTTGTACTCACACTATGGAAATTATCTCACCCATTGTATCTACTCCAATAAGAACTCCACCTATTGAGACTCCTTTCACTCCTCCACTTAATTCAAATCCTAGCGATAAACTCAACAAAGTGATACAACATGATAACATTAATACAAACGATTCGAGGATCCCGGTGATAAATTCAATTTTTTTAAACTTACTAATGACGATTAGGAAAACTTAACTTTACCCCTATCGATGTAGATGGCTCCTATTTCAATGACACCTTTATGTGTGATGGCCCGATTGAATACAAATTCAATACCCCTCCTACGAACACTATGATACTTTATCGGGGATGTCAACACCTTAGATGTTTTTTCACCCTCCCCTAACCAATACGCATCTCCAATCCCATGTTTCACATGCATGTTATTGATAAAAAAACTCTTTTTGGAATCATATTAAAATTTATCGTACTTGTTTAGATACTATTTTCACACATGAGGGCTTAACTAGGCTTGGTTTGATGCTTAATGACATTTTACCACTAATTCACTTACCTCACCTTTACCATGGTTATTGTCACATTACAGCCACCTATGGTCTCGTGTGCTTCATTTGATAGTATTTGTAGCACGTACCCTTGCACTTCTCCAATGAAATTTGGGAAATCTTGGCTTGACTATATTGGCGGTACTTTAGACATTGACCACACTTCTATCACATTCCCTATGCCATTTAGCAATGTTTCTATTGCTAATGATTCATCTCCTACTTATTCTTAGAATATTTCGTGTTGTTATACACATGAATGTCCACCAATACCCTTCACTACTGAAGATTATGCAATGAGCATCTACACCCTACGCCGTAATGGCTCTTTGTATGATCCACCTCATTTTATTTCTTATCACGTCTCTAATGCTACTCCAATAGTTTTTCCCAAGACATAAATGATCTTTTATATAGTGTCACGTGATAATATTAACCACTACACACTTGGGGGGAATTACGCTTATCTCTCCCCCTATCAAATTTTTTTCAAATTTTGCATAGATGTCTTCACACACACTAACATCATTCGAACCATTTCTTGATGATGCACTCTTATGCTTCGGTTCACACTTGACTCGTAGAGGGTATATTACACACATGAACCTCACACACTACACATAATGCATCTTCACACATCTTACACTTTGATACATACACATCATGTTATATTTTACATCTTACATCTTATGTATTACATGTATCTACACACCTTATATCATCTATGCATCTTACAAAGTACATACTATACATCCTACATTACAAACTTTACACATCATGAAACTTCCTCATCACAACGTTAATCTACACAAAGTTCTCATCTAACTTTATGCGTTGAACTCACTACCTAATGACGTACTCTAGTCTCACAGTCCATACTAGACTGTTGAGGGTATGCAAATCAAATGGACCTCTTCACACTCACACATTTAACCATTTAGAATTTTTCTCATGTAAAATTACTAGATTAGTGATATATAGAATAGGATACATCATCACTTCCTCTAGCATCATCTTGTGATATACACTTTATGCTAATTCATCACTTCATCTAGCATCCTTTAGTGATATATGCTTTAGGCTAAATTGATACTTCTTTAATTATGTTTTTGTGATATACGCTTTAGGATAAATCATCACACATTCTCACACTTCATCTCTATGTCACATATCATCACTACACATTCATCACATCATGCTACACACAACATATCGTTTGACCATTTCTTGATGACGTACTCTCATTTATGGTTCATTCTTGACTATTGAGGGGGCATAAATAAATGAACCTCACTACATACAATTACATTCACTTGGGGGCATGTGGATCCTATCATTCACTCTGTATTCCATTCCATCCATCCACAACATACTACATATCTTGGTTGCATTTAATTTTTCTTGCATTTACTTGTACATGTTCACTTTATTACACATGCTAGATAGATATCTTGTATGTCATTATATTTATCATACACACATGTGTATTTATTTTCTTTCTAGTTGTGATCATATATTATATAGTTCCATTGCACACAACATGGATGTTTGGCACAAGACCTAGTACAAGTCCCATAGCGGATCCTTAGGGCATCCACTTTCATACCCTATGGGTGTTATCATTTCATTTTATTCCATAGCACACTACTTTATCAGATTATACATGCTTTGACATATTTTTTATCTTTCTAACATGCTAATGACTGCTTCATGTGTAACATTTTTTATAGGACTATTTTCTACCATGGTTATCTGTTATATTGCTTGTACTTGCATTTTAGTATATGCCATTGTTTGTGGCTTTTTTCCTTTGTCTTGTGTGCACATTTTTATACCTTTAGTTTTGGTATCCTTAATTTTCTTGCGACATCATGAGTGATTTCCCATGTTTATAACCCACTTTTCATGGTTTAAATTCTCTTCTTGTGTTTTTACTTGCATCTCGAGCATATACATTGTCTTGTTCGCTTACATGTCATATTTTACATGAGTGTTTTTATTTTCTTGTATTAAAATTATTTTTTCTAGCCACTTTTTTTGTGTGCCTTGGTTTCTACCTGCACATTCCCTTCCCCTGCAAAGGTGTACAATTTAGTACATCAGTTGGTCCTCTTTTTGGGCCACATAAACACCAAATAAGGGGGCATTATATGCATGATTCATTCACCCCATACATTACACACACAAGATCTTGATATAACACAGTTTCAGCTTTATACGAGGCTCGAATAAAACTTGGGTCCTTAGTACACAACAACCTTCCTTGAGTGCCAATAACAAGGGGAAACATAGTGGTGTTTCTTGGAATACCGATAACATGGGGATATTACATAGTTATTTGACATGTCATAGAGGATTTTTACAGGGAAGAGAGTCCTTTAGCATTAGGAATTTACAAAGTGGCTTTTACAGGTAGAGAATCCGTATCATAGTATAGACCATCTACAAAGTGGTGTTTTATACAACGAGAAGCAATTAAAGTTTGGAGGATGACACTCAAAATTTCTCCCTACACTTCTTCCATTACATTTGTGTGCACATTTTTATACCTTTAGTTTTGGTATCCTTAATTTTCTTGCGACATCATGAGTGATTTCCCATGTTTATAACCCACTTTTCATGGTTTAAATTCTCTTCTTGTGTTTTTACTTGCATCGAGCATATACATTGTCTTGTTCACTTACATGTCATATTTTACATGAGTGTTTTTATTTTCTTGTATTAAATTTTTTTTTCTAGCCACTTTTTTTTGTGTGCCTTGGTTTCTACTGTGCACATTCCCTTCCCCGCAAAGTGTACAATTTAGTACATCAGTTGGTCCTTTTTGGGCCACATAGACACCAAATAAGGGGGCATTATATGCATGATTCATTCACCCCATACACAAGTTACACACAGATGCGATATAACACGATTTCAGCTTTATACGAGGCTGAGAATAAAACTTGGGTCCTTAGTACACAACAACCTTCCTTGAGTGCCAATAACAAGGGGAAACATAGTGGTGTTTCTTGGAATACCAGTAACATGGGGATATTACATAGTTATTTGACATGTCATAGAGGATTTTTATAGGGAAGAGAGTCCTTTAGCACTGGGAATTTACATAGTGGCTTTTACAGGGTAGAGAATCCGTATCATAGTATAGACCATCTACAAAGTGGTGTTTTATACAACGAGAAGCAATTAAAGTTTGGAGGATGACACTCGAAATTTCTCCCTACACTTCTTCCATTACATTGGCATGAGATCACCTGAAAAACTCGCATGCATTGAAATAATCTACATGATCCTTTCTACACTCTTTCCTCATCACATATTAGGTGCACATATGCTTTTTTCACATGTTCAACATTTTTACATACTTCCTTACACACTTTTATACATATACATGCATATTTGATTGTGTGATTATCTTATCTTTTGCAGTTCCATCCATATAGGAAGTAGGTAGTCAACATCAACAACTACATCATGCACATCGAATCCAACAATAGGTACAACACAACATTCACACACGCACTTCAACCCTAGGTTAATTTTCATCACCTTTTACACTTTTTTATCTTTAGTCTCTATGCTCCATCTTTTAATCACTCCACACTTTTTCTAGTCCCCGGCGGTCTTTCTACATTAATCTACATGGATATCATGTACACATATCTATCTACTTTATGTTACCAAGATTTTTTCTCACCAAAATAAAGTGGGGGTAAATGTAGACATAAAATCACGTACTTTGGGTAATTGTCTAGTTCTGATTACATACTAATATTCATATGATTCATAAGTACGAAAAGTACTAATAAAGCCATGTTTTGGCCACATTGTTATTCTTTATGCTTCTACTTTTAGTCTTGCACTCTTACTTGCTTATTTTATCTTTTTACCATTTGGAACTTTTCATTCTAGACATTGGTGCCTAGTTAGGATGTCAGTACCAAGTGCCCCCATCTACTCGGGCATCCACTCTAGGTTCCCTTGTCCTCTTTGTACTTTGGTCACAATTTTTGGTTCCTTTCTATTCGTTAAAGAATCTTATCTTTTTGGTATTTGGCCTTTTAGGGTTAATTATGAAATTTAAGCAAGATATTAATATAAATATAAATTTAAGTGATCATAATAAATGACCAAACACTAATCATCTACAATCTCCACCTAAGGTTACATCCATCAAAGGAATCTATAGCTCTATTTGTTTCCATGTAGATCCAACAAAAAGGACAAATGTTGCTTCATATACATTAGACTTCATAGGAGGGGAGTCTATTATTTCCACACACATGTTATTTACATTCTTCATCTAGTTACTTTCTCACTACTTCAAGTGCAACACACACAAGAGAAACCTAGGGCATAACTTTTCACACACACATATAGAACTACATTTGGTCTAAGATGTAGTGCAATGCTCAATTATAAATCCACCATTGTGATGATCGGGGGATCTGAACCCTCATTTTGCATCTTTATTTTTACGATTTTATGTTTATTTGAGGGTTTTACACATTCTTTCTTTATTTCAAGTTTATACCAACCTCAGTGATCTCATAGTGACATACATGCAATAAAATTAGAACAAGTGTGAACCTCTTGTGATACCTCATAGGATGTTTCTAGACATCTACGTGGACCAAAACACCTAGAAATCAGACTAGGATGCCTACGGGCACCCCTATCCCTCTCCAAGTGCCCTAATCTAGTCAAATCTATCAAATATACATTTTTCTAGGATTTTATGTGATGGCCTTCCATCTCTTCTCAGTTGGTCTCCACTACAAAGATATTCTAAAGAACTTCTTAGAACTAGCTAAGGCTCTTCTAACTCTCTTTGTAATTAGGGTTTCATATTTTCATCGCTTAGTTGGTTAAGTATTATTTTAGTATTTTAATATTATTTTATTTACTACAAACTTTAATTATTTTAGGCTATTATTTTACATTTTATCATAATCACATCACATATTAGATAACAGGTGATAGGATTTAACTCTTGGTAATTCATTCATCTTATATCTCTTACATATACTTTATGAGAGCTTGAAAGGAGGTGAATTTAGTACCTATTGGCCTATACCAATATAGTTTACCTAAAGTAGGTTGTGTAATTAATCCTATTCTATTTAATGTGTCCTTTATTATTGGCAGGCATCTAGTTCATAATTACATGAATGATTCTAGTGCTAATAGTTATGTCATGCCTAAGAAAATTGTTGATACTTAAGGATTAAAATATACCGTTATCAATAACAGATTTTTTTAACTTGATTTTACTCTTGTTAAAGTATTAGGAGGCATAAAAGGCCTAAATATGAATTTTCACGCCTACCCCGGTATTGTAGTTCTCTAAGATATTTTATTCATTGAGCTTGCCCTTATTTTTTCATATGTTTGTATAGAGACTTTAGTGCCAAAGTTGATGGGTACTTACCCTCTTATTAGTCGACATGTGTTTAAAGACCATTTATGGCACTAGAATAACCATTTTAGCTAATTCTATCTCTCATTTCCATGTTAAGACTTATGATCGAAGGCTTGTTGAACTAAATTGTTCCATAGACTCTAAAATTAAATAAGAAATTAGTCTTGAACCTCATGAACCTAGAACATTTAATTTTAATCAAGAGAGATGTAATTTTTATCCCTATGAAAAATTTAATGATATTTTATTGGGCACATAATACATTGAAGAATAAAATAATCACACTCCTAACTTGAAAATGGAGAATTAGGACTTGGAAGGCCTATTAGAGATATATTTTGATGGATCTAAGTACAATATTGGTGTTATAACAAGAGATTTATTGATTTCACCTAGAAAGAGAAGATACTCTTTTCACATAGACTCCAATTCAAGTACACCAATAATATAGGTTAATATAAATCTCTATCACCATGAATGTAAATGTCCAAGTGGAAAGGATGAAAGAAGCTAAATATTTATTGAGATACAAAGTTGGTTATTCATCGAGTAAGATATCAATGTTCTAATAATAATCCTTACTTAGAGCCTATAAGCATAGAGTGTGGGGTAATTTGGATGATTTTGGTGTAATAAAATCCAATATTTTCTAAGAAGGTAGAATTTTTAAGATTACATAACGTATTCATTGGAGAAAAAATACTACTCATAGGGATCTCCTTGAGGATTTAGTACAACATGTAAAAATAATATTCAGGACAAGAACTTCCCGATAATGACTCTCATTAGAAAACTATTTATAATTAAAATTAAATTTTCAATTTTATCCAACATGAGGTAAAATTATCACATGATTTGTAACCCAAATTATGAGAAAGTTATGGTGACCAGATCATCTAATTGAAGAAAACAAGTTTCTTCAAGTGTTAGTCACATTGGAAAGTACATTCACGCCCGATGATCAATACAAAGGGAAGAAAATAATTATAAATATTAAGGACATAGAATACCATAAAGTGTCCATATCTCCTAGTAAATAACTTAAGATATGCAAGGTATGCACTTTATAACAACAATTATTTAAGGAGTTATGTCAAAAATATGATGATACTATTGCATGGACATATGAGGACCTTAAAGGATATAACCCTATAATTATTCAACACATAATTGAGTTATCTTTAAATTCCTTAAAAACTCCTCTTGAGTTGGAAATTAACCAAACTAGTTGAGGCCAATATCATTTATGTATCAAACACTCCCCTTGAGTTGGAAATTTACAGTTGGTAAGGAATAAGAATGGAGAAATCAGTTGTGTTTGGACTTTAGAGATATAAAATAGATTCCCTTAAATATAAATGCCCCCTTCCCTCTATGGATTAGTATTATAAATATTAGAAGGAACTAAAATATTATTGTAGTTAAATGGCTTCTCGGGCTATAATAAAATTATTTTCCAATAGTTTAATTAATATAAAATAGATTTCACCAATAAATAGGGAACACATTCCTATCGGAAGATGCATTTTTTTGTCCAATGTTAGTTCTACCTTCTAAAGATTCATGGATTTATCTTTCAAATGATTGATAAATGATGTCATCCTAGTTTTCTTAGATGATATTATTATTTTTCCAAGTAGTAAGAGGATCATCTTGATCACCTTGAATAAACTTTCAAAAAATGTAGGGAGTTGGAGTGTCCCTCAACCCAAATAATTGTATTATTTTTTCATGAAGGTAAAGTTTGGGGCATGTTGTGTCAAAAAATTACCACAAAACTTGATAAAATTATAGCCATCTTGGTCTTTTCTCTCGCTTCCCACAAAAACACTTTAATCCTTCCTTGGTAAAATAAAATTTATTGTAATATCATCTCTAATTTTATAGGCTTGGTGAGACCCATTAATCTAATTTTAAAAGGGGTGTGACTTAAAATGGAAACAAGAAATAGAGAATAGATTTATGAAAATAACCACACCATAGCTAAGGAACCTAATCTAATCAATCCAAATTTGACAATTATTTCATTTGTTATACATTTAGAGGGACAAGTAGCATTGTTGCCATTTTAACATAAGAGAATCAACAAGGTTTGAACTTATTCCACTACATTTACAATTAAAACACTCAAATATATGATATAAAATATAATTTTGTTGAAAAGTAGTTTTGTTTGTACTGAGAACCCATAAAATTTTTAAATACCTACTATCCAAAAATAAAATTAGAGTTGTTTTGACTCATCTCAAGATCAAACAATACATTATGAGTAAATATATTAGTGAGAAAATAGTATCATGGATTACAATTATAATGTAATTTGATGTGTAAATTTACTCCACTAAAATGATCATAAGAGGGCCCTTTGTCAAAATATAGCTAAAGATCTTGAGACTTCTTAAGAGTTAGTGTGTTTCCAACTAGTAGTGCTTCAGAATAACATCATGTTTAGAATAAATTTACTTTGAGAAAATGGTGATTTATTTACACATGGGGGCACTATCTATAGGTTTTGATAGATCCAAGAAAATACATTTCAAGTTGTAATCCATTTAATATGGGTTGATGGGTTTCTCTTCAAGAGTAACATCGATAAGATCATGTGTAGGTGTTTTAAACCTCGCATAGTTGAAAGAATGCTCAAATATTTCCACCACATCTTTTCTAGAAACCATTTATCCATATAATACTTATACAAATATCATCAAATATAATTACTTTTTCCCACCATATTTTTTTTATTATCACAAATGAGTAAAGGGATTAAATGAATGTTTGTTTTTAATGGGAAAGAAAATAAAATAATCCCTTCCTTTTAAACCAATCATAGTAAATCAACCATCCTCTCAATGGGGATTGGAATTTATTATCATGGTGAATCTTCTTTTAGTGATAGTCATAAGTGGATGTTAGTTTTTACTGATTATTTTACTAGGTGGGCTAAAGTAGTCCATTTAAAGAGAAGTGGTTAAGAGTGTTATAGTCTACTTCCTAGAGTATATTATTACAACATTTGGAGTCCCACGTAATATAATCTTATATAATTATAATTACTTTTGGTGCAAAGGTTGTAGATAATTTTTCCAAATGGCAGAACATTTACTTGAAGACATCCTCTAGTTACTATATAAAAAATTCCCCAAACAATAATTTGATTGGGATCATGAAGAATAACATGTGGTAAATCATAAGAAGAAACATAAAAAAATTAAAAATAGTTTGGCAAGAAATGAATATATTGAATAATTCCATTCATAATTATCCTTTCACATTTGTGGTATATGGTGGAGAAGTTATAATTTAACTTGAAATCCCTTCCTTGAACTAACAAATCTAATAGAGTTAGAAAACCATGATGTGGGGATAGACAAGATTATAGAATTGGTCAAGTTTGAAGAAGTGAGAGAAAAGTTCAAGGTTAAACTTTAATACCATCAATGGGATGTCAAGAGGTGGTTTGATGATAAATGTGATCCCCATATTTTGAAATAAGGAGATCTAGTCCTTAAATGGGATAGAGATAGAGATAATTCTAGGATCTATTAGAACCCAAAAAAAAATCACCTCATTTTGGGGCCTTAGTGTTAACATTTAGAGATTAAAGAATGGTAAAAATATCATTTTGGCATCCTTGTGATTTTAAACTCACTCCTTCCTTTCACTACATGTGTAAAACTTAATCCAAAGAACATGAGAAAACTTAAAGTGTTATTTTCCTTAAAATAGCTAGTGATGTTCAAATACCTTGTATCTCTTGATTTACATGGTCTGTAAAATTTAATCACATAGGATCGGGATAAGTGTCAACAACTCTCACCTTCTAGGTATTAATACCAATCCATTTTTCATGATAAAGGATAAAATTAATTAGCTAATTATTTTTTCTAAGCTAGAAACTCTAAAAATTGATTCAATAAAGGAAGGAATAAAGAGAGGAGGATCCCTTAATCCCGTGAACCCTAGAATGTCGAGAAGCATATTATTAGTCATTGTGTTAATAAAATCTATTATGGGGAAATAAAAGAAGCCAAGCCCAAGTGAATGAAGGATTTTTTATTTCATAATCACAACACCCTCGAATGGAATCGTGTGTGAGTGGGGCATTCGTTGTGATTGCACAACATGGGACCATCTCTCAAGTTGTGGGACTTGCAAACCTGAGATGGCCCTCCGGAGAAAGCTGAATCTTTCTTCCTAATATATCTATCATAAGCTACTCAAGTGCGGGAAGAGTCTAACCTATTCAAATCCTAATCTAATTGTTCCAAGGAGATAGGGAGAGAGAGAGAGGGTGAAAGAACCTACACTAAGCGGTGATACACCAGAAAAGGAAGTGCAAGATACTTTGTTGAGGGAGAATGAAATAGGGAAAAGGGGACTAAGGGAGGTCAGACAGAAGTGACACAGATGTAGATCCAGATCCGCCATAGAAACTCAATGAAGCACAATGTCCTACACTTGCAAATGTGAAATACATGCATAGTGAGAAAACATGAGATAGAGAGGCACATATATAAAACATAACAATTAAAAGGATTGAAAGATGCCACAAAGCAAGATTTTATTACTCTATAAGGTGCACATACTATTACATGTGGTTCTCGAGGCACAAATACGTTCTCCACATGTAGGAGAAGGCCTACACTCAAATGGAGTTGGGAAATGACTTTGACAGAGTTTCCCTACACCTGAATGTCTCCCCTTCTCAAAATGATAAGTGTTACAATATATAGAAAGAATAAGAGAGAGAAGAGGGAAAATTTGAATCCTACTTCAACCACCTTGAGATATGCATTGAATCCTACCTTGAAAGCTTCAACCACCATCAATCAATGCCCCTTGCAAATCCACCTACAATTTGTCGATTCTGGTTCCCTAGTGGATCAAATGAAATCTAGCACCCGTAGTTAAAGAAATCAAATTCGTGTTAATGGCCTAGAAGATGTTTTCTCATTTTCACCTACTAGAGCCTATTAAGAATGATATTTTATGTTTCTATAGCGTAGAGGGTGTTGAGACGTTTCCAAAAGTATTCTCCGCCCAAATCTAAGATTCTTGTTAAAAGATATGGCCATTTGAAGTTTTGGGTCACTTGAGTGCAATATTTGAAAGAGTCTTTCTGTACCAAACCCATGTGGTAGCCCCGTGCTTGTTTGAGTTTTTCCCCCTTCCCTCACTCTTTAAATTTCTCCATATTGACATGTGGTGGCTTCCACAGTGCTCCTTGGGCTCCCCTTGTATTTTTCTTGAGTCTTCTTGCTTGATGGGCTAAAAGTCGACCCTGGAAATGTGGAGGCTTGGCACTTGTTTGGAAACCCACTACAAATTTTACCTTTGAAGTAACACCACACTTACACTGGCTCCCTCCACTAGCCTCGCCTTTGCTTTGACTATTCATCCCCCGACTCTGCACTTTTTAATTTGGACTACGTGGTGAGCTCACACTCATTTGGGTCTCTGCTATTGGATTTATCTTTGAAGTATCGCCGCTTGGACACATGGCACCTTCCACCGAGTTGAAGAATTTTCAATGACCGATGCAATGTTTTTGTGCTCGATACATGTGGAAGCTTCGCGCTTGTCTAAGAATCACCTTTTACTTTTCCCTTTCAAGGTACATTATTTTAACACGTGGAGGCTTCCGTTGATCCTCTATACTTTACCATTTTGTGCCCAAAAATCACCCTTTTTTGCTATGGGATGCGTGGAAGCCCTGGCACTTGTTTGAGTCTCCGCTTTTAGATTTAACCTTTCGAGGTGTGCCGCTTGGACACTTGGCAGCTTTCGCTAACTCTCTATACTTAGCCAATTTTGGGGCTTGTTCTAAGTCATTTACTGAGAGCTCAAAGACTTCAATTTTTCTCTGTTTCTTTTCCTTTAAGCCTCTAAATTTCTTCAACATTGTATTCTCTTCTCCAACCCCGTTATTCCTTTTTAAATCCCGCCTATAACCTATTTTTTGGATTTGAAACGAGCTCGTTTAATGAGCCGTTTATTTTATTTCTTCTTGTGTAGGGTCAAATTTGAATCCTTTGGGCATCTAGTTTCTTTTGTGTTGTTCAGCTTCATTTTCCCTTGCACTCCTTGAGTCAAGCTTGCCTGTCCCTTTATTTGTCATTCTAGAATGTGAGCTCAGAGGTTTGAATCATCCCCTTCAGATTTTCTTTATGTACGGAGCTTGTTTTGACCAAATTTACTAGGGATGAATTTAGGATAACAATTTGGTGACTCATGGGGACATCTTCCTGCTAGATGAAGTGATCAGTAGCCTTAAATCATCCATTGGGCATGGAGTCATGAATAATAACCTTGATCTAACCCTTTGTTGAAACGGATTCCCCGACTTCTTGCACTTTCTATGTTCTGCATGACCTTGAGCATGCTTGCACATATGCACTCTCAATTTTCATAAGAAAATCTTGGAAATGGAGTTTCTGAGAGTAGAAAATTATATTGACTTGGGGCTTTCATTTTTCCTTGAGATGGACTATAGGCATGTTGAACTGCATGGTGATACAACCTCGGAGCAACAAAACACAACAACACGCACTATGTATAAATTTCAAATCATACATGCCTCAAATGAGACATGAAGAGTGTGCAAGAGCACTTCTTCTACTGAAAGAAAACCTACTCCTACTCCTAAACTAATCAAAGAGAAAAAAGGACATAAACAAATCCTGCAATTGGTAGGGATAATTATCTTCCCTCTCTCAACAAGGGAAACCATGCAAATGATTTGACACTGAAAAAATAATAATAAGCTGCTCCTCTACCTAGATCATCAAGGTGTCAACTAGAAACAAGAGGCATTAGCAGTTGATCCTTGGTACTTTAGAGCTCATCCTCATGCTTAGAAGCAAGCATGACTTGTTTTGACTTCTCCTTAGCTCTAATGAATCCAAGTACCTGATTGGGCATGCTTTGATCCTTTGGATGTGCCTACTACTCTAATTTTTAACTCCAAAAATGGAGTCTTCTTGCAGATCTTCCTAGATGTATGGTGTGAGAGGGATGACCACATTCTCTTTCCCTTTCTCTTCCTTCTCCTGTGAAGAACATGGAAGATTCATATCTTCCAACCTTGGTTTCAGAGGGTTGTTATGAAGTGCAGGTTGTTGTACTTGAATTCTCTCCTCCATGGCAGCAGGCTCATGTGCTTGGAAGGTGGATGATGGAGGAGAAAATGATGTTATCTCCTCAAGATCCTCTCCATTGAAGCAATCTTCCAAGTCTAATAGGAAATCTACCTCCTTGTTGTCCTGTTGTATGTGTTCTACCTCCTCCATGGTGTCCTCCTGATCTGCAACTAGCTCACCATGGTTCCCTTCTTCTTCAAACATGAAGTTTAAAAGCTAAAACTCTCCTTCAACATTATAACTTTAAGGGGAGGAAGTGGGAGGAAGAATGAAGGTTCTTCTATGGAATGTTCCACACTAGGAGCCCGTGAAACTGTATGGTCCTCCTCCATCATGGGTTCATCAATCAAATCAGGCCCTTGAAATGAAAGTAAAAAATCTTCAATGTTGTTTTCTTCATTGAGTGGCCTCAACTCTGATTTGATATCTCCCTCGCTGCTCTTGTTCAATGGGATTTGGAGCTGATTGTTCCTCCTCCGAATCTGGTTGTGTAGCTTAGATCATATCACCATCATCTTCAAACAAATAGCCATTAGGGACACTACATTCGAGAAAACATACTGATGATCTTCTTCTTCTTCTTCTTCTTCTACTACAAACTCAGCCTCAACCACCACTAGCTCCGTAACCCGACCTCCTCTATTGGCTTGACCATCACCCTAATTTGGCAACCCAAATCTTCAAATTGTCTGTCATTTCTTCTCGTTGGGCTCCCCTTTTTTTTTTTTTTTTTTTTTTTTTCTTTGAATGGATTCTTGAGTCTCTTCCCAACATGGACTTCACGAAAGCAAGAGTGACAGTTGGGGTTGAACTAGCTTTGAAATTATTTTTGGTGGGGAGGGAGGTGAAACCTTTTGTTTCTTTGGATGGAATGACTACTTGGAAAATAAAAGCGGAGAATAATTTAAATGGGGTGGAAGATCAAGAGATGGAGAAGAGAAATAAACACTTAGGGCAGAAACCGAGGGGCTTAACTCCGATTGTGATGAAATGATAAAGTTCGAGAAAGAGAAAATGAAGGATAGGAGCTAGTGATTGAATTACCAATTGACAAGGTCGTCTTGTGTCCAACTCATAGGACTCAATCTCCTCAATCCACTATGTAAGTTGAGGCAACATTCCAACCATGAAGTCCAACTTCTCCCGAGGGTTGTAATATCTTGGAAAAGGGCCTTCTCATAGACAAGGTGCCCCGCAACCAATATTGAACACCTTCATTTTTGTTATGGCCTTGACCGAACCATTCCACCTCAATTTTTGAATCTTCTCCAACAAAGCAACATTCTCCACATAGTTGTCATGATTGTATGTGTCCCCTCATTCTTGATAAGCTCCATAGCCAAACTGGTTTTGACCCTGCTCATATGGGTAAGCATAATGGTCATGGATTTGATCATACTGTTGATTTGGAGGAGTTGGGAAATGCAATGGAGGTGAAATTCATTTTTGTTGTAAGTGTGAGTTCCATGAAGGGAATGAAGTCATGATTGCACAACTTCATGGAATGGGAGAAAATGAAAGATATGGAAGTAGAAAATGGATGAAAATAAGTGTAAATGGATGGAAAAGGTCTGTAACTCAGAGGATGGGTTATTGATGAAATGGAGTCACCAGATGTGCTTATATGTGCCTCAAAAGGCCAAATCCTAATAGGAACACATCAACCAGCTAATATGAAGTGGTAAGGTGCTTCAAACTTGTCCCACCAAGCATGCCAAAATTATAAGTGTATAATCACAACACCCCGAATGGACTCATGTGAGTGGGGAATTCAGTGTGATTGCACAACATGGGACCATCTCTCAAGTTGTGGCACTTGCAAACCTGAGATGGCCCTCGGAGAAAGTTGGTTCTTGCTTCCTAATCTACGTGCCACAAGCTACTCAAGTGAAGGAAGAATCTAACCTATTCTAATCCTAATCTAACCATTCCAAGGAGACAGAGAGAGAGAGAGGGTGAAAGAGCCTACACTAAGTGGTGATACACCAGAAAAGGAAGTGTGAGATACTCTATTAAGGGATAATGAAATATGGAAAACGAGACTCGGGGAGGTCGATAGAAGTGACATAGACCCGCTTCTAGATCTAC
Source organism: Taxus wallichiana var. yunnanensis (assembly GCA_018340775.1). Classification (NCBI taxonomy): domain Eukaryota; kingdom Viridiplantae; phylum Streptophyta; class Pinopsida; order Cupressales; family Taxaceae; genus Taxus; species Taxus wallichiana. Next base: position 170,828,489 of record CM031235.1, read on the forward strand.
CATAGAAACTACATGAAGCATGATGTCTTGCACCTGCAAACATGAAATACATGCACATGGAACAAACATGAGATAGAGAGGCATAGAGAAACAACAAAACAATGCCAAGGGTTGGAAGATGCCATAAAGCAAGATTTTATTACTCGTAAGGTGCATATAATATTACACGTGAAGCTCAAAGGCACAAATATGTTCTCTAGGAATAAGAGAATGCATACATCTCAAATGGAGTCGGGAAAGGACTTTGATAGAGTTTCCTACACCTGAATGTCTCCCCTTCTCAAATGAGAAGTGTTACAATATATAGAAAGAATAAGAGAGAGGAGGGAAAATTTGAATCCTGCTTCAACCACCTTGAGATATGCATTGAATTCTACCTTGAAAGCTTCAACCACCATCAATCAAAGCCCCATGCAAATATGTCTACAATGTCAACTGGTTCCCTAGCAGACCAAATTAAATATATCCTAGTAGTTGAAGAAATCAGATTCTTCACTAATGGCCAGAATACATTTTCCCATTTTCACCTATTAGAGCCTATTAAGAATGATATTTTATGTTTTCATGGCATAGAGGGTGTCAAGATGTTTCTAAAAAGTCTTCTCCCACCCAAAGTTGAGTTTCTAGTCAAAAGATATGGCCATTTGAAGTTTCAGGTCACGGGAGCACAATATTTGAAAGATTTTGTCCATACCAGGCCCACGTGGCATCCCTGCACTTATTTGATTTTTGCCTCCTTCCTTCACTCTTGAAATTGCATCGTATTGACATGTGGTGGCTTCTATAGGCTCCTCGAGCTCCCTTGTAATTTCCTGAGTCTTCTTTCTCATTGGGCTAAAAGTGTGACCCTAGACACGTGGAGGCTTGGAGCTTGTTTTGAAACCCGCCCCAAATTTCACTTTTAAGTAGCGATGCGCTGATACTTGGCTCCCTCCATTGGTCTTCCTCTACTTTGACTATTTAGTCCCCCAACTCTCGTCCTCTTTTTAATTTGGAATACATGGCGAGCCCGCGCTCATTTGGTTCTCTGCTCTTGCATTTATCTTTGAAGTAGTGCCACTTAGACACTTGGCACCTTCCACTGAGTCGAAGACTTTTCAACAATCGGTGCAAATTTTTCTGGCCTAAGACACATGGAAGCTTTGCACTCGTATAGAATCACCTTTTTCTTTTCCCCTTGAAGATGCATTGTTTGAACATGTGGAGGCTTCTACCAGTCCTCTATACTTAAACATTTTGGGCCAAAAATCACCCTTTGTTAACTCTAGGAAATGTGGAAGCTTTGGCGCTTGTTCAAGTCTACTTTTTAGATTTAACCTTTGGAGGTGCACCACTTGGACACTTGGTAGCTTCCATTGACTCTCTATACTTATCCATTTGTGAGCTCGTTCCGAGTCATTTACAGAGCTCGAAGACTTTGATTTTTCTCCGTTTATTTTCCTTTGAGCCTCGAATTTATTTGACATTGTCTTCTCTTCCCCCACCCTTCTATTCCATTTTAAATCCCTCCTACAACCTGTTTGTTTAATTTGAAACATAGGCTCATTTGACTTGAGCCATTTCTTTAATTTCTTCCTCTACGTGGTTCAATTTGACTCGTTTGGGCCTCTCGGTTTATTTTGTGTCATTCAACCTCATTTTTCCCCTACGCTCCTTGAGTAAAGCTTTCCCTTCCTTTGTTTGTCATTCTATAATGTTAGCTCGTGGGTCCGAATCTTACCCTTCATATTTTATTTACGTCACGGGGCTTATTTTGACCAAATTTTCAGGGGCATGATTTGGGATAACATGAGCATGAGATCATGAAAACCCATCATTGGTCCACATGGACCAAATAATAGTAATCCCTTAGACCTTGGTGTCATGATCTTAGTGAGGTAAGAATGAGAATCTAGAAGAATTAGGTTTTTGGTTTCCCAAGAACCTAAAAACTCAAAACACCTCAAAATCTTGAGTGATCATGGTTAAGCCCTGATAAGGTTAAGGATGACCTAGGAATCCACTAGAAACCTTAAGAATAGATAAATAAAGTGATTGATCCATGTAGACCAATCACAAGTCACTAGAACCTTGGAAAAATAAAGGAAAAGGTTAAGAATCGTTTAGAGACATACAACCTTGTGAACTAGTGATCCTGAGAACCCTAATCCAATCCAAGAAGGACATGTGGAACTTTGTAAGGTGGAAAAAATTCAATAAAATAACCAATGAGGATGATCTATGTGCCAACATCATCTATGAGGTTAAATTTTACATCCTAGTGGCTTTGAACATGCAAAATACCCCAGGTATCTTCAAATGTTCATAACCTTTGATCGGGAGATCTAAATTATAAAAAAATCCATTATTGGAAACTTTACAAAGAGGGATACACAATGGGAATAAATTTTAAACAAATTTATAAAGTATTTATAGATTATTTTATCAAAAATATTAATTTTTTATTTCTAGCATTTTTTTCCATCTCGTTAGTTGATTTCTCAAATCAAGCTAATATGTGGGGTCTCCTGATGCATCTTTCGATTGTTATGTTGTTTAGGGTATGATTATATCATTAAGATCCTAAATTTATTTTCAATTGTTGTTAATTGTAATACAATCCATGGTGGAGTCATTGACTTGATTTTTAATGATTATTCATCTTCTCTCATTGCTTCTCCACATTCTATAGTTATCATATTCCCAATTATGGAATATTTTATCATTGTATAAATTGATGAAGTCGTTACATCATCAAATAATATTATAGCTTAGCCATTCTTGGTCTAGATATATTATCCCTTTCGTATTATAGTCTATAATTGTCTTTGACCGAATTTTTTTCCTTCAGTGCTGATTAGTGAAATAGATACTAAAGAAAATGAAACAAATCCAAATATGGAAGGTTTTAAGGTACCTTGGTAGAACATAGTGATGAAAGGATGGGTACAAAGTATATTTCCTCTCTACAAATCTGATGAACCTAAAAACAAAGGTAATTAAGAGGAAAATCGATTAGATAATAGATGAGGGGTTTTCTCAAACAATTCAGTTCCAAGCATCATTAACTTTCTTATGCATAAATTAACCCCGTATATACATGATATGATAAAAGTAATGATAATGGAAAAGATAATATGTATAATATGAAACACACAGACTTGAAAATGTAGAAATGTAAGGCACATACAAATCTGATCTAGATTGATATAAAATAAAGTATATATGGTTGGATTAACAATGACATAGGATGTAGAGGGCGGGTCGACGGTGACCTGAATAGATGGATAAGAACAACAGATAAAATGTGGACTGAGGGCTCCATGCACATATACAAAAGGATGAAGCTCTATGATGTTTGATATCAACCTATAAGAGATACTGAAACTATAGAAATAGAAAGGATGCAAGAAAATGGAGATCTAATATGATAGGTTAGAAATAATATTTAGGTCGATAAAGGTGTTTCGTAGAATGTTAGAGTGGATGTGGTCGATAGAATGGTAGAATAACAAATCTATAAGGAGATGATGTTGGAAACAAACGAGATAGGATGGTAGTTAATCTTAATGGAAAAATGGGTGAGGGAGCAGGGTGGGGACGATGGTGACATGATAAGGTTGATTATGACTTTGGATGAACTAGGTATGGCTAAGAATGTATGGATAATACGAACACATGCACACAAAACAAATAGGATAAAGGGTTGGATCTATATCTCTAGGGGAAAGCTGGACCTATAAAATGTTAGAATAAAATAACAATAATAATAATGATGCAAAGCAAGAGAATAAATCAACAAAAGGTGCGTATGATCTCCTAAGGTCTCCAAAGATGAAGCAAGTAAGCTCAAATGAACCCCCATTAGAACAAAGTAACTACATGATATGATCAAGCTCAAATAAAGTATCGCAAAAATGTAAGAAAACTTTAACTATGCATCCCTTTATAAGGAGAGGTAAATGTTTCCTTATAGGGTTGACAGGTCCGTCGATGCTAACTACGGGAAACATCCATTTGGGTGGTAGAAGGATTATTTATTCAAGATATGGGGCTTTTATGGATTGGGATGAGTGCTTTAAATCACTTAGGTGGGTTAGGATCTCTAGGGAAGTGTCATGGGTAAGTGGGGAATAAAATGGATTAAATAAACACTAGAAAAAAATTAGGGATTAGGAACTAGGGGGTTTAGGGGTGGTAAACAACCTATATAAGAATAATTAAGATTAATTAGATAATGAGATGAGGATTAGGGGATAATAGATGAAGATTAATAATAAATTAAAATGGATAGGATAATGGATGGGAAAGATGGGAATGTTAACATAAACATGAATTAATTAAGAAAGGGGGTTTAGATAGGTGATCATGGTAAAGGAAGTGAACGCATGTGACAAGGGTAGTGATACCAAATTTTGGTGTCTACATTTTTCCATTTTTGTTGATTAGTTTACCTTAGGCAAGCCACGAGATAAAAATGATGAGAGAAAAAGGGTAAGATGAAGGGTGATGAAGGATTTATGATGTGTTCCCCCTCAAATGAGGGATCGGTGATACAATGAGAAATCTGGCACAAGTTTGAAAAATATAGATGAAGAAGGGCAGGTGGGAAAAGAAATAAGGGTAAAATGATAAGGCGAGATGAGATGCCCCAAGCAAGAAATATTTAAAAAAAAAAGAGTAAAAATAAGGTGGTGATCTTAGGAATCACATCGGAAAGAAAAAAAGGTCACATTCTTTAGGGAGATGATGGAAATTTCCTACAAGCCTCGTGAGTTAGAGAAAATCATAGAGAAATGGAGGGAATCCAAAATGAAACCACTCAAATGGATGCAATCCGTGGCAACCAATAGTTCATAGGCATACATCATAAGTAAACAGGGCATAATGTGAAATCCTTTATACACGAGGAATCAATTAAAAGGGGTATGTGTCTGTAAGGGATGAGAATGGAGATAATGGTACCCCAACAAAGGGCATGAAAATGGCCGAAAAGCTAAAATTTAAAAAGCGATGAAATACAAATTCCCAAAAGGGAATAAATATGGCCACAAAGGTGAACTTTAGAGTGCAAACATGTATGTTGAGACGGTGCCTTTACACAGACACAACAACAAAGGATGAAAATCCAAATTGACGGTGCTTGAGGTGAGTTCAGCGGTGCCTAAGGCCAATTAAAGATGACCCAAGGGGTTTTGCGGTGACTCGAGTCAACAGCTATATAAGCCCCAAAATTTGGCCAGAAATGCTCTGGTTTCACACATACAAGTGATGATTGAGAGTTACAAGCTATAAAAGGGTATTGAGAGATGGAAGTTAGAGGAGCATCCAAGAAACACCATGAGGGTACGCAGGATGGTGAGTACTGAAAACCCTAGCTTGTTTATAGTTGATTTTATGTTTTATTTATTTTTACATTTTTATAATTTTACATAGGTTCCGAGGGAAGTCGATGGAAAATGGATGGGTTCACCATCGAATTATCTATAAAATATATCATTAAATCCCTAGGCACATCGACCTGGACCCAAGTCGGCGTTAGCTAGGGTTGAAATGGATGATTTTGATAAATAAAATATTATGGGGTAAAATGATGATGAAAAACTGATTTTTACTTGTTGTTTTGTATGATTTTAGGCGTAGATACCTTGTATTTGAGAGACCAGGTCCCATCACTATATGACTAGATAATAGGGGATGTAGTTAATGCTAAGTTGAATCACTTTGTGGTCATGGGATTGGCATGATTCAAACACTATCGAGAGGATCCCACGGGATGTAGATTTGACAATCACATTATTTGAGAGGTGGGATGTGAATTCATGCACCTTCTAGTTCAAGACAAGGGAGATGAGTATCTCCCAGAGGATGTGTATCGCATCCTTAAGCTACCTATGTAGGAAGAGAAGATAGTCCCCATTACATTGAGAGCAGAGTGGAAATTTTGACATGTTTTTTTGGAGCTAATGCACCCCATATTACATTTGCATCAGGGGTGTTCTCTTATGAGATGAGGTATGACCGCGGTGATGCTCGAGAAGATTGATATGTTTATTGATGACGGCTATTTCCTACTATGCATTTCTAGACTCATGTGGATCACGTTTTGTGGGTGTTAGTAGGGATCCTTGATGATATGGTTGATTATCAAACAATTTTCTCATTTGGTACCACTCTACTAAAGCACAAGTGTATTATAATTTATCAATGTAAAAAGCTTATAGGAAGACAAGGTTAGATGTAGGCTTCCTCCTACACTATTGGGATTATGAGCACATTGTAGTCATCAAGCCACCAGGGCTACCATGGGTCATAGGGGACCATATAGAGCTCACAATGGGATTCTTGAGATGGCGATCTGACCAGGATAATGTGGATAGAGGAGTGAGGGACACAAATTAGTATAAGGAAAAGTTTATCGAGCTCAAGGTAGAGCATGTTAGATGGTAACATTATAGATATTTCCCCACATAGCGAGGAGTAGACACAGATTTGGTGGGTATGAGAAGGACAAGGTGGGTACAAGGCCACGAGATGAGATGATTAAGGATATACGGTTTCATAGGATTCGACAAAAGTTTGGTGTCATACGTAATATACTTAGTGATTCTATATCCTATAGACGAGAGCAGAGATAGATAGGGATCTACCTAGTTTTGACATGCAAGAACCGATGGAGGAGGCACCACTTCCATGGGATGAGGATGATGATGTGGGAGTGGAGCAGTATTTTTGACTAGATGATCGCCACTTGGGCAACATAGGTAGCAGGAGAGAGGGAGATGATGAGGAGATGGAGGTAGTGGAGGTTGGGATATAAGAGAGTTCAAATATATGGCAAGGTTACTTCTAGAGCTAGATTAAACTCACATTGAGATGGATATCTTGCGAGACATGATCCTTGTACTATGCACCAAGAGAGGGATACAATCACGCAGAGAGGGATCGAGCCATATAGGCTAGTGATCAGTACCATGGGTGCATAGAGGCCTCACAGGCCCAATTTGGAGACCTTACAACTATACTTTCTATAGACTCAATGAGTGGTGCATAAGTGTTATCATAGGGGATGGGACAGTGGTACCTCCCAATAGTAAAAGCATGGATCGTTACAAATCCTCGACTACAGAGGCTAAGTATTATGAGTAGACCGTGATCCACAAGCTACCTTGAATTTTGAGATATTGGGAGCATCTGTAGAGGTGAGTGACATCTAGAGTTGGGCCATCTAGGATCATAGTAAGTGTGGCTCAACCACACCCAAAGGAGGGCCAAGAGGATGGTGATGGGGTACAAGTATTATTTTTTTTGCCTTCCCAAGAGGGGAGGGCCTGAGATTATTTGATGTACAATTTACTAATTTTGATGATATCTCTTCTTTGATAGAGGTCCTGATGGCCAATGATGTACAAAGACACTTTTATGATATATGGTTTTATTTTTTCTAAAGCATGTGTCAATTGTGTGGTTTTTATCATTTGATTTATGATGATGTTACTTATATGTTTTTACTTTATGTTTGATGATGATGGTGAATGTATATCCATGGTTGGATGTTTTAAATGTGATTTTCATTTAACAATAGATGTGATAGAAGATAAACATAGATGACAATAGATAAAAATATGTAAATTGGATGTATGATTTTTTTATGGATAGTACACAAATGACTCAGATAGAGTATATGTTGTGGTAATTAAATATAGATGTGGAAAATTTAGAATAGAACATAATTCAATAAATGGCAACCTATGGGTATGAGCAACACTACATCATATCAAGGAACATGTCAAGAAACTATGCCTCTATCGACATTGGAGGTAAAACAAAAGGGGATCGAGTAACCTAAGGCACATGCGACCAAAACATATGTTAACATATAAGTTAGTTATACCAATAGATCATTGAAGAAACATGGATGGAATAAACTCATAAACCTAATTTTGACACAAAAAGTGCTTTATGATGTAATTTGTACGTGGGAAGAGGTTCCTCCATAAGTGATGTTCCCTAGTTCTATGCCTCGGCTCTAGGTAGGGAAAGAGTAAACTGATCAATGTGGGAAGTTTGCTATGAGAAATCTGATCAATGCGGGAAGATTTCTTAGGATGCCAATAAGATAGAAGGTTGATCAATGCGGGAATCCTTTGATGCCATGATATAAGAGAGTAGCCATCCTTTGAGGGTATGGTCTACTTTATAAGATTTATGATTTTAATGGCAAGAATAATATACATGATAGCCATCCTTTGAGGGATCGGTCTATTGATTTGATTTTCTTTCTTTTCTTCATTTTTTTACATAAACAGTTTTCCTTCAAAGGAGGAGTCTATTTTTTTACTTTTGACTTCTTGATAAGAGCATCCATGAATTTTTACTTTTACATGGGAAAGAGCTGGTAATAACTAGGTAGACAACCTTAAAGGGGATAATGAATGTGCAAGCAATACCTTTAGGACCATTACCATGGTTCCAAGAGGTAAACAAGAGGGTGATGAATGTAATGATTTTGGAGTTCTCACCAAAGAGGGAGAACCTATCCAAAAGGAAAATTCTATGGACATATTTTTGGTGCCCATATTTTAGGTCATGTCAAGGAAAGTTATAGTAGACCACATAATTCCAAATCATTACAATTATATATGGAAGAAGATAGTGATGGAGGAATGATCTAAGGATATGACTAAGTTCTCACCGGTAAGTATGCTAACAAAGATAATGGTCACAATTGTAATGTGTTAAGTGGTTCCACTTCTAGTTTACCATCAAGGAGGCCAAAAAAAAACACTCCCAACCCATAATTGTGTGTGATTACATATGGTCCAATCCATTCGGGGAAACTTTCCATGTTGGCTCCTTTCTATAATAGTAATTTTCTAATTTTCTTTAAGTACAAGGTCACCAATATTAAATGCATGATAGGATAGGATGACAACTTGTAAAATATGGGACACGATGAGATATATGAGTGAATATAAAATTTATACACTACACTTACGGAGAAAAGAAAATATGTCTTAGTAACAAGATGAATAGATGGCAACAAAAGTGGGATTAGGATAAAAATATGGTGAAATCATGACCACAAAGGTGGACTATAATTAAAAATATGGTACCCCAAGAGAGGCATAAATATGGCCAAAAATTGCACTTTGGATGAGGTCATGGATAAGATAAGATTGGATGACAAAAGGAGATAAAATATATGCACCCCCTCCCATAAGTGAGGAGGTGAGGAAAATATGTGTCTTGACAAAATGAAGATGGCCACAAAAGTGTACATAGGATGAAAATATGGTTTCCGTGAAGGCTACAAAGTGGACTTAGGATGAAAATATGGTTTCCGATAAGGCCAAAAAGGTGGACTTAGGATGAGAACAAGATGATAGATAGATTGGTTGGCTAAGATGAGACAATAAACTGGATGAGATTGGATGAGATGGGTTTGATAAGATTGGATGAGGTAAATAAGACAATGTCAAGAATGAAGAGGAATTAACCTGATGGTACACTAATCCTAAAGTGAAGTCCCCCAACATCAAGGGAGTTGTTTGGATGGATAGGGGGATGAATTGATGTGGATAAGATGTGTGAAAAAGATGTGACAGGATCAATAACGAGGGGAATATTCTCCCCTATTGAAATATACTATGTTATATTGGGTAACTTAGATGTAGATGAGCTAGTGGATGTCAAAGGAGATTGGATGGGATCATTAGAAGGAATGTTGATGACCACTTTAGATTTGGATTGGATAGATGGTTAGGGATCATAGTGGTGTTTGGAAAGACAAATATTATCAATGAACAAGGGAGGACCCTTTTTGGGAGGAGTAACATGTGAAGGAGGAATGGTGATAGAGGTTGAGTGAGGATACTTAGGTAATCTTGGTTATATGAGGATGTAGAAATAGGAATTGGATTGATCATAGATAAATCAGAGGATTGAGAAGCATGGTCCTCCTAGATGATAAAATCAACTCTCTCAATAATATTGTGGATGATAGTTTTAAGGGCCTTACAATACTCAATGCCATGACCGGGGTGCAATGGTAAGCACAAATATGATTCCATTAAAACCAAGATGGTTTTTTACTATATGGATCAAAGAACTTGATGGGAGGGATTGTGATCATAGATGTTTGGATTACATTTCTTAGGATATTTGTGTAACATTCAATAGAAGTAGTGAAGGGGAGGTTTCTCGAGTGAGGATTGGTATGAGACTTCGACTTGGTTTTAGGAGAAGGGGTTGATGTAGATTAGATGGATAAATTAGATGGCTTAGAAGATGAATCAAATTTAAGAGGAGGATTAGATTGTTTCTATTTGGATTGATCATTGGTAGATGTATTAGATGAAGTTCTTAGCCCTAAGATAGTTAGGGGTGCTCCTAAGATTGATTTTTACGTTGTATTGTTAAAGAGATGTAAGATCTAACTTCTTATGAAGATGCATAATAGACATTTTGGGATGCTTACCAACACCTTACATTTTGATCACGAATGTTTTCACTTGGTAGGGATGACAACAATCTCAACCGAAAGATCTAAAGATTGTGGTATACGGTGGAAATTGATGGAGAAAGAGGTGTTTGCATGATGCAATTAATGAGGTATATGTGAGATGTGGATTGTGTAGGTTTTGGATTGGTTAATGTGGAAACAGTTGGTTTTGTTGATAAGGCACAAATACCCTTTTTGTTTGTCTTAGGTGGGGTCCTTATTTCTAAAGTGTTTTAGGGATATCATTGATATGTTTGCAAATTGAGAAGATGTGATTGGTGTGGTAGCAGGTATAGATGTGGAAATGGTAGATGTTAAAGGATTAAGTGTAGAATATTGGGATAAAATAGGTGATGTGGCCATGGGAAAAGATGTAGGTATATGTGATGAAGATTTCAAGGTAGATGTAAGTGAATTTTTTGATGTGGTAGATATAGAGGTAGTTGAGATCAATAAGGAGATGGGTATAATTGGGATGTTAAGTGACATAGTGATAGGTGTGTTTAATGTAGATATGATAGGTTAGGGTAGGATAGATGTGGATGAAATGGTAGGTATAGTCAAAGTCGATGTGTATGTGGTAAAGGTAGGAATAGATGTAGATGTAGAACAAGTGGTAGAAGTTAATGTGATAGGTGTGGTAGTCATGGATATGGTTGATGTAGATGTGGGAGTAGATATTGAAGAATTTTTAGGCACAATATCTAAGGTAGGGGTAGATGATGAGGTAGATGAGATAGGTAAGGATGGAGGTGTTTGATGTATAATATTGATTGCATAAGGGTTAAATTTGTAAGATGTGGAAGGTGGAAATTGATTTTTGATGGTGGATTAGGAAAGGGGTGTTTGAAGATGTCAAGGGGTTGGCTAAGAGATGAGACAAAATTGTCTATTTGGAGATCCCCCTGATTTATAAGTTGTTGAACACAATCTTTAAAAGAATGAAACTTTTGATGTCATGACCCATGACTCAATGATATTTACAATAGTGACCCTCATGATACCAAGTAGGTTTGGGGTGTGAGTTATCAATAGGTCAGATGGGAGGAAGTGTGATGAGGTGAACTACCATCAACTTATCGAAGATCAAACTGTAAGAATTCACAAAGAGGGTACAATTATAAGATGGTCTAAAAGTTTCATGTGAAGGCACTACGTAAGAGGTAAATGGTTGTGGTTGTACAAATTTAGAAGTGGATGGATAAGGATATAAAGAATTTTGGGATTATTTTAAATTTGAAGAGAATGTTTAATAAAGGTTAATATAATTAAGCGGTGGAGATTGAGTTTTTGGGAGAGTGTTTCATGCTGGAAAATAAGAATGTGACGGGATGGGATAAGTTGTGATAATGATTGCTATTGAGAGATAGGAATGTGATGTGATTGATGAGAATGAATAGAATGTTGTGAGATAAATATATTCAATTTTTGAGGGATATGATGAGTGAGGAAGTGAGTGTTATGAGATTGAGATAGTTGGAAAGGCACACTAGTGATAATAACAAATGAATTAGGGATAGTGTTGATATGGTGTGATGTGGGTGGAGTTGGATCCTAATTAACTAAAATATAAATATATGGACTAGTCAATATAAGCTATGAACATCTATAAATAAAGTAAATAGATTGTATAAATAAATGTAAATATGAACCAAGAAACTATGAAAAAGGAAATATTATCCCTAATGTGAAATAGAGAGGAAGAAGTAACATAGCTAAATAAAATATTCTCACTTTGGACTATGTCGCAGACATTTCTCTATAAACTAGAAGTAGGAGCGAATGTGCAGGATCCCCAAAAAGATGGATCTAGGGTGTTCTCTGGATTGGAGTGCCTAGAGAGGGACTGGGGCACCTACGGGTACTCTAATCTATAAAATAGGTGCCATAGTCTATGAAAAAGCTCTAGAATTGATCTTTACAGTTCGAAGATGGGTTGAAACCCTCACTATGTGTCCCATCAAATTTGGTGCACCGCACTTGATGTCATTAATAATCCAAGGTCAAGAAAATACCTATGAAGGACCAAAGAGAAGTATCAAAACCCTAAAAAAATGATGCAAATGAATGGGTTGGACTAACCTCACTACCACAACAATGGGCTTACTAACTAAGTGTTGTACTACATTTCAGCACTCCAAATGTAGTTCGGTGTGTGTGTGTGTACATCATGTACCCTAGGTGCTCTTGTGTCGGTCACCACACTATGTGAACTAGCGAGAAATAACTCGATGTAGGGAATGTCATAGAATGTGTGCATGAAATAGAATAGAATATCCCCCTATGATTGTGTGATGTAGATGTCCTAGCCTTGTGCCTTATGATGGATTTATGTAAATGCAAGTGATATCCAATCAATAGATGGATGATAGTTGTGATTAGTGCTTCAGTCCCTCATTATGGTCTCATAAATTTATAGTTATAGGGTTCTCTTGATCGAATTTTGTAATTAACCACGAAATGGCCGACCACCAACAAGATAAGAATTTAAAATAGATAGAAAGATCCCAAAAAGTGGTAGGAAAGTGTGAAAAGGATCGAAGCACCCTCGTTAGGACCAGGAACGCATGGATGTCCTAGTACTAGCTTGGACACCCCAATCGAGGCTAAAATAACGTGAAGTGATGAAATATGACCTGGGCATATGGGTGTAAGAAGTCGAGAATGATGAAATAAAATAAGATAATATGGCCAAAATACGAGGGTTAATTACTACTTTCTTCACTTAAGAACCTTATAAATAGTAGTATGATAACGAGACTAAATAATGTATAAAGTGCATGATTTTTATGACTACATTTTTCCCCACTTTATGTTGGTGAGAAGAAATCTTGATAACATAAAGTAGATAGAGATGCATACCGATGACCATTAAGATTATAGTATAAAATGTGCTAATGGACTCGGGAAAAGTATGGAATGACAAAAATATAGTGGAGCATGGAAACTAAAGGTGTAAATGCACAAAAAGGTGATGAGAGTGAACCTAGGGTGGACACGCATGTGTAGTTATTGTTGTATGTGGTGTACCTACATGGTTAGTATGGTCTGTGTTGTCACAAAGTGTTGTTGTTGTTATTTCCCATATTTGACTATTAGTTTCTCATATGGTCGACACTGCAAGGACAAAATGATCGAGTAGTCAAATATGTATGTGTGTGTAAAATGCAATATAAAATACGCATGTAAAATTATGTAAATGAAACACCTTGTAAATAGAACATGTGCACCTAATCCGTGTCCGTAAAGAGAGTGTAGAATGACATCTTGATCGTGATATTTTTGGGAAATCTCACACCACCTTGGCTAAAGAAGTGTAGGGAGAGAGTCACATTATTCTCCTTCCTGTAACTACTTCCCGAATGTGTGTAAAGAGATCTATGTATGTCCTATTTTTTGGGAGATCCAACACCACTAGACAAAGTAGTGTAGAGAGGCACACCCACTATAACATCTAAACCTCGTAAGCACTTCTTATAATTCTAAGGACAACCATGTTCAAGTAAAATATGTTGTATATGGGGTTCATAGACTCGATCTAAACCCACTCATTGTATATAACTACACTATACTGGTGTATAATCTCTATTTAGTGTGTAGAAAAACCCCAAATGAAGCCCCCTCTCTTTATGAGCACACGTGATGTCGTTAATAGGATAAATGCAGCCCCAAAAGAGGACCAACCGCATGAACATTGAAACTATACCGCAGGAGAAGGGAGTGCGCTTGGTAGAAACCAAGGAACACATAAACAAGGAAGGATAGTCAAATACAAGTGTTAGTACAAACAAGAATGTATATAGAAACAAATGTATAAGTTATGCAAATAGTGCATAAGCTACAAAGAAAAGTAATGTAAACACGTAATAAGATAAGAAAGCCACAAAAAGTGGGTTTCAAACATGAGACATCACTTACAATGTTGCAAGACATGAAAAGGACATCATGGTTGCAAATAAAAACAAGTTTGCACATGAAACATAGGGCAAGGCCCACATAAAAAAGCTAACAATAACAAAGAATGTAAGAAACAAATATGGAAGAAAATATCCCTACATAACAAATGTTGCACATGAAGTACCCATTAGCATGTTAGAAAGATAAATAGTATGTCAAAAGCATGTATAACCAAGTAATGTAAAGTGATAAGTATAAAATAAAACAATATCACCCTCAAGATGCGAATGTTGATGCCCCTAATGACCAAAGTGTAGGAAGGGTAGTAGGTAAGCATCCATGATACATGTGAGAGACATGTATCTATGATCACAACTACAAAAACCATGAACGTGCATGTTTGGATGATATAGATAAATAACATCAAAGAAATCTAACTAGCATGTGTAATAAAGAGACCATTATATACACCTATAATTTAGCCCGAAAATTTTAAATACTTAAATTGTGCTAATTATTCCTTGTACACAAATTGGCTTACATATCGTCAATAATGCTCATCTTCTCTCCTATCACCATTAATTAATTACATTACATTAATTAATTAAGTCTTATATTCAACAAATACCGTAATTAACGAAATTCCATTAATTAATCCTTCCTTCTATCTAAACTAATCAATTATTATTAATTAATTACCTCCCCTTTCATTAAACCAATAAATCATTATTTAGTTGATTTAATCCTTCTATAGTCTAAATCATTCTAATATTCCTCTAAAATCTTTTATAAGCTTGCACACCTATTAATTAATCATTTTGGTTAATTAGTAAACCCCCTTTATTAAGATTTTATAAGCTTCGCATAAGGTTGTGGTTGTTCAACACATTTTCGGGCCTGGATTCCTTCATATGGTGGCCTCAAATTAGCTCCGATTGTTTTTTTCACTTTTGACTAGGTATTAGAACTTTAATAAAAAAATTACTTGTTAGAATAATTCAAAATTTTGTGTGAGCCTTAATTTATGAAGGCATATTTGGCACACAAATTTTGGGGCCCATCCGAGTTGTTTTTCTAGTAGGTAATTTTTGGCATTTTAGGGTTTTTGGCATTTTAGGGTTTTTAGTGTAGACGTGAAATAAAAGGAGGATTGTAATGATGTAAAATATTAGTGTGGATTCCATAATGAGAAGAAATCTATTTTTAAACTCCTTTTTTTATTTGCAAAGCTTTTTATGTGTGTTTTGGAGGTATTTCAACCTCTTGCAGTTGGATTCACATCACATACCTTTAGAGATGAATTTGATGAATGGCGTCATTATTTGTGATAATTCAAAGAATTAAAAATATCGGACGGGATCCCCTTAAAGTCATAAATGTAGGGAATCAAGAAATAATCTTCACACATTTCTTGACATGATTGCAAACCCCTTAAAAAATTTATTTCCCTTAGCAGTTTGGCATAGAAATTTTGGTAGTGAAATGAGTCGGGTTATGAAGAAAGGTTCCCCTCTCCATTTGCATTGTTTATGGGAAAGAAATTGAAAATTTTCAAACTCGAAGAAGGATAATGGGATGTGGTGTGAATCAAATAGAGCTGCCCTTTAACAAGAGTTTCATGAAGTATGAAATACTCTAGGAAATTATGGGCACCTATAGGTTCAGTTCTTTCCTTGAATGTGTTGTAGGGCATGACCCTCATATCTCCATCGAATTTTCACAAGTATGGAAAGATAGAACAATGTAATTTAAAGGCTATAGGTACCTCATCTCGGAGGTACAAATTTAACATGTCACTCGGATGAGTATGCAGGGTTTGAAATTTTATAAGAACAAGTGCAAATGGGTGGAACAAGAAGCTATTTTTGTGTGCAATGGAGAGAATATAAAGCAGTCCCGAGGGGTATATAAAGATCCTCATTGCCTATCCCGTATGATGAAGTTTCCAAGTTTATTATCAGGTACATGATACTTGAAGGAAGGTTTCACAAAATTAATACATACCACCTAGTATTTCTCAACCACTTCAGAGGAACATTTTGGTAATTTTCCCTTTCTACATCCTCATGTCTCTTGAAAGTTACATAAAAAAGGTTCAGTGTGGAAAGAGAACTTATCCCCTTACTCAAGCTATATTTTTTCTCATATAATTCCATCTTAAATCTAAGATTCCAAGTAGAAACCCCTCCCCTATTCCACCTTCCCGCTTCGAGCCCACTACTCATGTGCTTAGAGAAAATCCAAAAAAGGAAAATCTATTGAGGTTCCTAAAGATTAAACAAGAAGGTATACAGGGGTTTGGCCACTAAATTCCTTCGTAGTTAGGAAAGAAAAAAAAAAGAGATAATGACCTTGGTAATCTAGACATGGGTATTCAAGAAGAATCCCCTAATGGGATCAAAAGGAAATCACTAGCTTCAAGAGAAGTATCAATAACCTCTAAAATTTCAAAAATGATAAGAATTTTTTGAATGGGATCAATGGATCAATGACATCCTCGAAAAAGTGGAATTTAAACGTAACCTCATCGTTGATGGGTTTTTCATAAAAAAGGACTACTAAAATATATTGTTAAAGATGTAAAGAATATTGATGGCAAGGGAAAAAGTAAAGAGGTCGATAGAAGAAGGAGATTAAGGAGCAAGACAACCATATCAAGGAGCTTATTAAGAAATCTTTTCACGTTCTCAATCAAGTAATGTCTTCTCCAGCTTAATTATTCATTTTGTTTCTTTTTTTTTGTTACGTAATATGGGCTACATCTGTTTTTGTATTTGGTTGTTTTGGGGTTGGTTTGTGTTGCTTGAACTGCCTTCTTTCGATATTTTGAATTGTTTTGTTACTTAAAATGTTAAATTTTGTATCTAGATTCTAGATCCTTTATTGTAATAGGGTATGACTCTTACCAAAGCCCTCCTATTACCAATATATATATATATATATATATATATATATATATATATAAAAGACAACTTTACATTTATTTATTTAATTTAATAATGTCAATAATTATGTCCATAGCACTCTACAATGTTAAGAAGCTATTGAATGTGATGGTATGGTTATGATATTTTTATTTTGAATATTTTAAGTTGTTTTTACTATCATTTCTTAATTGATTTCATTGTTTGATTGCGACATTTTTATTTTTTATTTTAAATTTGACACTCATTTGATCATAAGTTTATTAGTTTATTGGTCACTTTGCAAATTTAATTAAAAATTAATAATATGTTGACAATAGATTAAAATGGGCTGCTTTTTATTATATTTCTATCACCAATTAAAAAAGTATGAATACAATGTAATAAGATTATTAATAAATGTGGTATGTAAAATATCTAAAATAAGATCCTTGAAATTAATATTTGTTGACATTTATTGAAATTATTATATATGAGCTATTAGTACTAATATATATTTATATAAATCTATATAAAGTCATGTTTTCTATATGTAAACATAATAATCTGTAAAAATTCAAGTATTTCAATATGAATTAACATATAAACGATTCTCAAATTTAAAGAAAAGAGTAGACATTAACATTGTCAATTTTAAGGTTTTATCTTTAACAATAAGAATAATAATTTCAAATAAACATGATTTTCACATCTATGAACATGTCAATCAAGGAGAATATAAGTAGATTCTTTACTAGGTGATTCACTCGACATACGAAGTAATTGTGCATTTTTGGGTTTGTGGGTGGGGATACAATTATCATAATTTAATCTTTCTTCCATCAATAAATTAATGTGTGGCATAACAATCCTAAACATAATATGTCGGTTACATTTGCACACAATTACAAAGAAAAGATCTTGGATATGTTTTTTTCCTTTTAGTCTAGTTTCATATGAAACTCAATTATAAAGAAAAGTGGGATTCCATAAGGATTTTAATTATTTGAGGGACATAAAAAAAAAAAAAAATTATATCCATAAACCATATATACCTAACTTAAATAGAGGTGGAATTTGAAAAATTCTAGCATCGTTATTAATCGGCTATGTAATTTTTTGCACATAATATGATCTAATATAATAAAATCTAGTTGTAGCACTAAATTTAAAATTAATTTAAACTCCAACCATTGTTAACTTATAGCTTCAAGTGTGGCATACGCACATTCATATTTCAATATTCTAGTTCCTCCACCATAGATAGATCCTCTTGATGAAATATGTTTGCTTCTTACATCTCAATGGTAATAATTTTTCCATAAATAGTCACATCGACCTATGAAATGTGTTGCATAATCATGATATAGCTTCCTAGTCTAGAAATAGGAAGAAGATATCAAATATTGGGTAATTTTTTTGATAATATGTTGTGTCCAAGAAGCTATATTGTATAGGTACATGTGAATGTTATGTTAATAAATTATTAAGTGGTTGATTTTGTGTAGGAATTGTTTTTGTTTGTACTAAATATGTCGCATGGTGTTGAAGAATGCATATATTTGTCAGAATAATATGACATATTATTTTCCTCAAATATAGTGACTACACTTGTGATAATAATTTATTAAAGCTACGGGTTAAACAAAGTGTGGTATCATCCCATGTGGTTCATACTTAACCTTGAGTGTAGTATTAATGCTACATATAATGCATAACTAGGCATCATATGTTTTTGATGAGCCTAGGATAATGGTAGAACTAGAGTAATGGAAGTGGTGTCATGCTATAATCAATTATCAAGATAGTATCACGTTATATTGGTAAGTCACTTCAATACACGACCGGGTGAGTGAGGTATCTATGAAGACCATAGGTAGATATTTTTGTGGTAATACTAATAAGAAACATGTATGGTTGAGTATTATATATATACGGACCATGGGTATCTTGAAGTTATTAATGTATTTTAAGATTTTAGATATTCTTGTACATTTTGTGTATCCCATGTTGGTTGGTAAGTATAATGAGATCATTTTGTGTTAGGGCGAATAATGATTAGAATATTGTTTTTCTATGTACTCACACATATATAGACTCGATTCAACAATGGAAAATGCAAGTAACAATGCATCCCTACAAAAGGTATCATATGATTAAGATTATCAATACTAGAAAAATAATTAATAGTTATATACATTATGCTTATGAATGTTCGTATATTATTGTGTATAATACAAAGTGACTTGTGGGTATTATGAGGGTTTGATTGTGGCACACGGGGTGATATCGTTTGATAAGTTTTCATCTAACTTTGGGAAATGAGATTTATTTAAAGGTAGTGACATAGCATTTGGTGAGAAAATTGTAGTTTTTTTAAGGTCATTTTGAATGCAACTCTCTATGAGGTCAAGGTTGGTTGCTAATGAATAGTTGATCTTTCGCATATGGTATAGGGTAAACATCAAGTCATGTGCATTTACATTCTTAAATAGGAATGTCATTCATGGGAAATTTTATAACATGATTGGAATGTAACATATGTGATGACATGTCTGAGGCACATGATTGACTACTAAAGGAAATAATGTTTTTATTTATTCTTTATTAGATATTGGTCATAATGTAAATTTCCATTTTATACCATGTCTAATAAATGTATGACAATCACAATATACCTCATTGTTAAATCATAAACCATGTATGTCTACCCTATTTGGTAGATGTAACTAAACCATATTATAGTGAGGGAGTGGTTTGGTAGGATCATTCAAGGAGGTAATAATAGAAAATGAATTTTTCGTGAGGTTCTTGAATATTTCATGTGGAGGAATATGTTGTGGTGGAGGTAAATTGGTCTAACTAGGAGTTTTCAAAGTGAGGTCTATGGAAAATATTTTTTCTAATAATGTAGAGTATATTATTTTGGAATATTATTTTGTATTAAGGGTAATGTTTTTTTGTCTAGATCCTACCAAGCACAAAGAGGCTTCAAGCCTAGAAATATTATTACAAAATAAGATACGTAAACAAGACTAGCAAAAAGCATACTCAACATGGAACCCAAAGGCGTAGGAAGACAAGACAATGTCAAAGACAATATCGAAAAAAGTAAACCCAAAGCCTACACACAAACTACGTAAGAGTAAAAATAACCAGATGGGAAAACATGATCTAGAACAGGATAAGGAGGAAACAAGAATCAAAGGAGTGGCTAGATCCACCAACTTTTGGCCCCGCTCCTCCGTGATTATGTCACACCGTGGAACCGATCTGTTTACTTTTTTTTCCCTGTCTCGACCGCACCGTGTTCCACCCATCCTCATAATCATCGACAAATCCTCCCCCAAATTTTGATTTTATATGATTTCTATAATTCTCACCCTCCCAAAAGACAAGCATATTGAGGGATTATGGATCAAATTGGGGTGGAACACCCTAAGTGGTGCCTTCATTTTTATATTCTTAGTGGTATTCCTTAAAACCACCTCGAAGTTTGCCATAAGGGATCATATTTTAGCCACAACTGGCTTCGAGGTCATTTTTTCCTTATGAGTGCTTCTTTGGCTATCCAACTCCCTATTATTTTCCTCGAAGAAATCTCTAGCGCTCCTCATCAATTGATTCAACAACCCGAGACTGAATTTTTTTAAAATAAGGGACATTACATCCATATATATTATTTTTTCCAAAATAATGGTCACTTTTATCACCAAAATACAACACCCATGGAATGTCCTAAGTGTGAATGGGACATCCATTGCATTTAGATAACATGGGGTTATCCCTCAAGTTGTGGGACTTGTAAAATTGAGATAACCCTTTAGAGAAGGTCAGTTCCTCTTCCTAATACTACTTCCCACAAATACTCCTAATGTAAGAAAATACATATCTAAACCTATTCTATCATTCCAAGGAGACATGGAGAGAGATTGCATGAAATGAAACCTACAGTAGAAGTGGTGATACACCGAGAAAATGACTTTTAATCACTTTCCTAGCAAGCAAAATAGTGAAGGAATGAACTTGGAGAGGGTGGCCATGCAACACAAACCAGATTACACACATTCACCAATCCATTGATAATCAAAATATAACTAAACCCACAATGAACACTTAAATATACACAACCACTGTTTAATAATGAGAGGCAAGAAAGAACAATCAAACCGCGAGACACTAAATAAATTAAAACTCGAACATGATTTGATTACTTTAGAATATGCACAAGACATTATTGAGTAGGGGAAGGTATAAATCCCATTATGAAGATAATGTTTTGAGGAAGGCTTGAAACCCCAGATCGTGAAGAAGAGGGGTGCATGGAAGGAAACAATGACTAACTCTTTGCAATGTGCATCCCCTTTCCAATTTATAGAAGGAAGAGATGAAAGAGAGAGGAGAAGACCCAAAATCATGTTTCCACCATTCCCAAAATCACCATGGAACCTACAAAAAGGATTGGGTTACTTGCATAGCCCATACTCTTTGTACCCTACCTTGTGGAAGAACAAATGGCCTCCATACCTCTAATGATTTAATTTCTACACTGGGTATGGTCTCCATTTTTCTCTTATTTCACCCCAAATTTTCACTCACTTAATTCATTAATTTAGAATATTTTAATAGCTCCATAATGTATGGATCTAAATTAGCTTTCCAACAAGTATAATTTTGTGAAATTATAAAAAAATGGGAAAGTTATTAAGGTTTTATCAGAGGTTTCATTTAGCTCCTCCCACCAAGTTATTCACCAACCTCGCCATTTCTTCTCACCTAATTCCATCACTTATACCATGGAACTCGCCGAGTTAGGTTCAGTTTGGCATTACATTTGCATATGGATGGGGCTCGTGCATTGTGTTATTGATTGTCCACTTCGCATCCGATTCGCATAGCTTGGTGAACGAGTTACTTATATGTCGAGGATCAAGGTTTGGTGATGGGTTTGCATCAAGTTGGCGGGATGTTTGGGAAATATGTTTCCCAAGTTCGCATTCTCTTATGCAACCGCACTCCATTTCTCTCGAATGGCTCACCCGCCTCCTTGTGCTTTGCGGGCTCGGGACCGAAAAAAATCTACACCGCTACTTCACCGACATGCAATGTGTCATTACATCTCCCATCCCATACCCGACACACTAGCTACCCCATTGACATGTTTTCCACCTTGGCGACCCCGAGAAACCCGATCACCTCTCTCACTAATGCAAACCCCGCGAACTCTAGCAGATCCAACAAATGCAACTCATCGAGTTGATGATCCCACCATACAATACCATGCTCGTCGAGCCATATAAGGAACTTGTATCCCTTTGTAACATATGAGATCTCCAAGCTACTCATGAGCTAAATTTTAACTTGATCCTCTTAAGGCCCCTCATTGGCAATTTCAACATTTTTTTACATTTTTAGGTTTTTTGTATTTTCTCCTATCATAAAATGTCCCAAATCTTATTTTTTATGTTCTTCCCATTTCTTGCCTATGTTTTCTCGAAAGTGGGCCTAGGGAGCCCACTTTCATTCTCAGGGCAAAGCTTTGGGTATTTCAATACCAAGAAGAATAAAAATCATTCAATAATTCTAATCACCCTAAAACACCACAAATGCCTTTTAGTACCGAAAAATCATCTTCAAATCACTGATCACCACCGGGTTCATTCATATGCCCGAATCTTGTCTAGGTGTCAATTTTTACCTGTGGTGGAAAAAATGGATAACACTTTTGGTGACTCAATGGGGTCACCTACCGCTAAGTGAAGTGACCAGTGTCTCGAATCCTCCATTAGACATGGATTCATTGTTGAAGTGTGAAACTTAGTCCCTAAAACCCCGAAAAGGTTTCCTTAAGTCACCGAATGATGTTGGACTTGAGTGACTCTGTATTGACCATCTCACTTGTAATATTTCTAAGTTAATATTTGTGTGAGAGTGGAAAATTGTTTTGAGTGTGGAATTTTCTCCTTCTCTTGCAATCTAATCTTTGGGATTACAAGTGGGATTTCAAACCTATCCTGAAACATGATTTTTCCAAGTATGAAGCACATTGGAACCAATGATTGCTTGAAAAACATAGTACATTACTGATTTTTAAGTGAAATATTTGTTGAGTTGGGACATCATGGAACTCTATTAAATTCTAATTTTCTCCCTATATAAGTTGTTTTGAGACATCACATAGGTGGTTGGAACACGTATGCCACAACAAAATTCCCCCAAATCGACTTTTTGGTTCTTACAAGTGGTTTTGAAGCATGAGAAACTCAATCCTATGAATGACCTTGAGGGATACGAGAATGGAAACACTTTGAAAACTATCCCTTGTTTGATTTTTTTGCTTTGCATTTGGAATATTTTAAGATCTACAACTATTCCTGTAACTTTGAGCTTCTTTTTGTGGCATTCCTCGGGAGGCATACTTTGAAACTTAGTGTAATGTGAAAGAGAAAAAATGAAACACAACACACCATATGTACAAGAATGAAATCATACATCCTCAAGTGAGACATGCAAAGCATGCACAAACACTTATTCCGCTTTAAAAAAGCCTACTCCTACCCTAATCTAAGAAGAGAAAAGATCAACTTCAAACAAACCCCGACACCGGCTAGGTAAAATAGTTTCCCTTTCTCACAATTTACAGCCATGTGTTTGATTTGACACTAATCATGGCTATGCATAAGAGTGAACAAATGACCATAAACTTATTTTCCACCCTACTAGCCATGGTATCAACAACAAACAAATAAAATACCTCCTCAAGATACTCAAGACTCAGATCCAGAGGATTTGGTGTTGACCCTCGACACTTTGAGACTCATCTCCATGCCCTGGTTTGGACATGGCTAATCTAACCCTAATTTAATGATTTCTAAGGGGATAGGGTAGAATTATTTCATGAAAATGAAATTTACTCTAAGGGAAGGTGATGGACAAGAAGGAATGTTGGACATAGGAATGAAAATAAGAAAGTTTGAGGAAGGTGATTTAGCACCCGGATCAAAACACCTACTACAAACCCATTTACCAATAAACACAACACTAAAAAAACCTTACAATTAAAATATAATAATGCGCAATAACCTTGCATGTAATGAAAAGACCAAATATATAAATTCCTTCCATTAAATTCCTCTCTCGAGTTTCATTTCCAATGAGTACAATTTTATTAACTTTGGCCAAGGGATGAAAAAATTACACAAGATTTAATTCGAGCCACCATTTTGGGTCTAAGCCCCACTTACCGAGCTCCATTGAATGTAACTTATCGCTACATGCCACCGATCTGGACTAGCTCCATGCCAAACATGACTCCCACCTACCGACACAAGTCCCCAAATGAGCCAAGCAAGTTCGTAACCCATTGCTTTAGGTTTTGGTCCTATTTGCTTCAGACATTCCAACTACCTCACTTTTGTATTTTCAAGCTGTCGAGGTATAAATTGGAATTCCAAAACCAACCTCTAAAAATCCACTTCATATTTCATACCTCCATGAATTTAGAGATTCAAATCTCACCATTTCATAATTTTCCACCACCGAATCCGAAATTGGCACCCAACGATCTCTAAAAATTTTGCACCATTGACCCAAAAAGGTGACTCCCCCAAGCCCATTATACTTTGAGCTCACATGGTTTTAGATCTTTTGAAATTTTTATCATTCTTTCTTTGGCCGAATCTTGAAGCTACACACCTCCAAAGTAAAAACAAATTAGACTTCGAGTTCCATAACCCCAAACTCACTGCATGATGAGCCTTTCCTCGATCGGGATCATTATGACTCAACCAATCTCCATGGTCCCTTAACCCATTACCTTCCGCCAAGCTATTTGGTTTCCTTACTATTGCGAATTGATTCCTCACCTTGAGCGAACCTGGTTTGAACCTCATAGCCATACCTAGTCACCTGCATGCGAGCGACTTGAGCAGCTAGTCGAAAACCCAACTCAATTGACTTGTGACTTGGCCCCCGATTGATTCTTCATGCACACTCAAGATGATTCCCCTGAAGCCACCATCCTACATTATACCATGCCCCAAAACCTTCTCCATGTCAATACGTCCTTACACATGTAATCCCCATCATCCTCGTGCATCATCGCCGATCTCAATTTTGAGCTCGTCTCCGTGTTGGATGGCTTTTTGAGGCATCAACCCCTTCGCTATGAGCTGCTAGAGTATATTTTCATGCTACTCAAGAAGCTCTCCGTTGACTCATTCCCCTATGTAAAACTCCATCTGACAAGCTACTTTTAACTTGGTGGCCTTAAATAGGCCTATTTTGTAAATTTTTAGCTTTTGAACTCTCGAGTTTGGAAATATTTGAGTTTTTTTCTCAAGCTAGGAGACTAAGGGACGGTAGTTAGATGCCTGAAAGTAATTTTCCCCATTTTTTCCATTTTACACTTGTTTGGTGGATGTGGGCCCATGGGGCCCGTTTCTTCCTTTCTTTTTAAGTTGAACTTGAAGGTTCAAAATCCAAAAGAGGAAAAAATACTCGTATGATTCCAACACTCCTAAAATCATTTAATGTTCTCCCGAAACCTGGGAACTTCCCGTAAACTAAATTTCATCCTTAAGTTTCTTTTCCGGTGCTTTGGTCCTTCCTACCCCTATTGTCTATTTTTCCCGAGGGAAAAATGGCTAACAATTTTAATGACTCGTGGGGATATCTGTCTACTAGATGTTCATAAACCACTAGCCCGAAGTATCCATTGAGTATGGAGTCATTGTAAATGTCTTAAAACTAGTCTTAACCTTCGAATATGCTCCCAAAAATCATTTGAAATACCATCAGTACTTGAAGCTTGACCTAACTTGACCATCTCACATACAAGATTTTCTCGCATTACAATTTTGTGAGAATGGAAAATTGTTTTAATCTAAAATTTTCACCATTTCCTCTCTCGTAATCCTAATCTACAGGACTAAAAATGGACCTTTGAACATGTCTCACAATCTGATTTCACCATGTATTAAGCACACTAAATACAATGAGTTTTTGGTATGTATAACACCTTACAAAGTTTCAAGTACAACATTTGTTGAGTTAGGACATCATTGAACTCTATTAAATTCTTATTTTTCTCTTCTTCCGATAATTCCACTTACGACATGTTACTTAGGAAATTATTAAAACTATAGCTACCCACAACTCATAAGATGCTTAACTAAACTAGATCCAAAGGATGAGTAAGGAAAATTTGAGGTTGATCTTATGCTTTCAAACTTAGGAAACCTTGTGCGAAACCTAGGGAGGCTACTCCTTGAGACTGACTTTCTAGCATGGCAGAGGTATTAGGAGCTCAACCATGACTAATCCTTTGAGGTCAAGAACATTGTGAAAATTAATCTACGATCTGATTTTAGTTGCTCTATATTTGAGGTCTTTTGAGGATTAATCGCTTCCTCTAACCTTGAGCTTCATGTTTTAACATTCCCTCACACGGGAGATATGAATTGTGCAATGATACCACTAGGCAATAAAACATGTTCCTAAAACACTTAGGGAAAGTGAAACCTAATCTACAACTAGACAATGTGCATCATTACTTAGAGGAATTGAAATCCTAAGCTAATATGTACACAGTGAGAATCTTCCTTTCAATAGAAATCCTTGATATATATTTCATTGACTGGAATTTTAATTTCTTCTCCATCCAATGTAGATAGTTAAACACATAGTTACTCTTACATCCCGTGACCATGTAGGGGCCACTCCATATGGTATCAAACTTGGAATTCTGTCAAGTCTTTCCCCGATTTACATCCCATTTCAAAACTAAGTTTCTCTCTCCGGAATTTTCTTGCTTTGGATTTCTTGTCCGATGAACTCTTTATTAGGGCCTGATGTTTCTCCATGGTTCACATTGCATGATCCCTTGTTTCTTCCAATTCCATTCGCTCCGCATACCTAGATTCCAAAGGTTTGAATTTAGACAACTCTAATCTGGTTCATGAGCTCCAATGCGGGTAGCTCTTGTGATATGGGAAAGAATTATCTCCTTCCCATAGACTTACTTATAAGGAGAGCTACTTGTTGACCTCTTTGGCATTATCCTATCATCTCACAAGGCTGATTTGAGCCTTGTGTGCCACGTCCTCTCGATTTTCATCCAGATTCCTTTTGATGATTCTTAGAAAATTCTTAGTCGTTGACTTTGTTTTCTCATCACCCCGGGGTAGTAATTAGAAGTAGTGCTTGAAAATTTCCATTCATAATCGCTAATTTTGTGATCTTCATTCAAATGAATGCTAGATCATTTTCTGACATGATGGTATTGGGGCATCAAATCTTGTCAAGATTCACTCATAGAACTCTAGTATACTAGACTCATTTTCCTCCTTGAGTGTTACTTGCCTTGGTCCACTTGGTGAAGTAGTTTGTTTCACTTAAGATCCACTTATGGCCTTGGTTAGAGTATGCATTAATGACCCCAATGAAGTCTAATCCCCACTATATAGATGGTTGGTTAGCTAAGATCGAGATGCAATGGAAGTGTTGTTAGCCTCTCCTTTCCTGTGAAGAATGCACACTTTTTACATTTCTTTATCCATGCGTAACAATCATTGAATAATGTGGGCCAATAATACCTAGCTTTCATAATCTTGAGAGTTGTTACCCATGGGGAAAAATTACCTCCATCATCTCCTTCGTGAAACTCATGTAGTACCTTTTCAATTTTACTTGTTCTAATGCACCTTAATAGGACTCCATTCATGTCTTTCTTGAACAAAACACCATCAATAAGCACATACGAAATGGCTTGGAGTATGAAATATATCCTCTTTTCTTAACTCATCTCTAGAGCACATAGACTTATTTGTAGGAATCAAATCATATCCTAAGTCCAACAAGGAGTAGGCATACTATCATCTACTTCTTCCCAATTATCTTGTAACGCCAAAACATCTTCTTTTTCATTGTTTGTCTCGACACACCGAGTGGAATCCAGTTTCTCACATAATACCATGTCATGAACTAACTTGGTGACCTTGATATCTATGTCATATTCCATTACATGAGTAATACAACCTACCCTTTTCTCATTAAAATCCTTGTTCAAGAGGAAGTCCTCTTGACACCATGTATGAGACAAAAACATCTAAATTTTATTTTTGAGACCAAGTGTTTGAATTTTTTCACACTCTTGATAATTGTGAGGACATGTTTCTCAATAATGGAGTACCTCTCTTCACATTCCTTCAATATTTAAATGAAGAAGGAAAAGGGATGTTTGTATCCCTATTTATTATACTACACTAATATTGTGGGAATGGTGTCCGAACCATCGAAAGCATAGAAAATTAAGTCTTTGCAAAATTACAGATTGATGAGAGTTGGATCTTGAGATATGGCATGCTTGATAGCTTCAAACTTGTCTTGTTCTATGATGTCCTCTTAAATTTCACGCTCTTCTTCAACATCATGGTTATTGTCTTGACAAGAGCAGAAAAAATTGACACAAACTTGTGGACAAAATTTATTCTTCCTACAAAGCTTTCAAGAGCCTTCTTATGGCTTGGTGGTGGCAATGCTCGAATCACTTCTACCCTTTCTAAATCAATTTTCAATCGTTCCTTAGACACAATTTGGCATAAGAGATTGCCTTCATTATCTATTAATATGCATTTTTATGGTTTAGGACACTCCAAATCTCCTGCATCTTTAGAACACTTTCTTGAGGTGGAAAAGGTGACTTGCTATGTTCTTTGAGAATAAAATGATGTCATCTAAGTACATAAGAACTATATTATTTATCAACCCCTTGAATTCCATGTCCATTACCCTCTGAAATTTCACCCTAGTGTTTGATAAGCTAAATGGAATTTTTCTATACGCATGGTGCCCCATTTGGTGGTGAAGATTGTTTTGAATTGGTCCTCTTATTTCACCATAATTTTATTATAACCTTAATATCCATATAAGAGATAGAATATTTCCAAACCAACTACCACTTGCAAGATTTTCTCCATAGAAGGAAGCATGTAGTGGTCTTTGAGAGAGTATTCATTTAAGTCTCGAAGTCCACCCACAATATGATTTCCCCATTTATTTTCCCGATCGGCACCCGATTTCCAACCCAACTTGAATGTTTGATTAGAAATATGATGCTTTCCTCTATCACCTTATTCATCTCTTTCCTCATGAGAGGCTCAATATGAGGGTTATATTGTCTTTGTTTCTACCTAATAGGTTTAACTTTTCAGATCCGGTTCAATAGTATGTTGTGCTAAATTTGGATTAAATCCCCTTAAGTGCTCTAAGGAAAGAAATCGGGGAACTCTTGATAGAGCTATATGAAATCATATTTTTCTTGTTGAGTGCTCACTTTTCCGATTTGGAGTACCTTACCCTCTCCAACTGAAATGGGCTCTAAATCCTCCCCTTTGACCTAGATATTTGTTTTCTCCTTCCAAAATTGGTCATTGGGATTGAAGATTGACTCCAATGTCACCAAGCCTTTTGGAAGCTTGTTCAATATTAACTAAACCACTTGGTCCCCATATTGTTGTTCTAATTTATCCTAGTTCTTGGAGGAGAATTCAACTTCTTCTTGTATGAAATTGATGATTTTTTTATCATTGTGGAACACCTGTAGCTTGTGAAATTGTCTAGAATCGCTAACCTCACAACTACCTTGATATAGGGTTGTTTTTTATCCCATTTAATACTTTAAACAACTTCAAATGTTGCCCCAATTATGCAAGCCCATTTACAATCTCGTTCTTCTTCCTTGGTATGAAACTAATGTTAAAGGCCTCGAATTCCTCAATGAGATCCCATACCCGGTTCTTATAGCTCTTTAGGAGATCATTTTTGGCAGCATTTAACCATCTCGACTTGATTCACAATTAGTTCACTATCTATAAACACCGATATTTTTTCATACCTCTTTTCCTATCCCAATGAAGTCCATGGATTAGAGCTTTGTACTCATCTGCGTTGTTTGAATAAGAGAACCTGAAATCGGAAGGTTGAATAGTATTTGATGTTTAGTGCTGAAATCGACATGACACCTTTTCCAGCACCTTTCCCGCTCCTTGAGCCATCAAAAATAGTTACCATACTTCGTTGTCATCCTTATCTTTTGGCTTGGTGATGCTAAAGAAAGGAGGATTCTCTTCATGCAAGCAATATATGCCTAATTTATCTTCTTCTATCTCCTTGTATGGAACAAAATCATGCATTTTTTTCCATTCATCTAACTTTCGGGATGCCCTCAACTTTAGTACCCATTTCTAGAGTGTTTGAAAATATTTGATCAAAAGATGAGAATATTACATTGATCGACTTGCCACATGAGGCTCAATGAGGAAGATGGAAACGGGTTTTGATCTAATTGTAGATTTGGCTCCATATCTCATTTCTAAGAGCATGTGGAACCAATATGCTAATAGGTACCCGCTAATCTTAGTAGTGAAATACCTTGATAAACACAAGGAATAAAGTGGTGCTAGGTTAATTATAAACACATCTTCAAAATTGTGATGTTTGGGCATGCATGTAGCTTTAGGATTAATCCTTTAATCACCCCAACTTTTCCTACTTTGCTATCCCATACAATTTCACTACCCCTTGGAGACTAGTTCATACATTAGGCCTAATTGATATGCTATCTACTTTGTCATTATTGAGTTGTTTGCCCCTAAATCGATGATGTAGTTGTCCACCAAGTTGATCCCGATAGTCAATGACACATAGAATGGTGGAGGCTTCAAATTTTTTCTTGGTTGAACTCCCTCTTACTACACTATATTGGTGAGAACCTTCTCTTGATTTTTGGATGATCCATTCGAGGTGGACCAATTGGCCATTGTTGCTTGCAATAAATCTCACTTTCTGGGATTACCAATGACTCCCACATGGAAATGCTTACATGTATTTTCTTCATTTGATCAATAATGTTGAAAGGGGATGGATTGTATTTTTGCTACCCCTTACCATGCCACATGTTTCAAAGATTGCTTGAGTGGGCATATGTTTTGCTACAATAGGTACCTTGGGCTGAATTTGTGGGTTTGGGGATGCTTTTCATCGCCAAATACTTGTGGGATAGTAGAAGGTTGAAAAAAAAACTATATGGTTTCCTTCCTCTATGTTCCTCTTTTTTGACCTCGTGTTGACAACTACACCTTGGAAAGGAGGTTGGTTAACTCTGCAAAAGTCTTCCATTTTCCAATTGACCAATGTGGTTTCAGTTGGAGGTGCCTCCCGTGGATTTCTTTGTTGTTGATTTTCTTCCTCACTCACTCTTGGGACACACCGACTATTTACACCATTAAGGCCTTATTTACAACACCAATGAAGCACATCTCTTGATTATGAGGTAGATTCCATAGAAACGCCATTCATTCTCCTATGCAATTTTATTTTGGGTTGGAACAAAGGCCCTAGATGTTTAAATGCAAGTAGGATTATATGGTTGAAATGGCTTGGCAGCTTGAGGTTGTTCTTGGTTTGGTTTTGATTTACATCTTGATTCGGGAAGGTCATTTGATTGATACTAAGGCATATTTCATTGAGCTTGAGGATTATATAGTCTGGAATTCTTAGCTTGCTATCTCTTAATAGTCACTAGCTCATTTCCTAAGTTTTTAGCTACTTCATAACCTCCCGATGTTCTTTAGAAGTTGTAAAAGAAGTAGAGGCATTACTATTGCTTCGATTCCTAGGGGTTCGAATGGGACTCAACTCAAGTGCTTGACCATTTTTAGGATTTCCCATTTCCAGATATAGAGGAATATGTAGCCTAGTTGGAATCTTGTCTTCTTCAATCAAATAGTTCTCTACTCTAATCATTATATTGCAAACTCCTAGAAATTTCATTCCTCCCATAGACTATTTCATCATAGCTATGTCTGAATTTAGAGCCTTCAAAAAGTAGAGGAACACACATTGGGTAGTTGGCCTCATAGCCACTAGGATTCTGTCCCATGTCTTTTGGAACCGAAAATTAAAAAATTTCATGTGCTCATTTGGAGCCCTCTTGATTATTGTTAATTGTTCCAACAAAGGTAGATTATCTTCCCTTTCTCTAAACTAATCATAGAGGGATATATACGGTTGATTCCAATTTATAATAGAACCCCTCGTTAAGCTCCTAAACCACTACAAATCCTTTCCCTTGAAAGAGGAGGCTAACAATTTAACTACAACAACCATTTCATTGATCTCGTGAATTGCACATACATTTGCAATTTATTTAATATGGTTAATAAGGGTTGTATGATTCTCTATAGTGAAATATTGGATTTTTTAATGTTGCAGTAACGGGATTGGATTTTTGTGTTGAGAGAAAGTGGACTACTTCCCATGAAGTTGGAAAAAGGATTTGGTGGCGCCTGATGAGCCATCTCGATTGGTCTAAATTCCCCCTAGTTGATCAAGGAAAGGTCTACCAGGTGGAGCTAGAGACAAGGTATTGTTAGGTGGAGATGGTGATCTTTATGGTCTTCTTCCTCTCCTTCCTATACTTGGAAATAATTGAAGGTACAGAAATATTCCTTCTTATCTTGTCTTAGATCTAGTTCAAATTCTTCTCATGTACTTGAGCACTGTGCTATTACACCACCGAGTTTTAACCTTGCAGATTCACTTGATGTGTTCGAAAAGTAGCCTTATAAGGCTATGGTTTTACCAAGACACATAAACAATCTTGATAAGTTGTAGAATTTTTTTCAAAGGCTTGAATGTTGATTTTTGGAAGTTAAACCTTGTCTTGCAACTTGTAGTCCCAAAAATTACGAGATATAGAGAGATCTTGAAATCTTGAAGTGAGAAAACTCCAAAATCCAAAAATAGTGCATAGTGGAACCTCTGAAATCTCAAAAGTTTTGAAATTCTAAAAATCCAAAATTTCTAAAATTTTGAATCATAAAATCTCGAAATGCAAAAAGTTCCAAAATTCTAAAAACCCCAAAAAAAGTCTGAAATTCTGAATCCTAAAATTCAAATGTGAAAAATTCTAAAATCTCGAAATGCAAAATTTTGGATTTTTAAGAATACCCTTTTATATTTAACCTCTAATCTATGTTTTAGTGAAATTTGGACTTTTTCACTCATAATTAAACTTCAAAATTGATTTTAGAATTTTGAACCTACAAAGTGAAACTCATAAATTTTAAATTTTCTTCCTTCGAATTCTGAATTCCTGCAAATGCCTCCAAAGTTGTAGAGATGACCTCTTGTCCCACCAGACGTTCCAAAATTTTTGTGGAAAAATTAGATCCCCCGATTGCTTACAAGTGGATAACTAGGAAATTAGTGTGATTTGTCTAACATGGAGCTATCCTAATGTGTGGGACTTTGAGAGATGGGATGGCTCTCAAATAAGGATGACTTCCTTTTCTAACATAGATCCAAACTAATACAAAGTGCAGAGAAATTAAAATCTAACCCTACTCTAATGCTTTCCAATGGTACAATGGTAGAAGTATTGCATGAAAATTAAATCTACTCTAAGGGAAGGTGATGCACCAAGAAGGAATGTTGGAGAACCTACACTACATAGGAGTGAAAATAAGAAAATTTGAGGAGGGTGGTCTAGCACCTCAGATCAAAACACCTGATGTAAACCCATTTACCAATAAACACAACACTAAAAAAACCTTGCAATGAAAATATAACAATGCACAATAACCTTGCATGTATATAAAAGACCATAAAGATGCAATAAAACAAAAAAGAGAGTTGCAAACATCCACAAATCTATTTTTATTGCTCCAATAAGTTGATACAATTCATTACATTTGGAGGCCAAAGGCACAAATTTTCATTACAATGTTCAAATAGGGAGGTTTGAAACTCCACATATTTCTCATAGACAAGAAAGAAGGGAGGGGAATTGCAAAGTGTCCAACATTTTGAAAAGGGCCCCTCCTTATAATTTATAAAATAAATTATTATGAGAGAGAGACCTGCACAGTTCCTAAATTTCTCCAAAACCCACTAAAAATAATCATTATTTTCCTGCAATGGCTATGGGGAGATCTGTAAACCCCATGATTGTACTTTACCTTATGCAAGAAGAAATGGGTCTATCCGTCATTTACTCCATCACTACACTTGGGTAGGGTTTTATCTCCTAAAACTTCATCATCATTCTTAACCTACCTAGCCCATTATTGTCTCATTTTATTATCTTATCTTGTAAAGCTCAAATACCTTTCCAATGACTATAAAGTTTCCAAAAATAAATGAGTGCAAGGAAGTTATCATAATTGTTCTCTAGGTTAATTTCTAAGATCATTCTTCACCTATCCCCTAATCTTGAGAATTTTATCATTCCATTAAAATCCTCTCTGAATTTCCTTTCCAATGAGTACAATTTTATTAAATTTGGTCAAGGGATGAAAAAGTTAGGCAAGATTTAATTCGAGCCACCATTTTTGTGTCTAAACCCCACCTATGGAGCTCCATTGAATGTAACTCACCATTTACATGCCACTAACTCAACCTAGCTCAGTGCCCAACATGAGTCCCACCTACCAGAGCAAATCCCCAAATGACTCGGTGATTTTAGAATCCATTGCTTCGGGTTTTCAAACCTATTTGCTTTGATCATTTCAACATACTCAATTTGGGTTTTTCAACCGCCAAGTTCAAGCAGAACTCGAAACCAACCTCCAAAAATATGATTCAAATTTTGGACTGTCGACTTTGGAGATTCAAAGCTCATCATTTCATACTTTTCGACCACCAAGTACAAAATTGGCCCCCAACAATCTCCAAAACTTTTGTACCATTTACCCCAAAAGGAAGTTGAATCCCACCCAAGCCCATCGGACTTCGGGCTCGTGGGGTTTCATATTTTTGACTTGTTGATGATACTTTCTGCGGCTAAATCCCTAAATCCAAACACCTTTGAAGACTGAATTTTTTTGATTTTGGAGTTCCTCAACCCCGAACTCATTCACCTTGATGAGCCTTTCGCCGGTCCCCGATCATCGTGACTACCGACCTCCATGGTCCCTTAACCCATTACCTTCCCTTTGAGATATTCGAATTCCTTGTTGTGGCGAGTTGATTCCCCACCTCAATTTGTTGCGGTTTGAAACTATGAGCCATACTCGGTTTTCTTGCATGAGCGACTCGAGTTCTAGTCGGCAACCCAACGTGACTAACCCGTGACTTGGCCCCGATTGATTCTTCATGCATGCTTGAGTTGTTTCCCTAAACCCACCATCCTACATTAGACCATGCCTCGAAACTTTATCTATGTCAATACCTCCTTTTACATGCAATCATGGTCATCCTTTTCATCATGCCGAGCTCGATGTCGAGCTCAACTCTCTGTTTCTTTGGATCCTTGAGGTGTCGGCCTCTTCGGTGTAAATTCGTAATGACTTGGCTCACCGAGTATCTTGGTGATCTTCTCAAAGATATCTCCATTTACACGTCCCCCTATGCATAACTCTAGCTTACCATCTTTCTCACCATAAAGCTCGGTGAGATACTTTTAACTCAAGTTGGCCTCACATAGGCCCATTTTGCAATTTTTTGGCCCATGAACTCCCGGCTTGGAAATTTTGAAATTTTTCTTGATCTAGGATGCCGAGGGAGGGTAATGAGATGCCTTGAAAGCCATTTTTATTTTTTTCTATTTTATACTTTTTTGGGCCTGGATGTGGGCCTGTGGGACCCGTTCTTCCTTCTATTTAAGTTAAAATTGAAGGGTCAAAAACTAGAAGAGGAAAAAATCCTCTTAGGATTCCAACACTCTTGAAATCACTGAATTTTTCCTAAAACCTTGGGAACTTCTTGTAAAGTCAATTTCATCCTTAGATGCCATGTGTAGTGCTTGAGTTCTCGCTACCTCTATTTTCCATTTTGCCCGAGGGGAAAATGGATAACAATTTTATTTGCAATTTTTGGGTAGATATGTATGAAAAATATTGGAGCATTCTAATGCACATGAATGGGTTAGCGAATGGTTTCATGGTGATGGACATGTATCTTACACATCATCAAAACTAGACTCGGATCACCTCCCTTATCACCTCACTATGAAAATGCATTTTTTTCTCCCTATTTCCAAAGATGCTTTTATATTTATGGTTTTCCTTCATAGTGTTAATGAAATTCTAAATTAAAAAAGAGTATAGTTATGTTTATTAAAATGACTTGGTGCACATAATGTATATATTTATCTTGCATCATGTAAATCGTTATGACCTTTTTAGTGTATTCTACTTGTAGACACCCAAAATTTCAGATCTCCCGCATTTGCTTCTTTTCACCATGGTCACCCATCTAGACCCCTTTTTTAATTCATTTTTTTTTAATATTTCCAACTTTTTATTCCATTATCCTACCCATTCTAATATATTGCTACTTCTCATTAATTGTCCCCTAATCCTTGTATAATTGTTTAATTAATCCTCATCTACCCAAATTTCTCTTCTCTAGGTTGTTTATCATTCCTAAACTACCTAGTTACTCATCCCTAGGCTCCCTTAGCCTTTATTTACTATTTTTTACCCATCACCTACCCATTTCACTTCCTTATGTGGCCTAACCCACCTAAGCCTTTAAAACCCTAATCCTTCTTCTAATGGGCTTGATACCTCTAGTTATGCATCCTCCCACCACCCAAATGGATAGTTCTCGTAGTTTGTGGTGACCCACCTAGGTCATCGTCAACCATATAAATCCACATTTACACCCCCATCAAAAGGATGCATCATCAGATCTTCCATGAATTTTTGATATTGCCTTTATACTTGAGCTTTTCTACATCTATTTCAGTATTTTTAGAGTCCCTTTGAGCTTGCTTTCATCATTTGTGGATATTTTGGGAATTTTATCTTCCCTTGTGTTGGTTTATTACATTTTTGCATGATTTTTATTGTTATTATTAGTGAATAACATTTTTCAGGTCTAGCTAACATCAAAGCTTCAGATCAAGCATTTCATTAATCCATTTTGTGTGCACATTTCCAAACTAGTCCATTCACTTTCAGCCTTCCCTAGACACCAAATGGGCTTTTCGTCAACCCTACCTCTATTTTTCACTTGTTCCGCCATCCACATCCATAGGAGTATGTTATTTTTGTCTACCACCACATATAGTTCACAGATCCATAATTTTACCACTGTTAATCCGATCCACTCTTCCAATATTTGGTCACCACCAACTCGCACAAGACTCCATTGATCTTAGCCATATTTCCATCCTACCCATCCCAATACTTTTTTATTGTATCCTTTTTGTTTCCCCTATTTCACATCTTTTCTAAAGGGTACCATCATCTTCTCACAGCCTTCAAAGATCTTCATACTTTTACAAAGACCTATTCATATATGCATTTGTAGGATCCATTTTCCCGATCACCCTTTACTAGACCTTTGTAGTCTAGGTCCGCATCGACCTAGCTAGGTATCTTTCATTTTGTGTTGATTTAGATTGGATTTCACTATCCTTTTGGTTTTGTACTTTTGATTCTACTTAGGTTCATATTCTACATTTTATTCACTGCTTTATCATTTACTATATCCTCTTTTATCAATTATGGGGGTTTACATCCACATAAGGAATTCCACTCTTCTTAACCGACTTCATATGGCAACCCCTCATCTACCATCTAATCCATTTTCCTTCTAGTTATCTTTGTTATGCAAATCCATCATCCTCGCAACAAGACATCTAATTTACATTTTCTTTCTTTTTATCATCTTATTCCAAGGTTCCTTAGCCCTTTACATGTCTTGAGTTGCTTCATTTTCTTTACTATCCAACTCACTAATCAGAAAATGAAAGAGAAAATTTAGTCCAACAACACTCTACGACCACTCCATGTGATAGATAGAACTTTTGGATGATAGAATTGGGTAACCATATCCACCTAATTAGAGAAATAAACTTGACTTCCTTGTAATCCCATCATTTGTTTACCTTTCTAAAACTTAATAAAACATGAATTTTCAACGACGCACAAACCATCACTCCAAACCCAGTAGTGGGTAAGTTATGGAATGATCATGTTCACTAGTGACGTGAGATGTCATGTCAATCTCTATAATGAATTTAGATTATATTTTGATCTTGTTTCGTTACACATTTAGGGGCTCACCAACTATTTTACCCCTTTGATTAGTTGTTAAAAATTGAAAAGTTAGTTTGGTTTTGGCTTGCAATTTAGGCCCCCATACCGAGAAAAGAAATTTTCTCATTGCACACATCTAGTATGTACCTTGGACTATCATAAACAATTAATATCTTTGATAAAATAACATTGAAGGATTATTTTGTAACGATTTTTTTGGTCTTCAAGATGTTCTATGACTAAGGCTAACTAGCATAATTACTTGACAAGTAGTTTCGTAAATGTAGTGACCATTTGAATCTAGGTCTCAAGATTTATGTCTGTGAACTCCAAAGGGTTCCTTGTAGATAGGGGAATTGAAAAACGTTTACACATGGTGTGTTTGAGCTTCGAAAAATATATTCAACCTCAGTTTTTGGGCCACTTTGGCCAAATTTTTCATCTTTATAATCCTACAACACTAGCGTGAAATTTTTGTAGAACTTTCTCTTAGCATAAAAAATCTATTACAAAACCATTAAACCATATTTTACGAATCTATAGATCTCATTGATGACACTTTTTTACTTTACTACTTATGAAAAATTTAGTGTGCTTTTCTCTCTCCCCTCTACCTATCTTCCTCCAAATGGAAGTGAAATGAAATCGCATTTTTTTCTTACCTCTATCAGTATAGTAAAATTTTAATTTTATAGTAAGTGGAATAAAATAGATATGTGAAAATGTTAGTGTTAGTGTGAAATAAAAACAACCCCAAATGAGGGGTCGATCTTCTTTTCTAAGGCAAGTTCATTTGGTGTGATTGCATAACATTGAAATTTCCCAAGGTGTGGGACCTTGCAAAAGTGGGAAAGCTCTCTAGATTAAAGGTTGGTTCCTATTCCTAAACTACTCACACGAGATTCTTCAAAGTGTAGGAAAAATAAATCTAACCTAATCTAACCATTCCAAGGAACTAAGGAGAGAGAAAGAGGTAAAAATAGATCCTACACTAAAGCGGTGATACACCACCAAAGGAAGCGAGATATTTGGTTGATGGAGAAAGAAACAGAAAAATGGAGATGATGAAGGTTGCATGTAGTAACATAGCCCAAATCATCAAATTCACCATTAAAATCCATGAAACACAACATCTTGCACTCTGCAAATGTGAAATACATGCACATAAAAACAAATGGAAGGGAGAGACACAGAGAAACAACAAAACAATGCAAAGGGTTGAATAACATCACAAAAAAATGTTTTTATTGATCTAAAAGGTGCACTGAGACCATTACATTTCTAGAATAGAAGCACAAATACATTTTCTAGGTGTGGGAGAAGGTTCACTACTCAAAAATGGCGTCAAGAAACAAATTTGACAGAGTTTCTCTATGCCCGAATGTCTCTCCTTTTCCAAACTAAGAAGTATTACAATATATAGAAAGAATAAGAGAGAGAGAAGAGGAAAAATTGAATCCTAATCCAACCACCATGACATGCACATCAAATCCCACTTTTAAAGTTCAACCACTAAATATCAATGCCTTTCGCAAAACTTCCCACAATATGTTGCTTCCGATTCTGACGGATCGAATCAAATTAGATTTGGTAGTTGAAGAGCATGAAGATCCTACATTAAATGCTTAAAGAAATATTCTCCATTTTTCACCTACAAGAGACCAAAAAAATGAATTTGTATCTTCCCATGGCATAGAGGACATCGAGACACTTCCAACGGTGTAAGATTTGCAATATTGAGAGTGCTAAGTTGAAAGATATGCCCCTTCAAAGTTTTATGACGAGTCCATACAAATGGGTAGGAAAAAAGTTTTAAAAATGGGTCCCCTTTACATATGGGACATGCGGCAGTTAGATCGTGCAAAAAAATCAGGTTTTCGTGTCCGTAATTTATCATTTTCCCTTTTGTGCAAATAACGCAAAACTCAAAAAAATCACGTAGCTCAAGCTCTCGCTGACACGTGGCACCCTTTGGTTGGTTGGGGAGATGCACTTCAATTTTGTCTTTGTGCCTTTTTGTCAAAAGGAAAATTTTCACCTTTTCCTCCGACGCCCTACTTTGGCCTTGACTTGGGCCCAAACACTAACTTTTTCCGTTCAGGAGTTACGACCCATTTTGTAACTTTTTAGCTAAATATTTTGCTTGGCGGGGCATATCTCTTGACCTGGGACACATGGAAGCCTGGCACTCGTTTGGGATTCCCTTTTTGGATTCATCTTTGGAGAAGCGTCATTAGGACACGTGGTTCTTTCCGCTGCCTCCTCCATACTTAGTTGATTTTAGACCTTTCCTGAACTGTTTTGAACCCAAGGACTTCGGATCTTCACCATTTCTTCTTCTCAAGCCTCTGGTTCTTCTTACACTACTCATCCTCCTTTTTTATTTTAGAGCCATTCTCGAGTCTATAAAATAGATTTAAGACATTGCATTCGCATGAAAGAGTCGTTTCTTCTCTTCTTCTCACACAGGATTGTTTAAACTTTCATAGGCCCCGCCATCCCATTCAGAGAGTCCCTTTGCAACCATTTTGCAAGATTTAATTGTGTTTTCTCCTATTCTTTTACCGTGGGCTTGTGGCCGATCTAATATTTTTCTCGTGGGGCTAAATATGGATAACAATTTGGTGACTCACGGGGTCATCTCGCCTACTAGATGAAGAGACTAGTGGCCTTGAAGCATCCATTAGGCATGGAGTCTGCCTGATAAACATGAAACCTGATTTAAACTTTTGAAGATTTGATCCCCGAGGCAATGCGAGCCTGATGTATGCCTTTTCTATGTTTTGTTTGACCCGAGTCTACACTCTCAATTTTCATAAGGAAATATTGGAAATGGAATTTCGAGAGTAGAATTTTTTTAACTATGGGGCTTTCATCTTTCCCCAAAATGGAATGTACAAGAGCAACAAAACAACACCACAACTATATACAAAATTTCAAATCATACATGTTCCAAATAGAACATGCAGAGCATGCAAATCACTTCTTCTTCTAAAATCAAACCTACCTACTCTACTCTAACCA
Source organism: Taxus wallichiana var. yunnanensis (assembly GCA_018340775.1). Classification (NCBI taxonomy): domain Eukaryota; kingdom Viridiplantae; phylum Streptophyta; class Pinopsida; order Cupressales; family Taxaceae; genus Taxus; species Taxus wallichiana. Next base: position 170,869,846 of record CM031235.1, read on the forward strand.
AGAGCAAAGGAACTCAAACAAAACCCGCAACTGGTGATGAGAAATAGCTACCCTTCCTCACAATTGGCATCCATGCAACTGATTTTTCATCGAACATGGCTGGTTGGATGAGTGAAAAACAAACTACAAGCTGATCTTCCACCCAAATGATAAAAGTATCAGTTGGAGACAAAGAAAATACCTCTTTTAGTTGCTCTGCATTTGGATTGAAGAGGTATGACAGCTGATCCTTGGTGCTTTGTAGCTCATCCTCATGCCCTGAAGTGGACATGACTGGTTTTGGCTTCTCTTTTGGCTCCAATGAAGCCAAATACCTGATTGGGCAAGGTATGGTCCTGTAGATATGCCCATTTCTCTAATTTTCCACTCCAAAGATGGAGCCTTCTGCACCTTCAAGACTGGATGGCATGTATGAATGGTGGAACTTTTCTTCCCTTTCTCTTCTTTCTTCTATGAAGAGAATGGAAGGTTTAAATCTCCCAAACATGATTCCAAAGAGCTGCCATAATATGCAGGCTATTGAAATTGAATGTTCTCCTCCATGAAAACAGGCTCATGTGCTTGGAAGGTGGATGATGAAGGAGAAAACAATAGAAACTCAACTAGTTTTTCTCCATCAAAATAGTCCTCCAAAACAAACAAATACATTGCCTCATTGTTGTCCTGCTGCAAATGTTCAACCTCTTTCATGGTGTCTTCTTGACCTGCAATTTGTTCACCATGTTTTCCTCCATTCTCCAACATTGAGTTTGAAAGATCAAACTCTTCTTCAGCATTAGAGTTTGAGAGAGATAAGGTGAGAGGAAGAACTGAAGGTTCTTCTATGGCCTGTTTTGTGCTCAAAGCTTTTGGATCTACATTTTTCTCCTTCACAGCTGGAATGCACTTCTCTTCTTTTGGATTTGGAGTAGATTTTATTTCTTCTGTTGCTTGAAGACAATCTCGCCTTGAGTAACCTCTTCCTCTAGCATGGAGTTTGACAAGTCAAACTCTTCAATCTGCTACTCTAGAGGACTAGTTGGGACTGCAAGATCTCTTTAGATTTTTCCTCCATGATGGATTCATCAACCAAATCAGGCCCTTCGAATGAAAGAAAGGAATCTCCAATGATGCTTTCTTCTTCTACTGCTACAAACTATGATTTGATTTCTTCCATCTACTCCTCTTTAATGGGACTTAGAGTTGATTGTTCATCTTCTTCCATGGCTGATTATGTAACTTGAATTAGATCAGTACTTTCTTCAAATAGAGTGCCAACGTGGACACTACATTCTAAGAAAACTGATGACTGATCTTCTTTCTCTTGTTCTTTCTCTTCTCCTACTGCAAACTCAACCTCAGCCACCACTGGCTCTTCAACCTTGACCTCCTCTATTGGTTTGACCATCAAAGGGATCTTTGTAAGCCCAAATTTGGTAGCCCAACTCTTTAGATTGTCTATCATTTCTTCTCTGTTGGGATCCTCTTCTTGTTGTTCTCTTTGATTGGATTCTTGAGTCTTTTCCCAACATGGACTTGGGAGAGAAAAAGGAGTGGTAGGTTTGGGTTCAACTAGTTTTGCAATAGTTTGTGGTGTGAAGGGAGGATGTGAACTTTCTTGTTTCTTTGGAGGGAATGACTTCTTGGGAAAGGAAAGGGGAGAAGAAATGAAATGGGGTGGAAGAATAGGGAATGGAGAAATGGAATCAATGCTTGGGGCAGCAACTGGGAAGCTTGGAAATTGGAGCTTGGGTTGAGATGGTGCTTCTTGAGAAAGAGAAAAAGAAAAACTATGAGATGTTAGACTTACCCATTGATGAGGTTGTCTTGACTCCAACTCATAAGCCCCGATCTCCTCATTCCATTATGTAAGTTGGGGAAAATTTCAAATATGAAGTCAAGCTTCTCTTAAGGGTTGTAATGTCTTAGAAAAGGGCCTTCCCACGAGCATAACGTTCCCCGTGCATGGTTTTCACCATTGTATGCGTCCCCCTTGTTCTTGATAAGCTCTATGGCCAAACCGATTTTGACTCGCTCATATAGGTAAGCATAATGATCCTAGATTTGATTATAATGTTTATGTGGAGGAGTTGGGAAATGCATCGGGGTGGAATGCATTCTGTAAGTGTGAGTTCCATGAAGGGAATGAAGTCATGATTTCACAACCTCATGAAATGGGAGAAAATGAAAGAGATGGAAGAAAAAATGGATGAAAATGAGTGGAAATGGATAGAAAAGGTCTGCAACTCAGAGAATGGATTTTTGACCAGATGGAGTCACCAGATGTGCTTGCATGTGCCTCAAAAGGCTGAATCCCACCAAGAACACATCAACTTCATGAAATAAATTGAAGACCTCTAGTCCCACCGGGCATGCCAAAAATGTTAGTGTGAAATCATAGCACCCCCAAATGAGTGGTCGGATCTACTTTTCTAAGGTAGGTTCATTTGGTGTGATTGCATAACAATGAACTTTCCCCAAGGTGTCGACCTTGGAAAAGTGGGAAAACTCTCCAGATTAGAGGTTGGTTCCTATTCCTAAACTACATACCATGAGATAATCCAGAGTAGGAAAACTAAATCTAACCTAATATAACCATTCCAAGGAACCAAGGAGAGAGAAAGAGTGAAAAACAACACCTACACTAAAGTGGTGATACACCAGCAAAGAAAGGAAGTGAGATATTCTGTTGAGGGAGAAAGAAACAGAGAAAAAATGGAGATGAGGAAGGTCGATGCGAAGTAACATGGCCTAGATCTTCAAATTCCCCATTAAAATCCATGAAACACAACATCCTACACCTTCAAATGTGAAATACATGCATAGAAAAACAAATTTGGAAGGGAGAGGCATAGAGAAAGAACAAAATGATGCAAAGGATTGAAGAACATCACAAAAACATGTTTTTATTGTTGTAGAAGGTGCACAAACCCTTACATTTATGGAATAGAGGCACAAATAAATTTTTCAGGCATGGAAGAAGGTTCACTTCTCAAAAATGGCATCGAGAAACAAATTTGACAGAGTTTCTCTATGACCGAAATGTCTCTCCTTTTTCAAAATGAGAAGTGTTACAATATATAGAAAGAATAAGAGAGAAGAAGAGGGAAAAATTGAATCCTTCTCTAACCACCATGAGATATGCATCGAATTCCACTTTGAAAGTTGAACCACTGAATATCAATGCCTTCTGCAAATCCATCCACAACATGTCACTTTTGGTTCCCCAGTGGATCAAATCGAATTGGATTTGGTAGTTAAAGAGCAAGAACATCCTGCATTAAAGGCCTGGATAAATTTTCTCCATTTTTCACGTACTAGGGTCTGAAAAAATGATTTTTTATCTTTCCATGGTGTAGAGGACGTTGAGACGCTTCCAATGGTGTAATATTTGTAATATTTTGAGCCCTGAGTAGAAGGATATGCCCCTTCAAAGTTTGTATCAAGTCTATACAAATGGGTGGGAAAACAGTTTGAAAAATGGGTCTCCCTTTACATATGGGACACACAAAGCAGTATGATTAGGGCAAAAAGTTGGGTTCACGGATCCATAATTTATCCTTTTTCTACAAAAATGCAAAACTCAAAAAACTTCCGCAGCCCCGAAGCTTCACTGGACACGTTGCACCCTTTGGTTGGTTTAGGACGTGTGCTTCAATTTTTTCTCGTCAGGCCTTTTTGTCAAAAGGAATATTTTTACCTTTTCCTCTCGATGCCCCGCTTTGGCCTTGACTCAGTCAAAAACTGACTTTTTTCTTTGGATGGAGTTGCGGCCATGTTGGTGAGAAAAAATTTCGTGTGGATAAAATTGTGGATTTCTTGCCAACACTCTGGGAATATAATTCCCTCTACTTAACCGGTGCAGCTACCGTATGTGCATGTGTGTGAAATAGTGAATTTCTGTGGTGGCCTTTTGACCGGGATGAAACAGGGGCACTCAACTAACCCTACGGAAAAGCTATCAATCTCATGCTAGGGAATAATTTGTTTGGAAGTGGGAAAGGGAGTGAAAATTGATGTAGGAGAACCAATGTTACAAGTAGAAAATCATAGGCTTGCACACACCAGTCATAAGTTTCATCACATGCACTTGAATTTCGAAGAAAACAAATCTGCAAAACAACAACAAGACTAAATAGAGCTTAATGAACACAAAGTACCAATAAAATCCTCAATCAAAGAGGCTAAAATTCCTTCTTCCTTTATTGAAGCTCAAGCAAAATTTGTACATAGTGTGGGAATGGAAGAAATTGAGAAGTTGGGGGGGGGGGAATAGAAGAAAATGGCTATCTCCTTTGTTCTCTCAAGGTGTAATATACTCTTGAGTTTACAAGATCAATCACCAACCCTTTGCAATGGGAATGGCGTTACAATTTATAGAATGAGAGGTGACTTATTGTCTTCCTCATGACCCTCCATATGCCTTAATATGACTTAAGAATGTTCAATTTTTAATTTTAATATTTAAGTCCCTTTTATAATAGCAAGGTGACTTAATTTACATTATGTTTCTAAAGTCACTTTTAAGTGACTTAAAGTCATATCAAAAAGTGCAAACCCCAACGAAGAATTAGAACATTTGAAAGTAATAGAAATTTAGGCGAAGAGGAGAGAGAAAGAGAGAGAGAAAATAAGAAGAGTAGATGTCTCCCGATGAAGTCCGTTGATCCTCGTTGATGGAAAGCTCCAAATGCAATGAAACTTTGAATCTTCGAACTCCTTGCACACTGTGAAACTCCTCCAAATTAGCTCCCGAATGCTCACCTAGTTGAATGAACTAAGGTGGATCTCGAATTCCCTATGAAAAATGGCTAGGATGCTCCCGAACAATGATGTCCCCCTGAATGATTAGCCTTGTACACCCTATTATGCCAAAACTTCTCTTTGAGTGTAACTTACTATTTTTAGTAAGTGTGAAAAAATTAACTCCTTGATCCTTACCGAGTGTTGTGACTTTGATTCCCCTTTCTCCCTATGTTCCTCACTTATTTGGATCAAATTTCTATTTTTAGCAGGTGTTCGAGGGCCCACTTACTATTTTTAGTAAGTGCCAAAAATTTCCATTATGGTGAATTCTCAGTTTTAGTGCACCTCCAATGTCTTCATCTCCTTCGCAGGCTCTTCTTTTGATGACTTTCCCAAAATAGCAGTTCTTATGTAGTAGAGCTGCTATTTTTAGAAAGTTTCCCCTGGGGGTAAGATTGACATGAAACAAAACTTTTTTGATATGGGTTTTCATCCAATATCACCCCTCTAAAATTTTAGGCCCACCCGCTTAAATATCTAGGAGATTTTAAACTTTTAATTTTCAGACTGCAGATTGCTTCCGGGTACGATAGCCATTAATGGACCTCAAAATTGTAGGTTTTTTTATCTCCTTTGTTTGTGAATAAAATCATAGTTTTGATGTGGTTTTTTTATTCTCGGTGCTCAACTTGCAATCTTATTTCAATCTAGCAATGGTTTGACGGGAAATCCCACTTCTTTCTTCGTTGAGCCGGAAAGGAGATTTCTTCATTTGAATGCTATCTCACACATGGGGGACTTTTAAGGTGTATTCTTGATGGTATTGGATAGATTAATGAACAGAAATAAATGGTTCATTGATTCGTACCAATTGTTTGCAAGCTTTGTTTAGATTTTCATTTTTAGCTACGGGATTTTGTTGTTCTCTTCTTTGTTGTTCTTCGTTTCTCCTTAGCTTGATGAGGATTCCTTCTGAGACCTATGCATCACCATGGGAAAGGTATTTCAGTTCCTTTGTTGATCTGGTTTGAGCATTTGCAATGGCAGAGTGATGGTAGAATGTTGCAGAGGAAGAATGGAGGAATGGAGTGCACATATAATTGTTAGAAGTTAGAAGCGGGAAAAGCGGCACTTGGAATTTTTTTAAAAAGATATGCACAATTAGGCTTAGGTGAATTTTTTCATGCTATATTTCCCTGATCTCATGGATGTGAGGGACATAAAATTCCACGGTGGTCAAGAGCATGACATGTGGTGTTTGATCCAACGGTAGGGAATGAAGGAGGAAAAAGCTTCTTTAAAGCACTGGGAGCTGAAAATTAGGTCACATGGGTGTCCAGAAGACTCCCTATGGGGGATGGGTGCATTTTTCAAGGTCTTATGTCCTCCACATTAGGTGCATAATGGACATCAGTTTCCACGGTGGTTCTAGAGGTGACACGTGGCACCCGATCCAATAATAAGGAATGGATGCTCCAAAACTTCACTTGGGGGTTGAACGACGGTCATGTGGGTGAACAAATGACTCCCCATAGGGGATGGGTGCATTTTTCAAGGTATGATGTCCCCCACCTTAGGTGCATAAGGGACATCAAATTCCCCGTGGTCCTGGAGTGACACATGGTGACCGATCCGACGGCGGGGAATGCATGCTCCAAATAAGCACTGAGGGCCGTAATGCCAAGTCGGGAGGTCATATGAGGGTCCCAAGGGTCACATGAGAGCTGGGTTAATTTTCCAAGGGTTGATGTACTTGACCTTAGGGACGTCAGGGACATGAAATCCCACTAGGCTCCCATGGTGCCACACGTGTCCTCTCAAAAAATGACTAAGTCCTTAATTGCCTTTGAGAGGGTAACTTGGAATGATGATAACTTGAGCTCCCGGTGGAATTTATTGGTGAAATTTTATATGATCTTGACTGGAAATGACATTTTGAATCCAATTATGTGGGTTTTGTTTTTTAATTAGACAATTTGATCTCTAAAAAATAGATTTTTTTATCGGGACTCAACTTCTACCCGAGAAAAAAATGCCTTCCAATCATATGCACCAAGGTGTTATGAAAATAATGTTTCACCATCATGTAGTTCTTGTAATAATTTTTCGAATATGTTTTTTTTTAATTAAAACTCCATTTGGAGCTCCCAGAATCTTCTTTTAAAGCCCAACACACTGTTTTAGGGTTACGTATTGCCTAGGCTTGTGAACCTATTTTTACTCGTGATCGCTCCAAGTCTTGAAAAACAAACCAAAGCCTTCCAAAATAATTTCCATGATGTTATAATGTCTTCAATTCATGTCCATGTTTAATTTAGCCCTTCTGCTCCACTCTAGGGGTTGAATCCAGCCTGGCAAGGCCAATGATAGCCCTTTGCAATATTGCCAGAAGATAGCATATTTTCAAACTCCCTAAAATAACCTAGGGGAATGAATAGTCTTTCCTAAATCACTTAGGGGAAAAATTTGACATTAAATAGGGGTGATCAGAATGATGTATTTTACCTTAGGTGCCTAGGAATGAAAATTTTTCCATAGGGGTATAGTTATCGTGCTTGAAACTTCCAATTTCCTATTGCACATTTTCATGACAACAAGCTGGCTCTAGCTTAGGGAGATGACATGGATGAGCATAGTGAAGACATTACATGGGAATCTAGAATCTCAATTTTAGACCATATAATTTGTTGACCAGTGCCTTATCCATTGGGCCCTGCAAAGTCATGCACAACTTCTAGAAAGGAAGATTATAAGAAGGAAACACACACACACACACAAAATGAAAGAAAGGAAGCACGCGACACACAACAGAAGGGAAACACACCTATCAATCACCTATGGTACAAATCGAGGGACAACTTTGCTTTCACTTTGAAGTACTTTTTATTTCTCAAAAGTTATCCCTAAAGAGGCAACACTCGAATGATGATGTTCATGCGAAGCCGTTGATGGGTTCTAGAAAGTATCCTCCTCCCCAGCGCTACTTATGAAAGCCATGTGATTTCACAATTGTCTATGTACTTAGTAGGAGTGAGTCTATGTGATCTTCTTGATGCTCGTGTATTTTCTTGGAAATTCCACTCGCCTTCATGCTCTTTGAAATTAGTTTCGTTGTGCCACTTGCCTTGCATGTTTATAAATGTAACCGATTCTCCATAGAGCATCTCATCACCGCCCCAATGATGATTTTTATTCCAATTCCTTGAATCTTTTGAGTTAATTTCTTTCCCGGGCCTATGCTTATTGACATCTTCTTCATGAGAAATATTTGAATCATCCTCATCTTTATTCCCTGTGATGCATTTGAGTCCTGACGGGAGGATCAAAGGAAAACTCATACTTGTCTTGCATGTCCATGACACGAGTGAAGAGATCAAGAATCAGCTCAGGATCTTTTGTAAATTCTACTACATCGAAAAAAAAAAAAATTCACGGAATTATGCTTCATTGTTTCATGCGGCTCAAGGAAACTATCTAGAGGGATTACCCCATCATCTTGGTAATCACCTTGCACTCTATCGATCCTTCATAAAAAGAGATTCATCTTCAAAGGCTTTGAGACTCCTTGCTTCGATTTATTCATCATGGAAAGAATCTTCATCCTCAAAAGGGAAAGAAAATATCTCCATTTCGTTATTGCATCCATCAACCATTAGCTCCAAAGTACCATCATATTTTTCAATATGGCCAACCTTCACATTGGTTAAGGCTTCCAAATTAGCTTCATGCTTGTCTTGAAGATCCGTGGCTTCGCATCGGGAGCTTGAGATTGATCTCAGGGTCTTCTGTTTCTTCCACAACTCTTAGCAGTTCTTGTACTGATAGTTCTTTCCTATTGCTCAAGGGCTCATTGTAGACTAGCTTGGTCTCTTCCTGGGTGACATGATCAAGGGAGTCCTCATCTTCAAATGGGAATGAGAAAATTTCTTCATCACAGATAAGCATATAAGCTATTTTTTCTTTTTGAAAATATTCAAGAACCATATCCTCTTCTTCATGGTTTGCATCATCCAGAAATTCAGGGCTTCCCTCTTGTAACTTGAATCTCCTCAATGCTTCTTCAAAATCCAAATCTCTCTAGGAAGGCATGTCTAGCCCTATCAAAATGGGAATATCCTCTTCCTCCTTGGTTTCCACAAAGTGATTCATCTACCGCTACCTTGAGTACAAGATGTTAGCTTCTAGGCTTCTAGACTTTCATACGGTGTACCTCATTTTCTTCTCGAGAAGCAATTTCTCCATGATTCCCTTCACTAGTATGGTTGAAAAGACCAATTCATCTAAATTTTCCCTCCCAACTCTCGAAAAAATTTCTACTCAAAGAACATTACAAACAAGGCTAGAATGTCTACTACCAAAATCATTGTTGAAACTTTCTTGTCTTGAAATCTGGGCGAGAGCCATATGTGCATCTTTAAACTTCCCTACAAGTGAGACCTTTTGTGATTCCAAAGAGTAACAAGAGCCACTAGGTGGAGTCATTGTAATTTTAAGATCCTTGGCGACCTTCAAAGGAATGATGTTGTTCGAGGCATTTAATATATTATGAAATTTTTCAAGTAAATATTCTCCAACAAGAAGGGAGACGTAGAAAGGTTCAACTCTATTAATCTTTGATGCACTCAAAGAAAGCATGTTTGCGAGGGAGGTGTAGGTGAGTTTGGTAGCATGCCTTTGGAATGATGAGCTACATCATTAGGAGTTAGACTACCACTCCTGATATATTGGATGAACCTCTCGGATTGTTCAAGATGAGTTTGCAAATATTCAATTTCGGTAATCTACACTTTGGCTTTGTTTGCATATTCTATGAAGTCAAAGGGAGTAGATGTGGACAAGGGGGGTGAAGGGACTACTTTTGGATTTAGGACAGGTTTGGAAGCAGGAGTATATTTTTGGGAAATGGAGGGTATTTTGAAAGGTACACTAGGAGCTGATTTAGATTCATACTTGGAAGAGACATCAGAAGACTTACTTGGGATTGTGAGAGCTTTCTTACTTGCTACGAGATCAGGCTCCAAAAATGCAGACTTCATGGAAGATGGAAGTGCGGATCCTCGACTGATTATTTTGTTTTGTGGAGTTGCCACATGAGGATCATCAACCTTCTTTTCTTTTGCAGTAGTGGAGGGAGATGCTCTTTTCTCATACTGAGAATGAGTGAATACCGCGCATGAGAAACTGGTTACATCTTCTTCATCTTCTTCATAACCTCCATAATACTCACAACATCGACTTGTGTATCATTCTCAAACTCATCACTTTCTGGAAATCGCCACCTTCACTTTCTTGTTCAAACTCTTCTTCTTTTTCTTGAAATTTGCAATTTACGCTCATGGGTGGGGCCTCCAAGGTGAGCCTTTGGGGTGCTCCTGTAATCTGATTTTTGTTGATTCTTTGAGAAGATACTCATTCAGATATTTCCCTCCTCAATGATGCCATTTCATTCACCATTTTCTGCATTAAAGGATCGGTTCTTTCATCTCCAGGATGTTGAGATTTACCCTTTGAGGGATTCTTGATCTTTCGGATAGGATGAGATCATCATCAAGTTCAATGGCCAATCTTTGTGCTTCTGCAATATTCCTTGGTTGAAATCTTCGTAGGAGAAATCCTACCTCCGGTGATTGAGCATTGATGAAGAATCTCTTGACATTGTTTTCAGATGGTGAATCCTCTTTAGGTATCCTGCGAAGCAACCATTCAAAATGAGCCACGAAGTCTCTCATGGTTTCATTTTCTCCTTTATTTATTTGAGCTAACTGCACTAGGAGATCCTGACAGTCTTCAGTTGATTTAAATCTCTCTTTGAAGGCATCCTTGATGTCATTCCAACCCGTGATGGACCGGGAAGGCAGGAGGTAAAACCATTATGCTGCTTTTTCTTAGAGGGACTCCACAAACAATCTTACAACAATGTCTTCATGTTGGACACCAAGAATTCCACATGATGTCATGAAAGCAATGATGTGTTCTTCCGGATGTTGTGTGTTGTCACCTTTGAACTTTGAAAATTTCTTGTGGGAACCTGCAATTTAGTAGATTGTGAAGAGGGGGTTCAAGAGCAAGCGAGCTTGTATTCCTTCCCCATGGAATAATGGGTTGAGGTATTTCTTCTTCGTCCGCCATTGTTTCTTCTTCTTCTACTTCAGCTCTTGCTTCTACGAATTCTTCTTCTTCCGGGAAGTCGATGTTCAATGGTTGTTGAAAAATTATAGAATTTGAAGGATTTTGGATAGGATTACTAGGTGAAATTCTTGAAGAGCCAGATGAAGAGGAGGCTTGAGAGAAGAAATATGGATTATCTCTAATTCGTTCTTGCAGATTTTGCAAAGCTTCAAAATTGAAATCAGCAACACCTCTCGACCTTCTCAACCTGGTGTATCTTCCTTCAGCTAGCTTTTGGAAACTTTTGTAGTCGGAATACGAAAGGACACTGTGGAATGTGAAAATTCACGTGCAGAAATCAGTAGTGTATCTTTCGGAAATGGACTTTCATGAACTCTCTTTTATGATTTTTTCAATATTTGATTTTTTTTTAATTTTTGGGACCTTGCGGTTATATTTTGGGTGTAGATGCTACTAAATCTTCCCGATAGTGGTCACAAAAATCACATTGGTAGAAAAAAATTTCGTGTGGACAAACTTGTGCATTTCTTGCTAATGCTCTAGGAATCTAAGTCCTTGTACTTAACCGGTGCAACTTCCATATGTGCATGAGCATGAAATGGTGGATTTTTGTGGTGGTGTTTGGACCGGGGATCTAACAAGGGCACTCCACTGACCCTGCGAAAAGCTAGCAATCTCTTGCTAGGGAAGACTTTGTTTGGAAGTGGGAAAGGGAGTGAGAATTGATGTAGGAGAACCAATGTTGCAAGTAGAAAATCAAAGGCTTGCACACACCAGTCAGAAGTTTCATCACATGCACTTGAATTTCAGAAGAAAACAAATCTGTAAAACAACAACAAGACTAAATAGAGCTTAATGAACACAAAGTACCAATAAACTCCTCAATAAAATGTGCTAAAATTACTTCTTCCTTTATTAAAGCTCAAGAAGAATTTGTACATTGTGTGGGAATGGAAGAAATTGAGAAGGGGGGAATAGAAGAAAATGGCTATCTCCTTTGTTCTCTCAAGGTGTAATATACTCTTGAGTTTACAAGATCAATCACCAACCCTTTGCAATGGGAATGGCGTTACAATTTATAGAATGAGAGGTGACTTATCGTCTTCCTCATGACCCTCCATATGCCTTAATATGACTTAAGACTCATTCAATTTTTAATTTTAATATTTAAGTCCCTTTTATAATAGCAAGGTGACTTAATTCACATTATGTTTCTAAAGTCACTTTTAAGTGACTTAAACTCATATCAAAAAGTGTAAACCCCAACGAAGAATTAGAACATTTGAAAGCAAGAGAAAGTTGGGGGAAGAGGAGAGAGAAAGAGAGAGAGAGAGAAGAAGAAGAGTAGATGTCACCCGATGAAGTCCATTGATCCTCGTTGATGGAAAGCTCCAAATGTAGTGAAACTTTGAATCTTTGAACTCCTTGCACACTGTGAAACTCCTCCAAATTATCTCCCGAATACTCACCCAGTTGAATGAACTAAGGTGGATCTCAAATTCCCTATGAAAAATGGCTAGGATGCTCCCGAACAATGATGTCCCCCTAAATGATTAGCCTTGTACATCCCATTGTGCCAAAATTTCTCTTTGAGTGTAGCTTACTATTTTTAGTAAGTTTGGAAAAAGTAACTCCCTCAATCCTTAGGTGAGTGTTGTGACCTTGATTCCCCTTTCTCCCTGTGTTCCTCACTTCTTTGGATCAAATTTCTATTTTTAGTAGGTGTTTGAGGGCCCACTTACTATTTTTAGTAAGTGCCAAAAATTTCCGTTCTGGTGAATTCTCAGTTGTAGTGCACCTCCAATGTCTTCATCTCTTTCACAGGCTCTTCTATTGATGACTTTCTCGAAATAGTAGTTCCTATGTAGTAGACCTACTATTTTTAGAAAGTTAGCCTCACGGGGTCAGACTGATATTGAATGAATTTTTTTTTTTATATGGGTTTTCACCTAATATCACCCTCTGAAATTTCAGCCCCACCCACTTAAAAAGCTAGGAGATTTTAAACTTTTAATTTTCGAGACACAAAGGTTTCTGCACGGCAACCATTAATGGACCTCAAAATGCAGAGGTCTAGTTTTCTCCTTTTTTCTAATAAAATCATATTTTTTATGTGGGTTTTTTTCTTCTTGTGCTCCACATGTAATCTTACTTCGATCCGAAACCGGTTTGATAGGAAATCCCACTTCTTTCTTCATTGAGCCGGAAAGGAGATTTCTTCATTTGGATGCTCTGTCGCACATGGGGGACTTTGAAGGTGTATTTTTTATGGTCTTGGATAGAGGAATGAACATAAATAAATGGTTCATTTATTCGTGCAATGGTTTGCAAGCTTTGTTTAGATTTCCATTTTTTAGCTATGGGGATTTTGTTGTTCTCTTCTTTGTTGTTCTTAGTTTCTCCTTAGCTTGATGAGGACTCCTTCGAGACCCGTACATCACCATGGGAAAGTTATTTTAGTTCCTTTGTTTATCTAGTCTCGAGCAATTGCAATGGCGGAGTGATGGTAGAATATTACAGAGGAAGAATGGAGGAATGGAGTGCACATATAACTGTTAGAAGTTAGAAGCATGAAAAGCGGCACCTGGAAGATTTTTAAAAATATATGCACAATTAGGCTTGGGAACATTTTTCTATGTTTGATGCCCCTGACCTTAGGGACATGAGGGACATCAAATTCCATGGTGGTCAAGAGCAAGACATGTCGCGTTTGATCCAATGGTAGGGAATGAAGGAGGAAAAATTTGCTTTAAAGCACTGGGAGCTGAAAGGAGGTCACATGGGTGTTCAAAAGACTTCCTATGGGGATGGGCACATTTTTAAAGGTCTGATGTCCCCCACCTCAGGTACATAAGGGACATCAGTTTCCATGGTGGTCTTGGAGGTGACACATGGCGCCCGATCTAACGACAAGGAATGGATGCTCCAAAACTGCACTGGGGCCGAACGACGGTCATGTGGGTGTCAAAATGACTCCGATAGGGGATGGGCACATTTTAAAGGTTTGATATCCCCCACCTTAGGTTCATAAGGAACATAAAATCCCATAGTGGTCCTGGAGTGACACGTGGCGACCTATCCGGACGGCAGGAATGCATGCTCCAAATAAGCACCCGAGGGCTGAACTCGCCAAGTCGGGAGGTCATATGAGGGTCCCAAGGGTCAAATTAGGGCTGGGTGAATTTTCCAAGGGTTGATGTACCTCAACTTAGGGACGCTCGGGGACATGAAATCCCGCCAAAGGCTCCTAGTGATGACACGTGTCCTCTCAAAAAAATGACTTGGGGACATGAAATCCCGCCTGTGCTCCTAGTGATGACACGTGTCCTCTCGAAAAAATGACTAAGTCTTGAAGCGCCTTTGAGAGGATAACTTGGAATGCAGATAACTTGAGCTCCCGATGGAATTTATTGGTGAAATTTTATATGATATTGACTAGAAATGGTATTTTCAATCCATTTATGTGGGTTTGATGTATTAATTATACCATATGATTCCTGAAAAATAGGATTTTTGATCGGGACTCCACTTATGCCCGAGAAAAATTTCCTTCCAATCATATGCCAAAGTGTTGTGAAAAATATTATTTCACAATCATGTAGGTCTTGGAATCCTATTTCTAGTATGTTTTGTTTTACTTCCAACTCCATCCATAGCTCTCATAATCTTCTTCGAAGCCCAAGCAAATAGTTGTTTTAGGCCCTGCTATGCCTAAGCTTATGAACCCTGTTTTTACTCGATGCTCCAAGTCTTGAAAAAAATCCCAAAGTTTTCCAAAATAATTTACAGGATGTTATAATGTCTTCAATTCATGTCCATGTTTAATTTTTCCCTTCTTTTCCACTCTAGGGGATTGAATCCGATCCTGGGAAGGCTAGCGATAGCCCTTCGCAATACTTGCCGAGAGAAGATAGCATATTTTCAAAACTCCCTAAAATCACCTAGGGAAATGAATAGACTTTCCTAAATCACCTAAGGGATAAATTTGACATAAATAGGGGGTGATCAGACTGATGGATTTGACTTGGGGTGGCTAGGAATGAAAATTTTTCCATAGGGGTATAGTTTTCGTGCTTGGAAACTTCTAATTTCCATGTTGCACATTTTCACGACAACAAGCCCATTTTACAACTTTTTAGCTAAATATTTTTCTTAGTGGGGCATATCTCTTGACTTGGGACATGTGGCACCTATAGGTTGTTTGGGCTTCACTTTTTGGATTCATCTTTGGAGAAGCATCGTTAGGACACATGGTGTTTTTCGTTGCATCCTCCATACTTAGTCATTTTCAAACCTTTCCTAAACTGTTTTGAGCCCAAGGACTTAGGATCTTCACCATTTCTTCTTCTTGAGACTCTAGTTCTTCGACACTACTCGGAATCCTTCCCCGATGATTCCTTTTTTATTTTAGAGTCTTCCCGAGTCTGTCAAATAGATTTAAGACACAGATTCACATGACAGAGTCGTTTCTTCTCTTTCTTCTCACACATGGTCGTTTAAACTTTTGCAGGCTTCGCCATACCATTGTAGAGTCCCTATAAACTAGTTTGCAAGATTTAAACATGTTTTCTCTAATTCTTTCCATGTGGGGTCCTAATGATCCAATATTTTGTCTAGGGGGTGAAATATCGATAAAAAGTTAGTCATAGGGGAATGTCATGCCATCATCTATTTTTGTTGACCATGTTTATACTAAATTTTAGGTTACAAGTAGCGGAAGTAAGATTAAAATAGATTTTGGAAATCTAAATTTCATTTTTACTACTAAAAATGTGTAACCAATATGGAATCATAATAGTCTTGTATTTTAGCAATAGTAATTTTTGTATTATTAAAGAATAATATCTCATTTCATTGTGTACATGTGTTAAATATAGTGATGGTGTAATTTTACTTGTAACCTTACAATTCAATTGTATTGTAGAATAGCGTATTTAGTTAACTAGGGTGAATCTTCATAATTTTGTATATTGGTATGATAGTGAGATAAAACTTGAAAAGTAATTCTGTCATAAGCATGTAAAGAAAAAGGTTGGTCATTGATAGTATGACTTTTGATGGTTACTTATAGTTTTCTTAAGATAGAATATAGGATATATATCTTGTTCATTCTTTATAAATATTTTTTTATCTATTTTGTTGACTAATCCTATTGATTATTTGGGAAAAGATGCAAAGTCTTGTGTATGTAGGCCATAAAGGAAAGATAATGCTAGTATTGGGAAAAGTGGAATTGATCATGAATAGTACATTTAAAATTCAAATATGATTTCATATTCAGATTCCTCTCAAAAAATTATGCAAGTTCAAAAAAAGAATCATCTCAATCCGAGGTCGCATGCAAAAGTTATAGTTGTTTTAAGTTAGTTGAACTCACAGAGTTAGTTCCGGAACTCACAGAGTTAGTTTATGGAACTTGCAGGTTTAGTTCGAAACTCACAATTTAGTTCCAGAACTTGTATCAATTGAATGAAATTTAGTTCCAGAACTTTCAATTCATGGAAAAATCAGATTTAGTTCTGGAACTTGCAGATTTAGTTTCGAACTTGCATAAAAGGAATGACAACTTTAGTTTAGAACTTGCATCAATGAAATGACAGTTTTGAGGGATTGTGAAAACTCAAAGATTCAATGGGAAAATATGAGAGAGGTTTTTGTTCATAGAAAATGTTTTAACAAAAACCTCATTCATATTTTTACAAGTTTTACCAATGAAGAGAGATCTAACTTTTAGTGAGCTACAGTCCGAGGAAAAGTGTATCAGATGAGCACTAAAAGTTCCATAAACAGAAATAGAAAATTCAAATGGAAAATATGAGAGATATTTTTGTTCATAGAAATGTTTTTAACAAAAACCTCATTCATATTTGTTACAAGTTTTACCAATGAAGAGAGATCTAACTTTTAGTGAGTTGTAGTATAGGAAAATGTGTATCAGATGAGCACTAAAAGTTCCATAAATAGAAACAAAAATTCAAATGGAAAATATGAGAGAGGTTTTTTGTTCATAAAATGTTTTTAACAAAAATCTCATTCATATTTTCTACAAGTTTTACCAATCAAGATAAATCTAACTTTTAGTGAACTGCAATCCGAGGAAAAAGCGTATTTGACAAGCGTCAAAAGTTCCACAATCAAAAACAACAAAGTCAAATGGAAAATCGAGAAAGGTATTTGGTCAAAATCATATTTTGAGGAAAATCCTCCTTCCAATAATGTAGAGGAATAAAATCATTATGATTCTTGTTACCAAAAAGCAAGGAGAAGATTTGGGAGCAAATCTTCCTAAAATAAGTGAGATAAGATTTGACTTCAATAATATATCTCTCTCCATATTTTGTGGAGATGGAGATCTTAGTTGTTAGGATTGGAATAAAGATAAGATCAGATTGTATTTCCTAAAATAAGGAGTTGGTTGGATGCATAAATTATAAATGCAACCTTCCACACTTAGATATGTAATGCTTTTCTCCAAAGAAATAAAGATCTATTCTTTCCTCTCAAATATTTTGTAGTTTTGAGATCTCAAAAGTATGATTTAAATCCTCTTCCAAGGAATGAGCTGGCCACTCATTCCAAGGAAGATGGATATGTGTTTTTATGTTTATGTTTATTCATTTGTCTTTAATTCATTTTGTTGTATTGTTTTTATCTTTGTATTGTGAAAATTCAGTTTGTTGTAAACCTGTAGGTGTTTCATTCAATTATGTTTATTTTTAATTCAAAATTTCATTTATGTAAGTTTCATTTTTTTATGTAACATTTATTCATGCAAATTTCCTTTATGCAAGTGTGCCTTTATATTCATGCAAGTGTGTTTTTTTATGCAAGTGTGTTTACATTTCTGCAAGTGTGCTTTTAAATTTCTGCATGTGTGATTTATTTTATGCAAGTTTGGATTGTGTTTAAAGGATTTGTTTTCCAAGATCTTCTTCTCTTAATGCATACAACCTTTGGACACCAACTTGGATTGACATTTTAATGGTGAGGATTGATGACCCTCATCATTTTGGTGTCATTTTCAGGGGACACGGTGTTATTGGGAGATTTAGAGTTCTAAAAGAATATTCTAGTGATAGTAGAATACCTTTTAGCAATTCTGTGACAGGAAGAATTTGGTAAGTAGTTTCTTTAGACTTTTATTTCCTACAAGTAGATTAAAATTTCATTTCTACAATTAGGAATATTAGATTGTAAATATCTCCCCACAAACTAACTCTGTGTATAAGAAAAATGACTGTGATGTTTGATCAAGAAGGTATAATGGTATGAACAAAGAATTCAGATCTAAAATGGTAGAATATGATATTGAATCTGGAAGTAGATCCAGTTGATGAAATATCATATGCCATTCTTGATAACCACCACCATTTCCCCTTGTATCAACTAACAACTCAATGATCTTATTACACATAACCTTAGTAAAAAACTGGCTTATCCAGTTTGTAATAATGAAGTGGTAGCATTTCTAATTAACTCCATCCATATTCAGGGATTTCATTAGAGCCAAAATAAAAACCCACTCATAATAAATCCACCCATCCAAATTAGTTTTTCATCCCATAATAAAATTCAATCCCTGAACCATATCCATTAGAAAAATTTGTTTTCATGTCTTTCAATTTCTTCATTTTTGTATATGCTTGTATAACGTTAAGAAGCAATTATGGTGAATATCAAGGAAAAATTTTTTGTACTAACATCTGAGGACTAGATCTATAGGAATTTCTAGAGTTGTTCTTGATATCAGCATGCAGATTTTGGAGCACCAACAAGTATCAACCAAGGAGCATGCAGATTTTGGAGGGACCCACGGATACCTTCACTTTCTCTTTTAACAACTCTCCATCTCTTGAGATCACTAGTATGGGCTTTTGAAGATTACTATGGTGATTTCGATAATGCACAATTCAAGATGGGCTTTGAAGACCTAAAATTGTCTACACAATTTTTGGAATCTTCTTGGAGTTACCAAGTATGTAAAAAAGGTTTTTATGAGATCTCAGACATTGCTTCCTATTTTACACAAGTTGTACTTTGATGAATATAGTTTGATGATGGATCAAATTTTTCTCTAATCCTTCTCATGCTATCATTTCAAAAAAAAAAAAAAAAAAAAAAAAAAAAAAAAAAAAACCAAATCTGGAAAAAAATAAAAAATCAAAAAAAAAAAAAAAAAAATCAAAAACTTTGATTGGAAAAAACCAGCTTGCTAAAAGCCAATCAAAAGGATCAAAAAAAAAAAAACTTTGATTGGAAAACCAACTTGCTGGCAATCAAAAAAAAAAAAAAAAACTTTGATTGGAAAACCAACTTGTTGGCCAATCAAAGAAAAAAAGGAGGTGGACTCTTCTTCAAAGGAAATCAATAGTTACTGGTGGCTTTCTTCTCAGCACTATTTGACCATGTTAACAATAGGATGACAAAGACAACTAGAGGTATGATCAAGTTATTTTGTTCTACTATTTTATTTTTAAGCTTTCTTGTAAGTTTTTTTTATTAACTAGATCCACTTTTAAAGATTTCCAAGGAAGGCAAGATAAAATTCATATCTCCCCTACTTATATGAAAAATATGTGCACCTCTTTGCAATCAAAATTTTTGAGTCTAATTTATGGGCAGCCATAAATAAACAAATATGCATGAGGACATGCATGAGTTTAGGTGTGGGAGAGAAGGAGAAGCATGAGCTATGCATTTTGATTTTAAATATGAGACACAACAGAAGGAGATCCACACAAGAACCTATTGTAAAAAAAAAGAGATCAAAAGCAATAGAAGGAGATCCACACAAGAACCTGTTGTAAAAGAAAAGAATATCAAAAGCAACAGAAGGAGATCCACAAGGAGATCCACAAAGAAAGAATGTTGATCCAAAGAAAGAAATCAAAAGCAAGCAGAAGGAGATCCACACAAGAACCATTTGTAAAAGAAAAAAATCAAAAGAAGAAGGAGATCCACACAAGAAAAAAAATCAAAAGAAGGAGATCCACACAAGAACCTGTTGTAAAAGAAAGAAATCAAAAAACATAGAAGGAGATCCACACAAGAACCTATTGTAAAAAAAAAAATCAAAAGTAGCAGAAGGAGATCCACACAAGAACATGTTGTAAAAAAAGAAATCAAAAAAAAGAAAGATCCACAGAAAATCTTTAAAAGAAAAGAAATCAAAATATAGAAGGAGATCCATAAGAATGTGTCCTCAATATGGAGAAGAATCTAAGAAGAGGAGATAATAATGTAATGCATGAGGACATGCATAAGATTAAGTGTGGGGCAATGATGAGGCCATAAATTGGCCATAAATTACCATTATTTTGTCCTTCCAAGTTACCTTTGAAAGTGGATTTAAATGTAATCTAGGAACTTATAGTTTTCTTAAGATAGAATATAGGATATATATCTTGTTCATTCTTTAGAAATATTTTTTATCTATTTTTTGACTAATCCTATTGATTATTTGGGAAAAGATGCAAAGTCTTGTGTATGCAAGCCATAAAGGAAAGATAATGCTAGTATTGGGAAAAGTGGAATTGATCATGAAAATACATTTAAAATCAAATCTGATTTCATATTCAGATTCCTCTCAAAAAATTATGCAAGTTCAAAAAATAATCATCTCAATCCGAGGTCGCATGCAAAAGTTATAGTTGTTTTAAGTTAGTTATGGAACTCATAGAGTTAGTTCCTAGAACTCACAGAGTTAGTTCCGGAACTTGTAGGTTTAGTTCAGAACTCATAGATTTAGTTCCAGAACTTGTATCAATTGAATGAAAGTTAGTTCCAGAACTTTCAATTCATGGAAAAATCAGATTTAGTTTGGAACTTGCAGATTTAGTTCCAAGAACTTGCATAAAAGGAATGACAACTTTAGTTCGAAACTTGCATCAAATGGAATGACAGTTTTTGAGGGATTGTGAAAACTTAGAGATTCCAATGGGAAATATGAGAGAGTTTTTTTGTTCATAAATGTTTTTAACAAAAACCTCATTCAGATTTTCTACAGGTTTTACCAATGAAGAGAGATCTAACTTTTAGTGAGCTGTAGTCCGAGGAAAAGTGTATCAGATGAGCACTAAAAGTTCCATAAACAGAAATAGAAAAGTCAAATGGAAAATATGAGAGAGGTTTTTGTTCATATAAATGTGTTTAACAAAAACCTCATTCATATTTGTTACAGGTTTTACCAATGAAGAGAGATCTAACTTTTTTAGTGAGTTGTAGTTCGAGGAAAATGTGTATCGACGATGAGCACTAAAAGTTCCATAAATAAAAAAAAAATTCAAATGGAAAATATGAGAGAGGTTTTTGTTCATAGTAATGTGTTTTAAAAAACCTCATTCATATTTTCTACAGTTTTACCAATCAAGAGAAATCTAACTTTTAGTGAATTGCAGTCCGAGGAAAAAGTGTATTTGACAAGCGTCAAAAGTTCCACAATAAAAAACAACAAAGTCAAATGGAAAATATGAGAAAGGTATTTGGTCAAAATCATATTTTGAGGAAAATCCTCTTCCAATAATGTAGAGGAATAAAATCATTATGATTCTTGTTACCAAAAAAGCAAGGAGAAGATTTGGGAGAAAATCTTCCTAAAATAAGTGAGATAAGATTTGACTTCAATAATATATCTCTCTCCATATTTTGTGGAGATGGAGATCTTAGTTGTTAGGATTGGAATAAAGATAAGATCAAGATTGTATTTCCTAAAATAAGGAGTTGGTTGGATGCATGAATTATAAATGCAACCTTCCACACTTAGATATGTAATGCTTTTCTCCAAAGAAATAAAGATCTATTCTTTCCTCTCAAATATTTTGTAGTTTTGAGATCTCAGAAGTATGATTTAAATCCTCTTCCAAGGAATGAGCTGGCCACTCATTCCAAGGAAGATGGATCTATGTATTTATGTTTATGTTTATTCATTTGTCTTTAATTCATTATGTTGTATTGTTTTTATCTTTGTATTGTGAAAATTCAGTCTGTTGTAAACCTGTAGGTGTTTCATTCAATTATGTTTATTTTTAATTCAGCAATTTCATTTATGCAAGTTTCATTTCTTTCATGCAACATTTATTTATGCAAGTGTGATTTCCTTTATGCAAGCATGCCTTTATATTCATGCAAGTGTGATTTCTTTTATGTAAGTGTGTTTACATGCAAGTGTGCTTTTAAAAGTGTGTGATTTGATGTATATTTCTTACCACTTCAAATGGTTTAGTGGGTAGACCTTAGATTGTTTTATGTGGATTTTCTTTCGTTATTATCTTTTCCATCTAATAGTTGGGTTGTCAAATAATAATGAAAATGCTTTCTTATGTGGTAATTTTCCCTTTGGATATCTTAAATCTTTAAATAGGAAACCAAAGCTTCATCACTTTACATTCTTGTTTTAAACAATGTTAATAGGATACTTAACTACTTAGTGTAAAGGTAGAAAGAATAGACGTTGAAAAGAGAATAACCTTGCAAATGTATGGTCTCTTAGAACATAAGCACCCCGATTTTTATCAAGTGAATAAAATGTAAACATGATTATAATATGAATAAAAGTAAAGGAAATTACTCTTGATGAGCTAACACAAAGATGAGGAAACTCATAAATTGTAAATGATGGTGAATGGTTTGATGATTGTTATAAGTCAAAATAACACGTGTATTAACAAAAAGAAATTTAAGGAAAAAAATTAAATTTTGAGACCTATGTGAATGATTTTAAGAATTCAATCTTTCCTTCTTGTAGTCATCTTTACTGGTGTTAGACTATGCTTGTATGAGTGATTTTTGTGACAAGGCCATCTTGTTCATGGAATGAATGTGCTCATGAGGCAATGTTAGTATTAGCCCATATTATTTACCAATAGATTAGAAGAATAAAATGTTTTCCGTGATATAGGTGCATAGTTATGGTTAGAATACATCTTCTTTTTTTTCTTTCAGGTTGTGCTTATATCTTTCACTTTAGCTCACTGAATGTATGAAATGCGTATGTGCTAGTAGAACTTTCTCAATTGAGGAATCTAACTAATGGGACTATTTGTGACCATAGTGGAAAATGGTGGTAGATACCTGATATGTGTACCATCCTAAGGGAATTGTTATGCCACACTTCAAGAGGGATCAAACAAGGTAAAGTTTGTAATGTTGTAAAGAATATTGGGTGATGATGAAACCTCGAGGATTAAGGGATAGTACTTTCATACTCCTAAGTAGGAATTTAAGCCTCCTTATCAATAGTTGTGTAATAAATATCCTTTAAAATTTATGTGAACCGTGTTTTCACACACTCGAACAATGGTGACACACACATATGTTATTAGATGATTTTTTCTTCATTAAATGTTGTTGTGGAATGACTTAAAATATTATGTGAGAAACGGGTAACATAAACCAAGTTTTTCTTACCCTAAGAGGATGTCCTATATGAATCCTTGTGGTAGGTAAGTGATCTTCTCTTCAACATTTACATGTGTTTTAGAATTGTGTGAATGATCTTTTGAAGGATAGTTTTAGCTTCTTCATGGCATTGGGGGACTATTTCCTACTTAGTGTAGGTATAATGTGCATTATGGGTCACATAAGATTGGCTTATAGACTTGGACCCAAATTTGTGTTGTGAATCTAATTGGAAAGAGGTAACACAAAAAATTATGGAATGTAATGCATGATCAAACCCTAGAGAAAAATAAACCTCCTTTGTTGTGAGGTATTGAGAGCCATGATGGTTGTAACCATGTTTTTCTAGGATATTACTCCGAACTAATAACATGTGATGCATACAAAATTATGATGGTAAAACTTGGGTACATTGATTTGTTACAAAGGAAAGTGTTAGTGTTATTTGTGTCTAGTGAGTTAGGCTAGTGTATTTGATGTTGCATAATTATTTTAATAAAATATCATTTTTGGTGACATTTTGAGTGGTAAAATAGTGGGCATAATATAGGTTGGTATCGAGAGGTTCAAACACTTGAGCCTCTGGGATTTATTGGTAATGAATCTTGTGTACTTGGTTGTGTGTGCATAACATGTGTGTCATGTCAGTTCATGTTGTAATGTTATGTGGATTCATTTTGATGCATCATGGTCCACTTTTTGTTCTTGGTATGTGGCTCTTGTGAGAAAATCATATAGTGGGTCCCCAATTCCTTGTATAGACTTGTATTGTGATAGAAACCAAATATATATATTCATTATTATAATGTTTTATTTATTTTAGACATTTTCACTATGGATGACACTTGGGAGATCATTATGAAATATATCAGGAGTTGGTTGTTTCATTCGTGAGTTCTATCCTTCAGCGGTTATGATGGTTGCATCAAACATTTGATAGTTAGAATATCTTATACATGGTAGTATTTGACACTTGAGAGATTTGGTTTCCTCCTTGGAATAATTTACCTAGATTTTGACCCTTTCCATTTCCTTTCATACTACATTATGGATATTACGTTGACTCATCTTGATAAAATAATTACAATGATATGACTTCTCTTTCAAATCATTAAATTTATATGCTCTTCAATCTTGCATCAATGCATTGACCAATTCTATTTTCCTCTCATACCTTCTAAACTCTAACCCTTTTGACAACCGCAACAAACACCATTGGACTATTTGACATTATTAATCACATGAATTTCTAAGTGATAACATTTTTGGAAGAGAACCTTTTTGTTCTTGGTTAGGGTGAGATTATTTGGGTATATTTTTATTGTTGGATACAAATGTATTTATTCGATCCATGCAAATATCTTATGGGATATTTGACTCAGACATACATTATGGTAGTTACATTATATTTTCAGTATCATGATTATATGTTATGATGTTCACTCGATGTTTTGGGTACCCCTATTAGATACCATTAAAGGCCACATAGTGAATGATGATGTGAATATTTATGTGTATTTTATTTGTAATTTGAAATTTATCAGAACCAACATGTTATTTATTTAATTTATTTAGAATCTTCGAGACTCTTGTTCATTTTTGCTTTCTTTAATGATTTTTGAATTTTGAATGCAACTACTTGGCATTTTATTTGGTTATCGATATTTCTTGTTTTTTTATTTCGGAACTCGAATCTTATAGTTTTGAAGCCATTTGGCTAAATGTCATCAAGAGTGTAATGTGAATTTTCTTGTTGCTTTCTTGATGAGTTGGTTCTATCTTATTTATAGTATGTGCATGACATCATATGGGGGTACTCCCAAGGTGTCATGATTGCATGCATGGTGCCGCTGATAACATGCCTTTTTTTGATGACTTGGCTCAATGTGACTAGAGTGACTGGCCTCACTTGGATACTATTGATGATTCTTATGATATTTATCCTCCTATGGTGGAGAGACATATTATACTTAGTCCTCTATGATTGAGATACTTTTATAGTACTCATTCCTCCTATAGTGGAGAGACACTTATGATATTTATTCCTCCTATGGTGGAGATACATATGATACTTAGTCCTCTATGGTTGAGATATTTTTATGGTAACTGGATTCATCTTGCATATTTTCCTCTATGATATGCATTATATTTGGTGGATTTGACAGTGAATTTTTTTTCTCTTATATCCTAAGATGATGTTTTCATTGTTGTAAAATAAAATTGATTCATTTCAAACTTCTGGGTTGAGCTTGAGATTATGCACTCTTTCATATTTTGGATTACTTGAGAATATTGTAATTTTGGAATGTGGGACTCACTGAAAAACATACATATGGGACACTTGATATTTTGTTTGGTTCTTTTAGATTCTTTGAGGAAGGGTTGAGATGATAGACTACATATTTCATTGATAGATATTTTTATACTTGGATTCACCAAGCATTGTACATAGTGATAATGTTACTTTTGGTCTTGGGGACCTCACTATAGGTGTGTTTCATCATACTCATTTTCTTATGTCTTATACAAACCTCGTGATATACCTATTTGTATGGATTATATGTGGGGGACTGTGTTTGGGATGTTATTCTACATTAACCTCATGGGTATGTGGGTTTCTTGGTGAGGAATGGTGATGTTCTTATGGTAATTTACTTGTGTCATTATATACTTGTGTATAGATAGTTTTAACCTCCACATTGATGTGGTGATTGTTATGTGTATACACTTTGTTGTGGAATTGGTATTTAGTTGGGATAAAGGTCTTTGTTGAATTAATTTCATGTAAATGTGAAGTGGTATATGTTATGGTTTTAGGTCTTAAATAACCTTGTGTTGTATTGCATTGTTGGAACCCCTACAAAGAAAAATAGTGAAATTTTTTGTTAACAAAAGAAGTAATGAGATGAAATTGGTAAACGATAAAATTATTTCTAAAATATCAAACCAACCCACTTGTGCATATGAGAAGACTAATAACTATAAATATGAATATGAGGAAAGCAATATAAAAGAAAGTTTGGATAATTAAATTTAGTTTGGATGCGCCATGGTAGAGATATCTAACGATCTTCACATAATATTAGAAATTTGGAAAATATTCCAAAGCTTGTTTTGTTCCCTTTGGGTCTCACATTTTCAACGAGGTATGTTCACAAAGTAGATTTAGTTTACATTTGTTTCCTATAATTTTACATACATCATCTTCTACCGCTTAAGGATAGTCGCATCGAGGATGATGCTCTTATAAGGGGAGGGATGTAATGTCGCCCACCTTTATATACTCACCTATGTGAATTATAAAAATAATTTTGAATGATAATACAAACATGTGTTACAAAGTTAGAAAGTAAAATAATAATAATAAAATTATGACATCCCAACCTATCCCCCTTACTTTGGTTATGTCATCATTTTCCTCTATTGAGAGTAAAATGAAGATATTTTATATAAACTAGAAATACAAGCTTGGAGGAAGATTTCTAGTTATCTTTTAAATGTTCATCTAATGGGGAAGAAGGTAGGAACCTTGACACATGAACTTGAAACCAAGCCATGTAAAAATCAATGTCCCATTATTGGTTAAATTATCCCTCTACACATGAGATATATTTGTAACCATAATATCTCCTTGTTTTACTATATAAAAATTGATGGATTTGGATCTCTAGTTGTATATAAAACATGTTGTTTTGTCTTTCGATGAGAGGAAACTAATGTCTCCGCTTTTTGTGTTTTTATATAGAAGAATAAGGAGATCGAGGATGAGGAGGCACTTCATTCAAGTGTAATATCTAGGTATATTGATTTTTATTCTTCTTCTTCTTCTTATGAGCACATGTGTTATGTAAATTATAACCTTTACATAACCATTCTTAGATAGATGATTCTACTAAGTTCGTTTATTTTTCTCTTTATTTTTTTTTAGTAGTTGCATTAAATACTACATTGAAAGTGTCATTTCCTAAAGTCTCTATAAGATTTATCTTTGTCACTCTTCCTTTGCGTGAAACCCTTTATCTTTCCATTCTCTTCCTTACATGAAAGGGTTTTTTGAATAGTTTATGTAATCTCCAAAGAATGCGCCTCGGATTTCATCTAATCCCTCCACAATGTTGTGCCCTTCTTTTTTCATCTGACAATGAATGTTCTCTACATTTTTTGGTTTATTTCTTAATGGTTTTTTTAATTGAGGGAAACCTAGAACAAGCAAGTGGATGTTTGACATAATAACTTGAAAAGCTGTGGATTCATTTTATACCCTGTATGTAGGATACGCATACACGAAGTGGTTAAAAGGAATGAGTAACTTCAAAAATGTTTGATTCAACTAAAGGACTCTAAATCACATGCTAACATGCTTCTACTATGTGCCAAGATAGAAATATAGATCACGATAATGAACATCTTCAAAAACAAATTATGATAAAAAAATTAAAAAAACAATAAAGAGGTTGGTTAAAGAGTCTTTGGTCCTTAGGGAAGTTCATTGAAACATGGATTTTGTATTTTATATGAGATGAAAATGTATGGATAGCCCACATTTTTTTCCATAATTTTCTCCTTCCGTGATTATAATAAATGCACTAGAAAAAATGAAGGAAAACCATCAAAGTATGAAGGGGTTGGACGTCTATTTGATTTTGTAGCTATGAGATATGTTTGATTTTGGTTTTTTTAAATGCATTGGAAACATGGTACCAAAGACATGGGCATTCACCAAGCATAATGGATATTTGTATGGGTCTTTTGTTATATTCTTTATTTACAAATATCATATAGATATGTATGCCAAAATATGGGAGCATTCTAATGCATGTGAATGGGTTAGAAAATAGTTTCTTGGTGATGGACATGTAGCTTGCACATGTTCAAAACTAGATTGAAGCACCCCCTTTTCACCTCACTATGAACATGCATGGTTTTCTCCCTAGTTCCAACATTCTTTCACATTTATAGTTTTCCCTTCATAGTGCTAGTGAAATTCTAAATTAAATGAAGAGTATAGTTATGTTTATTAAAATTATTTATTTACCTTACATCATGTAGAATTTTATGACCTTTTTAGTGTAAACCACACTCTACAACCATCTCATGTGACAACTAGAACTTTTGGATGATAGAACTGGATAACCATATCCACCATATTATAGAATTAAACATTGATTCATTGTAATCATGTCATTTTTTTACCTTGTTAAAACTTAATAAAACATGAATTTTCAATGACATGCGCAAACCACCACTCCAAACCTCGTAATGAGTAAGTTATGGAATGATCATGTTCATTGGTGATGTGAGATGTCATGTCAATATATATAATGACTTTAGACGATCTTTTGACCTTGTTTCCTTACACGTTTGGGGGCCCAATCAACTATTTTACCGCTTTGTTCATAGTTGGTGAAAAATTAAAAATTTAGTTTGGTTTTGGCCCACGATTTAGGCCCCCATACCGAGAAAAGAAATTTGGTCACTACATACCTCTAGTATGTCTCTAGGAATATCATAATCAATCAATAGATTTCGATAAAATCAACTCAAACGATTTTTGTAATATTTTTAGAGGCCTCGAGATGTTCAATGACTAAGTCCAACTAGCATAATTATGATAAGTAGATTCAGAAATGTAGTGGCCATTTGAATCTTGGTCACAAGATTTATGTTCTGTAAACTCCAAGGGGTTCCCTGTAGATAGGGGAATTGACATAAATTTACACGTGGTGTGTTTGAGCTTCGGAAAATGGATTTTAACCTCATTTTTTGGGCCACTTTGGCCAAATTGTTCATCTTTATAATCCTACGTAATATAGCAAGAATAGTTTCATGGAACTTTGTCTCAACAGAAAAACTATTGCAAAACATTTAAACTCTATTTTACAACTGTATAGATCTCACTGATGACACTTGTTTTTATTTTATTTCTTATGTAAAATTTGTATGATTTTCTTTCTCTCCTCTCCTATCTTGTTCCATCCCTAGCTTTGAAGTGAAATGAAACTATATTTTTGTTCTTACCTCTATTATATCATAAAAAAATAAATTTATTGTAATGGAAAACAATAGATATGTGAAAATGTTATTCATAGGGTGAATGCCATGCCAACGTTTATTTTCGTTAATAATGTTTATACTAACTTTTAGGTTGCAGGTAGCGGAAGTAGGAGTAAAATGGATGTTGGAAATCTAAATTTAATGTTTATTACTAAAAATGTGTAATCAAGATGGAATTAGAATAGTCTTGTATTTTAGCAATAGTACTTCTTGTATTATTAAAGAAGAAGATATCCTCTTATCACGTACATGTGTTAAATATAGTGATGGTGTAATTTTACTTGTAACCTTACAATTCAACTATATTGTAGAATAAATATTTAGTTAATTTGGGTGAATCTTCATAATTTTTTATATTGGTATGATAGTGAGATAAAACTTGAAAATTAATTTTTCATAAGCATGTAAAGAAAAAGGTTGTTCATTGATAGTATGACTTGTGACAGTTCTTTGAAATCTTTTTACACCCTTTTCCACCTTGAATAAGTAATCATGTGATTTCAACATAACGTAGTTAGTGCACTTATCATCTCACATGTTGTTTTTTAATAGTAATTAGTGCATAAGAAGGTTAATATTTAACTAATAGATGTTGTAATGAAATTCAATATGTAGTTGGTCATGGTTGTCTTATAATACACTCAAATCATGTTTCCTTGATAAAATAGCTATGGTTAAACCCTTCTCTCCTCAAGGTAAAATATGTTGCCTCTAGGTTACTTGGACATCTTGGTTGTACATGAGTCGGAAAAATTTGTAAGAGGGAAAGTGGTTACTCCATTGGAGGGTGTTATAAGTTCCATTTGAATTGTAAGTGTGCTTGGTTATCTTATTTTTTTCCACTTAAAAAAATAGCATTCCTACCCACCATGGCCATGAACAAATCCCAACCTTCCAAAATAAACCACTTTCAACTCTGGAGAAAGATAGTGGTGGGTTATAGGTGTTGTGAGCAAAAATGAATATTCATATAAATTTGACCACAAGAAACAATGGGTGAAGAGTTAAATCCTATGGGCCTTTTGACTCTTCAAATAATTAATAAAGGAAAACCATTAGGTGTGAATCCTTCATGAGGTTAGAATACCATTTATGCCCTACTGCTTACCCATGAAGGGTCATGTTCCTTTTGGATCAAGATGAATTAGTCTCAAGACCTCTTAATAGGATTTCAATGGATGAAAATTAATGTATATTTCCTACCACTTGGAATGGTGCCCTAGGAAAACTTATATTGTTATATGTGGATTTTCTTTCTCTATTATATTATGCCTTCTAATACTTGGGTGGTCAAATATTAATGAAAATGCTTTCTTATGTGGGACTTTTCCTTAGGAGATCTCTTAAATATTTAAACAGAAACTAAAGCTTCATCACTTTGCATTCGTATTTTAAACAATGTTAATGGGAGACTTAACTACTCAATGTAAAGGTAGAAAGAATACAAGTTAAAGAGAAGAACCTTAGAAATGTATGGTCTCTTAGAACATAAGCACCCCAATTGTTATCAAGTGAATAAAATGAAAACATGATTGTAATACGAATAAAAGTAAAGGAAATTACTCTTGATGAGCTAACACAAAGATGAGGAAACTTGTAAATTGTAAATGATGGTGGATGGTTTGATGATCATTATAAGTGGAAACAACATGATGTATTAACACAAGGAAATCTAAGGAAAATATAAATCTTGAGACCTATGTGAATGATTGTTAAGAATTCAATCTTTTCTTCTTGTATTCCTTTTACTTGGTGTTAGACTATGCTTGTATGAGTGATTGTTAGTGACAAGGTCATCTCGTTTGTGGAATGAATGTGCTCATGAGGCTTGGTTAGCATTAACCCCTATTATTTACCAATGGATTAGAAGAATAAAATGTTATTCATGTTATAGGTGCATAGTTATGGTTGGAATACCTCTTCTTTCTTCTTTGAGGTTGCACTTATTGCCTTCACTTTAGTTCACTGAATGTATGAAATGCATAGGTGTTAGTAGAACTTGCTCAATTGAGGAATCTAACTAATGGGATAAATTGTGACCCTAGTAGTAAATGGAGGTAGATACTCAGATAATTATACCATCCTAAGGGAATTGTTATGCCACACTTCGAGAGGGATCAAGAATGGTAATGTTTATTATGTTGTAAAGAATATTGGGTGACAATGACACCTAAAAGAGTTAAGGGATATTTCTTTAATACTCCTAAGTAGGAATTTAAGCATCCTTATCAATAGTTCTATAATAAATCTCTTTTACAATTAACGTGAACCATGTTTTCAAACACCTCAACAACGCCGACATGTGCTTATGTTATTTGTGTCTCGGTGAGTTGGGCAAGTGTCTTTGGTGTTGCATTTATTTATTTAAAAAAATGCTAGTTTTTCGGTGACATTTTGAGTGGTAAAATAGTGGGCATTATAAAGCTATTATGATATAAATTATGGCATATGTCTAAACCATTGGTTTATTTTGTCCCTCACCGGGTGATTCTCGCTAAAATTTATGTTGAAAACTAATCTAAGAAGGTATTTTAGGGTCCATGAGTTTATAAAATTCTCAATATATGGTGCATTTGGTTCCTAAAGAGATAAACATAGTGACAAGTACTAATTTAATGAGTTCATGGTACCTAAGAGTTGAACAAAAATGCATTTAGGTAAAGTCAATTATTGTGTAAAAGGAAAAATACATGGATAAATATAAAATGATTATTTCCAAGTGCTTTAGGTACAAATTTTGAGTATTATAAATATAAATCATAATATAAAACTATTGTTGGTTCTAGATAATGAGTAACCAACTCCTTATCTATGAGATAAAATTTAAAACTAAGGAGAAAATCATTACACTTTTCTTTGATTTTTCTTAGATATCAACATTACTATTATTTTAACATTCAATAAATCTATAAGTAATTAATCTTTTCTCAAATATACACCCAAAATAAATAAATTTTAATATTTTTTTTAAACATATAAAAACAACTCTAAATTTTTGTTCCTTTTACCAAATATTATACATTTACAAACACATACCAATTTTGTTTTAGTTGATTTTAAGCCCTACCATCCTCAACAAAATTTTCAAGCACAATTTGTTTTTCAAGTTTGGAATAATCGGTTATCATTATTAAGAAAATTAGAAATTTAGGTCATTAACTGTTTAAAACAATAAGAACTATAAGGTGGAATTAATTTACCGTCGTTTTCCCATGAATGAATCACATAAAACATTCAATGCAATCTTGATTAAAGTGAATTTCCTTTATACACAATTTCTTTGTGGTTGTTCAAATGTTGACATTGTTCTAGCCAATGGTTCATGCTGACCTAAGGTTTATATTAGTTTTCCAAATTATAACAGGGATTAATGTAGTCTACACGTGATTGTAATAGGTTTAATATTGATCTATTTATTTCCAAGAAATATATCAGAAAGCACTCGTATCAAGGCGTTGTTGTAGAGATGCAGTAGTTGCCGGGATGTGCAGTTTGAGAGTGAAATAAGAATTTTCCTGATAATGAATTAATGTATAGTTGAAGCACGGTCAGTTTTGCTACGAAAAACTCAATTTAGCAGGGACGGAAACTTGTAGATTGTTCAGAGACGCTGAATATTTCAAGTGAGAGAGATTGCCCACAGAGGAGTTATGGTGAACATTTTGAGGTGCCTAGCTCAGAGCTGGATTCGAGTAAACTGTTACACCTGATGAGATTCGTTGGAATTTCCGGGTGAGATTGTTCTAAGGAAATAATTATGTGCACCCGTCCAAATGTTCTGCGATTGGACCCATTCAAAGAAGAAGCGTTCTACTTCAAGGACTAAGTGCCTGCTTAGATTCCTTGAAGTAGAGGAAACCTTTCTCATCATGCAAAGAAGAAGCATTCTTGTTGGATAATGCATTACTATTGTGAAAGGAGAAGAAGAACAAGAACATGAATCCCTCCACCATGGAGGCTATAGAATTTGATGGGTTGGTTTCCATATTTTCAACTAAAACCAGATGCAAACTGCGGCTCTTAGATTCTTTACAATAGAATGGATAAACTTGTATATTTCTCTTAATCAATGGCAATCGTGAAATGCAAAGAATTTGATTTTTGATAATGTAATTGTAATTGATCCAGGGTTTGCATTGGCGAATCATCTTCAACCTGTATCAAAAATTTGACACTTTACAATGTCAACTGAGTTTGTGTTCTTTCAACATTATTTGTATTTGTATTTTATAAATCTAATTTTTTTATGTAGGATCAAGCCTCTCTTGTCAGGGGATGTTGGAAGAATAACAGGCTTCCACCCTCCACTTAAGTTCCCTGGTTTTCAAGAACAGGAGGAGAACGGTGAGAAACTGCTTTCACCAGGATTATTCAAGTAAAATAACAAATACTCTGACCTTCACACTTTTAAATGTCAAGGAGTTTGTCTTCTTTCCACCCCTTACTATGTAATGCCTAAAAAACATCACCCAAGTTTGCAGTCAATGATAAAGACAACTTTTTGAAAGACAGTGTGAATACAGAAATTAGAAATCCAAGTAATAATAGTGCTGCCATTGTATCTTCCACTCTCAAATATAACACTGGTAAGATGCAGAAAATTGTTCTGATTAACATCTGAACTGGCTTCTATTCCTTGAATTCTTCCCAGAAACTTGGAGGAGGGATCAGGTCCTACTGTGATTGGGTGGTCTAACACGTTTACAGTTCCAAAGGCTAACAGATTCGAAGACGTTCCATTCACTCCAGCAATTATAACTGCAGTAGCATTGGGTCCGCCAGTGACTGCGTGCGCGTAAAACACGATATTCGTATCCCTGGCAGCACCCAAACTACAGAAACAACACAACAAAGCAAGGAGTGATGGTAATAAAGATTTTGAAGCCATTGAATTAACAATTACAGACTCAAGAAGCTTGTAATGGGAGAGTTGTAGTTATATTCGTAGTGTTGCATGGGAATATATATATATAGAGAGAGAGGGGCTCATTTGCACCAAAAGCCAGCTACATTTTGAACAAGTGTAAATGAATTTGCAGCGTCGAAGAAGTGAATAAAGTGTAAATGAATTTGCCGTGTGGAAGATGTGAATACAGAAATTAAGCCCGTATGTTTCGAGTCTTGACGCGTTAAATAGAAGTCTATTTTGACTGGACAATCTGACACTATAAATCGGCGTCAACTGCATAATAATACTAATAAAACAAACCAGGTCTTCGGCTACTATTTCTTAATGAAGTAGAAATATCATTTAAATTTTCCGTTTTGTTGTTATCCGTAGACTTTCTAGAAGTCTTTTGTCTTTGTGGAGATTCTTATTAGTAATTTTCTCGTCCTAAATGTCAGAACTATTATTACTTGGCACTAATTTTGTCGGTAAATTTTTTGTGTATATGCTAGGAGATAGGTAATAAAGGATTTATTGGAGAAAGTGAACCACACATGAACTCTTAAGGAGTTCACCAAAATCTTAAGTTCCAAACTGGTAGATAATTTTAACATATAAATGGAAGGTTTTAGATTGGTTAATGGAAAATATAATTAATTTATATTTGTATTTTATTATTTTCGACTCTTTTTTAGTAAGTGGTAATGATATTTGATGTGTTTGAATTGTTTACGCATAATATGATTATGTATGATATTTTAAAAATATTTTGGTTATCACAATACGTTCTATTTAGTGGATTTGAGGGAATATCCATATCACTTTGAATTGGACAAAGCCATATGACATCACGATAGCTCTTGGTGTTTCCTTGTACTTCGTTTTATTCAAATAAATGGCCACGGTCATTTCCTTCTTGCTTACCCAAACATTTTCTTCTCTTTCCTATGAAACTACTCGTGACAAACGTTTAAAACATCACTAAAATTAGCTCTCCAATAATCTCATTGATCCCATGATCATAAACATGCATGGTCAATATGATAATCTCTCCATGTTCTCATTTGATATACAAGTTGTAATCCAAAATGCTTTGATGAAAATTTCATGCATGCATAGGTCTTATCAACTGGGTATACCATGCATGAGGGGCATGCTTCAACCTATACAATGAAATTATCAATCGACACATTTTACATCAATTTTTCCTTGAATTTTGAATCCAAGACATATTGCTTCAAGTACACTTCCCGCAGATGTCCCCATTAATAAATGTAGTTTTCATATCCATTTTGTGAATGTTCCATCCAAGAACACAATTTTGATGGTTTTCATCTTTTTGTTAGTAAAAAAGGCTCTTAATAATCAATTCCCTTTTTTAATGTAACAAAATTATCTTTATGTTTGTGAATGTTTCCATTTGCTTTATATTTTTTTGAAGTTCCCATTTTAACCAATGCCTTTATTCCTAGCTATAATGTTGAAACAAGATTCCAAGTTTGATTGTGCTTGATAGCATCATATGATACTTGCATTACTTTAGTTTGTTCTTTTCATTAAAAATCCTTGATAATTGAAGTTGATTCTAAGGAATGAACCACTCTACTCATCAATGCTAAGTTAATTTATTTTAGGGTTGCATTTTTTTGTTGGAAGGTGCTCCATAGTTTTTCCTATCTTCTAGGTTCGTTTTACTTCTTATGAACAATTTTTTTAGAAATTTCAATGCATTTTGTTTCATTTCAAAACTCCTCCTCTAAATTTGTATGTATTTTGAAGTATCCTTTCTTCAATTTCAATCTATATTTGAATTAGCTTCCTCTTCTTATTCAATAATTTATTCCTTCACAACTTTGATGTTTTCATTTCAATTGTGGGTGATATCATCATCAAAAATAATTTCAAATGTCTTTGTATGTAGATCTATTTAAAATATATTGTATTTATTTTTAATATATCATTTAGGTTTTACAATCGATAACTAGTAGGTTTTACATTTACTAATATTCCCATGAAACATATGATTCACATTTTTCCATCAAGATAATTTCATTTCTTTCTCAAGTTATAGACATAGGTTGTACTACAATAAACTCTAAAGGTGTTGCATTATATGATTCATCCTTAATTGTGGTTATTCAAGTGTCACGTTGTTCAATGATTTTTGTCTTCTCAATCGAATAAATATATGGACAAATTGACCACTTTATCCATATTCATACCTTGAGGCATATACATTTCATCATCTCTTCGAGGATAATTCAATCATTTTGAGAATCCTTTTTTGTAGAGTGTAGGAAGTGGTTATTTGATGATGTATTCCTTATTGAGAACAAAAGTGTGAACCCTAGATTTCCTTATTTTTCTCTAAACCCCATTTTTCCTAGCTTTTTGTAAAGCGTAATTTATCCCAATGTTTTTTAATTTGTAAATTTTCTAGTAAAACTTATGCTTCCCTATTTTATGGAATTTTTCATTAAACCCTATGTTTCTTAATTTTTAACTAAACTCTAAATTTATTTAATTCCTCAAATTTCAATATTTTTGTTGAACCCTATATTTCCTCAATTTAGAAAAAACCACTATATAAAAAAATTATACATAAAATATTCTATTTTTATAGTCCCCAAATTTTCTAACACAAATTATAACAAGAATTTAAATATAAAATCAGAATGTATAAATTAAATATATGTTATATTTTCTTATCTAGAGTTTACCAAAAATCATAATTTTTGTTTTCATGTATACCTTATCGTCTCTGCCCTCTTATTATGGACAAAATGGTGTGGTGGTTAATTATATTTCTTTAGACTCCATTATCATGCCTATTTTAATAGTAAAGAGTCTCCTCCTCTCAAAATATGATTCTCCTTGTCTTCTTTTTTTGGAATATATAGGGTAAAAGGAGGGTTTTAGAAGGTCCCACAACCTTATACAATAGAGCCCATCAGGCCAGATTTAGCAATAAAAGCAAAAAAAAAAGTACCCAAGAAGATTCCAAAAAAGGAGGACGAAAAGACAAACAAAAAGAAAGAAGAGATACATCATAAGAGCTTTTTCAGCTCAGAGACTGCATTTTTAGCTCTAGGAGAGCCTGAGTCATTTGCAAGTTGTTCAGCAAGATTGATGAGCTCCGAACAGTCATTAGCAATGGCAGTCTTGGTTGATTCAGTGAAAGACCTCCCAAGCTTTCAAAGCCTTGAATGCGCGCTGAAGCTTGTTTAGAATAGAAGAAACCATGTCGACTCTGCGATCATCCCTATGAGTGTCAGCAGACTCAGGCGCAACAGAGTAGAATCTAGAATCGGCGAGGAATGAGAAGTGTCATCAGTAAGAACTTTGTCCTCGAAGAGAGTATTGTTTCCGCAGACTGAGTGATGGGATCAACCACCGGTTGGCTGTTATCAAACTGTTCCGAGTCCGGGAGTCTGGGTAGAGCTTAGCTAGGCCCAAAATGTCCGCAGCCAGAGAGGAATCAGGGCTAGAAACAGGGGAAGCAACGTGACTGGCTGGCATCGTGCCTTCCAAAAACAAGCAAGAGAGGGGCGTGGGGAAGGAAGGGGTGGCAGGGGGCTGAGAGGAAGAGGGGGGGACTCAGAATAGCCACATCAGAGTCTGAACCAGAAGAAAGAAGAAGACGATGACGGCGCCGAGAAGAGCGGAGGGAGGTGGAGGAGGGGCGAGGGGAAGGCGAGGGGAGCGGTGGTGACCAGACTTGGGGGAAGTGAAGAAGGTCGGAATGAGAAGCAACAACAGAGAAGAGCAGATATAACAAACCCTGGTGAAGAATGGCACCTTCCCCGTCACGAGCTAACTGGACCGATTGTTCTAAGGACTGAAACAGAAAGGCCGCCAGATTAATTTTCTTCCCCCACCGAAGATGAGAGAGGATGAAAAGGTGAGGACCGTAAACAAGCCGATATCTACCGTCAATGGTAAAATATCACATTATGACCTCCGCGACTCTGTCCCAAGGAGAAGGCAGGGAGACCCGAGTGTAACCAGAGAGGTATTTCACCGGTCTGTCCCCAGGAGCATTAAAATCCTAAATTTCCGCATGCAGCGAGCGCCTGAAGTAGATGTCTCCGGCAGCAGGAAGGCCAGTGGCGTCAGCTATTGCATTTGTGGAGATGGTAAAGCGAGTGTTGCCAATCCGAACCCGACCCTTCGACCAGGAAGCCGTAACCGCATACGAAACAAGCGCAGAGTAACCCGCCATTTTCTCCAGGAAGGTAGCAATACCATTTTCCAGCATTATATTCCAAACCTCCCCATCATTTTTAATCGAATCACAGTTATCAGGCTCGAGACGCTTCAACTGACCCCCCATGGTATGAATGTTTGAATAATTGTAGAAGTGAGAGCAATAAGGGTCATTTAACGGCCTAGTCAGGGCGGGGGAGCCGTCAGCCAAGTTATCATTGCCCTCCCGCCATATCCTCAAATGATTAATGTGAAGGTAATTCCCATTCGTGCGGAGATCCCCCGCATCATTACCCAACACCATAATCAAAATGCCCATCGTTAAATGTCAAATCAATTAAATTCGACATGAATTCCGCCACCCTTTGAGAAAGCCATAGAGAATTTGCCGAAACCCAAATCAGCCCTCCAATCCACCAGTCAGCAATGGGATATATCATTTTGAGTGATTTGGAAGAGATCATCCGGGAAGTTGTCTGTCCAGCTTTGCTGATTCTCAAGGAGAACACCAATATTAGCAAGGAGGTCAGCCGCTTTATTTCCCTCCCGGAGGACATGCTTGAACTGGATTTGCTGGAAAGATCTTTGAATAATTCTGATATCAGCAATGATATTCTGTATCGACCATTGACGTAATCATTTGACTGCAGGAGCTTGATGATGTTGAGGGAGTCACTTTCAACTTGGAGGGGATCATCACCAAATTTGATAGCTAGCTCAAGGCCTTTGAGGACGGCCAAGGCTTCCGCATGATGGTTGGTACCATAGTTGAGGTTATGAGCAAGAAGCAACAATATATCCCGAAGAGCAACGAAGAATGGCTCCTCCACCAGAATTTCAGGATTGCCTTTCGAGGCCCCATCCGTATTCAGTTTTTTCCAGCCCCTTGGAGGGGGAAGCCAACGAACTAATTCCCTAGCAGTGGAAGTGCCTTTACTTTGAATGGCCAACAACTTCTGCCACTCCTGGGAGTTACATATTTGGATTTTTTGCTGATATTTGGCCCACATGATCGAGTTGAGATTTTCTTGGAAAGCAAGAGCAATCTGAGAAGCCACCTGAACAGGTTCAAGACTTTTTTCTTTGAAGATTCTTCTGTTCCTTTCTTTCCAGATGCCCCATATTCCATGAGGGAGGAGGAGTTTCCAAGCCAAATTCAGAATCGGATGAGTGAAAGGAGAGCTCCATTGAGAGAGGGTGTCCTGAATGGACTCAGGGAAGGTCCAAAACACTCCCATCCTCGATAAAAGCCACTGCCAGATAACTTGCGAAAAAGAGCAATGGATCAAAAGATGGGCAGAGGACTCCGCCTCTTTAGCACATAACACACATCTAGTGGGGAGAGAGAAACCCCTCCTTTTCAGATTCTCCCCAGAAAGGAAAGCATTCTTAGAAGAGAGCCAAGAGAAAAAACCAATTTTGGGAATGATCACATTTGGCCAGAATTTGGAAAGGGGGGGACCAGAGTCAGCACTATGCATCGAAAGGTAAGCAGCCTTAACCGAGAAAGAACCAGATGGGGAGAGGGGCCAAATAAGCTCGTCCTCATTTTGGGAGAAAGGGATGTAGATGGAAGAGATTACCATTCTGAGCGAAGTCAGGAGCCTACTCTGCAGATCGCTGATATCATCCCAGACCTTTATATCCCATGAGGGGATGGAATTCACAATCTTCCAATAGCCCGAAGCTAATCTTCCTTGCTTGTTAATGATGCTTCTTTTCACAGGGTCCCAATCAGGATTAAGATCAAGAGGCTCGTCCCCTATCCAAAAATCCCTCCAGAAGTCAATAAGACGACCATTCCCAAATCTCCATTTAGTGCCAGCTCGTATAATGGGGAGGGAGCTAATAACAGAATTCCAGATGGCAGAACCTCTAATTGGGTTGGAAGTGAGCAGATCTTCGTTATTTGCAGATATTTAGCTCTGAGTAGATGGGCCCAATTAGAGTCACCTTTAGCCACTTCCCAAGCAAGTTTGGCCAGGAGGGCCCCATTCATGTCAGCCATTTTTGAAGACCAAGCCCTCCATGAGAAGTTGGCTTACACACATCCTTCCATGCCACCAGATGGATCCTCTTCTTTACATCAGTCCCTGACCACAGAAAGTTCCTTTGAATTTTTTCCACAACCTCCCTCACTGAATTGGGAATTTTGAGCAGGGACATGAAGTAAGTAGGAAGGCTTTGAAGGGTGGCTTTAACCAGCTGAAGCTTGCCAGCCTGACTGAGCGAGAACCCTTTCCAGGCGGCCAACTTTTTTTGATACCTTTCAATGACAGGATTCCATAGAATTTTAGATTGCTTACCATGGAAGAGGGGGATGCCGAGATATGAGGTGGGGAGATCCACAATATTGCATCCAAAGA
Source organism: Taxus wallichiana var. yunnanensis (assembly GCA_018340775.1). NCBI lineage: Eukaryota > Viridiplantae > Streptophyta > Pinopsida > Cupressales > Taxaceae > Taxus > Taxus wallichiana. Next base: position 170,910,610 of record CM031235.1, read on the forward strand.
TATCAGCAATCTTTCTCTGAGTCCTAGGGGCCGTGTTGATGAAGGAGATGCTACTCTTGTTGAAATTTACAGTTTGCTGAGAAGCTGATTGGTAGAGAGAAAGGATATCCATTATAGCCCGGGCCTCAATTACAGAGGCTAAACTTAGCAGCAAAGTGTCATCAGCAAACTGGCTATGTGTGGCAGAAGGGCAACTTGAGGTGATTTTCATACCGGAAATGATAGATTGACTTTTAGCCGCTTCCAGAGCTCTGCTAAGGGAGTCCGCCATTAGGACAAAAAGAAAAGGTGACAGGGGGTCACCTTGTCTGATACCTCTGCTGCTTTTGAAGAAACCCGCTGGAATGCCATTGATAAGAATAGAGAAGCAAGGGGTCGCGATACAAGAGAAGACCCAGCTACACCACTTTTTGTCGAAACCAAATTTTTCCAGGACCTTAATTAAGAAAGGCCAGCTGACTCTGTCAAATGCTTTTTGCATATCCAATTTTAAGATCATTCCTGGGGACTTCGAGAGAAAGGCCGAGTGAATGGCTTCATGAACTGTAATTATACCACCTTGGATGAGCCGTCCTTTTATGAAGCCGTTCTGATTGTGTGAGATGAGATCCTTCATTAGAGGTTTTAGTCTGGAGGCCAACATCTTAGTGATAATCTTATAAGACGTGTTGCATAAACTGATTGGCCTAAAATTGGATACATCTTTAGAACTATGCACTTTTGGGGCAAGGGCGACGAAGGTGGTATTCCATTCCTTTAGCAGATTGTTATTAACCTGAAACTCATTCACTGCTTTGAAGAGATCCTGCTTGATGATTTCCCAGAACACCTGGAAGAAGGGCAGAGGAAAGCCATCCGGACCTGGAGCTTTGTCCCTCTTCATTGCAAAGACTGCTTTGTGAATTTCCTCCATAGTAAAAGGCTTGATCAGATTGTTGTTCATCTCAGGTGACACCAGATGCGGAATATGTTGGAGCATGTCATTCATTGATTGTTCCGGAGGGGGCAGGTCAGCCTGGAGAAGATTTGAATAGAAGGAGACAAGCTCGTTGGATATATCAGCCTCAGCAGTTAACAAGGTACCCGAGGACGACACCAGCTCACGGATCTTATCTCTAGCTTTATGCTTGCAAGCAGTGATGTGAAAAAATTTAGTGTTACGATCCCCTTGCTCGAGCCAAAGGGCTCGAGAACGTTGCCTCCAATAGGTCTCTTCTTCTTTAAGTGTATTGTGATAATCACTGAGGAGGGAGATTTCATGTTGGTGAAGATGATCCAATCTTCCATCAATCTCTATTTGTTCAGAGACTTTTTCCAAACTCTGAGTTAGCTCCTGTTTGCGAAGCTTGATGTTGCCAAAGACCGTCGACTTCCATATCTTGAGTTGTTTTTTAATTTCTTTGAGCTTGCTGGAAAATCTAAACATACTAGAGCCCTCAATATTGATATTCCACCAATTAGCAACAAGGGGGTTCAGGTGGTTGTTTTCAAGCCAAGCAAGCTCAAACCTGAAGGGAGGATTCTTGGTATTCAGCTTGTGATTTGCACTCAACAGAAGAGGGTTGTGGTCAGAGGCAGCCCGAGGGAGGGAGTTGAGGTAGAAGTCAGGAAAGAGAGAAATCCAGTCCAGAGAGCCTAGAGATCTATCCAATCTACTTTGAATATGGTTCCTGCCCAATCTGTGGTTTGACCATGTATAAGATGAGCCGTGGAGATCCATATCCAGAAGAGAATTCTCCCTGATGAAGTCAGCCAGAGCCTCCATGCTGGCGGTCATGGCAGGAATACCTCCCTGTTTTTCCGAAGGATAAAGTGGACAATTAAAATCTCCCATTATTAGAATGGGAATTTTACCACAAGTGATGATGAAGTTAGTGATATCTTTCCATAATTTACCACGATGAGTCTCCAAGTTGGGGGCATACACATTGATAGCAATCCAAGAGGAGTCCGCTCCAATCTCTTGGAAGAGCATGCATAAAAAGTTGGGGTGCTTGAACAGGCAATCCCCTTTGAGACTTCTGGGATCCCAAAAGGTACAAAGTCCCCCTGAGTTTCCTGTTGAAGGTTGAGATTCAAAAGAGGCCACAGGCCAGATTTAGGAGACGATCTTCATTTTTTAGTTTGGTTTCCTGCAGCATTATGATATCAGGAGAGTTCTGGAATTTGATGTCTTTGATAACTCTTTGTTTTTGAAGAGAATTAAGTCCTCTTATATTCCAAGAGATGATCTTCATTTCTTTGGTTTGGATTTGCTCCCCACCACCATGGGGATTGTGCTTTGAGTTCCTTGCGCGACATTAATAGCTGCTTCTTGCTGAAGTTTGATATTGCTCGGAATTCTCCCCCGAGCTTTTTCCATGCCTATATCGGGTTTCTTGCTGCTACTTCTAGTGAAGCGATGATTGAAGCTATCATCAGAAGAATGTCCCGAGGGGGAGGGGACAGAGTCTAAAACAGGTGGACAGAGGGGAGGCAGGGGGGAAAGATTCAAGGAAGAGGGGATGGAGGGAAGGGGAGGGAAGGGAAGAGGAGAAGACAGTGGAGAAGGGGGAGGGGAAGAGGCAGCCAAAGAGAGGTTAACTCCTATAGAGGAAGAGGTGGGGAGAGCCGAGGGAGACAGAGGGGTGATGAGAGATTGAATGGCCATGGAGGGGGTGATCTCGGAAACAGGATCAGAAGAGGTGATGATTTCTCCATCTTCAAGGAGAGCAAAGGAATTTGATGTGGGGATGATCGGAATCTCAATAGAAGACGTTTTAGGAATAAATTTTTTTTTATTTTTGGGGAGAAGATTTGGGTCTTGGGTTTTGGTTGAGATTTAGATGGGCAACTAGAGGCCCGATGACCAATTTTTTTGCAGAAGGAGCAAGCATTTGGAATATATTCATAGTCAATGGGTTGTTTCCAGTTCCCCAAGTCCGATAGAAGCTCTATTTCTTTTGGTAAGGGACAACTGACGTCAGCATTAACACAGAAACGAGCATGGATGAATCTAGTTTTAGCTTTTGTTGCTTGATCTATAGCAATTAAAGATCCTATTGAGAGAGCAATACCTTCAATAACCGCCGGATGCCAGAACTCCAGAGGGAGCCCCGGGAGGCGAACCCAAATTGGGGCTTGGGTCATGGATTCCGTGTGAGGGTTGAAACCAGGAGACCATTTCCTGAGGTAGAAGCCCCGCCTGCCAAAAAACCACGGACCACCTAACAGTGCTCTAGCAAAGTCTTCTTTCATGCTGAAGGAAAATAATATGAAACCATTAGGCATAGCCGCTATTTCAAGCGCTCCACATGGTTGCCATTTTAACCGAGCCCATTTTTTATATCTTCCAATGGGGGTCTAGGGCCCATCAGTGTACCCACCAAGGATAGATCATGAGAAGCAGAAGTAGCCTCCGTGATGTGAGAGGGGATGCGCAGGGAAAAAGACCCATCTGACAGTGAAGGGGATAGCTTTTCCGAGCTAGGAGCGGATGTGGAACCCTCCACAATTTTTGTCCACGCATCAGGCGGCTTTGGAGAGAGGGACCCTGACAAGAGGGACCCCTGATCCGGACCAGAGGGGTTTGGCATTCGAGCCAACACTGGGAACGGTTTCAAAGCAGAGTGATTTTTTACCACCATAGTGATTAATTTGACTATAGTTGTTAGAGCACATTTTATGGTTTGATAATTTTACAATACACAACAAGTTAGACTTTGAAAATAATTAAAAATAAATCTTTAATTAATTTTTATACCAAATGATGAATCCTCCATGTGACATTAAATTAAACAACCATATAAAACTTATAATTTGACGACGATAAAATTATAACCACTAACAATAAAGACATATTTATTATATTTCTATACTCTCATATACCTATTATTCACACTAAGAATGAATGCAAACTACTCCACACATATTTTCAAATATAGCATACCCGCATTATTCAAAATGGAGACAAATTCCAATAGAAGAATTTGACAAGTTCATAGTTATTCAAGTTTTTACCTAAAACTATGAATTGGGATCAGTTGTAATTTCTATTTTAGTTTGCTTACAAATATATCATTCAACCCATCAAATTTTAGAAAAATTATATACGAAAAACAAAAGTAACTCGGTTGTTCTTAGGACTTATTTGATCAACTACAAACGCATGCATAACACACAATCAAGAAAACAATAAAATTTCCCTCATTAGACCTACTCGATACCAAATGTAGAAGTTGGTAAAGTTTTACACAAGTTTAACATAGAAAACATAATATTAAATTCAATATATTTGAAATAAATTTACAATAAAGAAGTCCATATATGTATATGAGAGTCTTTCTCCTATTATTTAGGAGATATAAAAACAATCTTAAAACTACTCAACCATAGTGTATGTGATTTGTTGTGAATCACAAAACTCACCCATTTTTAATAATATAAGTTGTTTATTAAAAACTTAGTTACATAACCAATTACTTACATTAATAATTTACCATGCCATAAAATATTAAACTATATAATGTGAGCACTAACCATGATTCCCTAACATTTCCAATCCAATCCTCCATTTTATTCCTCTATATTATCCTCCCCATGAGCATATAGATCTAGAAAATCAAATACGAGAAATATCAAAATGGTGTGGAAGATTTACCTCACATACATTGTCATTGATCTTCTTTACAATCTTACAAGGGATAATCTTCTTGTAGTTATGTTTTTGTATGTTCCTTTGGAAAATATCTCCTTCCTCAAATAAAGCATCACCGTACTTCCTTATTTGAATAGATTTTGTCTTCTAGTTACATTAGTTGCCACCTTATATTTTTCATTACTACCTTGTAACTTCTTCCTTATCATTTTCTACAAGTGTCGAATATGCTCTACAAAATATTTTATATCCTCACTCACCATTTATAAAAAATTTAGATACACCGTAACCAAACCACCATTAGGATATATTTCATAAATCATTTTTAATAGTTACTTACCATTGATCTATTCACTAAACTATTGCGGGAAAATTTAATTTTTGTGATGCCAAGTCCTATTGTTTGGGTTTCCCACCAACAATACACCTAAAAAAATTCCTAAGCTCAAGTTCATAACTTCTATCTTCCCATCAATTTTAGGATGATATGTACTATTGAATTTTAGCTTAGTGTCTAAATATTTCCGTAAAGTCCTCCAGAAGTGGCTCAAAAAAAATTGTGTCTCTATCTAAAGTGATAGATTTTGGGATACCATATAACCAACAAACTTCTTTGAAAAATAATTATGTTAACCTTATAGCATAATTTTTCATATTACATGCAATAAATTTCACCATCTTAGAAAACATTTTCACAAAAATAAATGAATCATTATCTCTTTTTGTAATGGGTAAACCTAATACAATATTCGTACTCAAGTCTATGAATGACCATGTTGGCATTAGTAATGGCATGTATAATCTAGTGGTTTATTCATATCCCTTAGAAAATTGACATATCCTTCACCTTGAAACATATATTACCACACATATTTTCACCATTGGCCAAAAATACTTTTCCTTTAGATGTGCACCTTGTTAAGTTTTTTTTTTTGGCACCCGTGACTCACCACCTTGATATTTTTCTTTCCTTAGGAAAATAATTTTTCTTCTCATCATGAGATTCTCTCCAACATCTGACACAAATTATGTAATGCCCCATTCAAAGTTACCGAGTTCTTGCTCTGATGACCCTATTGATAGGCATGGGAAGGTGGTGTGTGTGGTCCCATTGACCGTTAGTCGACCTTGACTTTATCACGGAGGAGGATTGGCATCCTTCCTCCCCGTCTGGTCTCCTCGTGTCCTTTTCAATGCTTCTAGTGGAGGGCCTTGACAACGCCCTTTACAATTACCCTGTTAAGGTAGATCATGTTCTCAAAGCCTAGTAGGCGATTGGAATGGCATTTTGGTGTTGTTATGGTGTGTCTGGTTACAATAAATATCCATAATAATTATTATTTTAAATTGTCGATCTTGACTACTAACCATTGTGATCAAAATTAATAATTATTTTGTAAGTTGTAAAATAATTATAATCATAATAATAATAATGACATTATTATTTTTTTTATTATTGATCGACGATTATATTTTTTATTATTTTAATATCGATTGTTATCAATATCATCCTTAGTTATCGTTAAACTATTCTATTAAATTTTTTGGTCATTTCGATGACCAAGCCTTGTTTGTGCAAACAAGGAAGTGCTTTTTTGGTTGGTGGTGCCACGGTTTGGGAGTGGTGTTCACATTTAATATTTTATTTAAGTCTTCAACCACTTCTTTCCACCTTGGCCGACCAATCCTTCATGTTTGGGATTGTTTTAAATTGCTAAATTTAAATGTGGATTTAATGTGCCCCCATTGACCTTTCCTCTCTCTTTTGATCATTTTTATACCATGTTTGGTGTGAGGGGGCGATGTAAATCCTAACTGATTATTTTGGTTCCTTGTTTGGCTAGAGGTGGGTGGATTTGATGGCCACCTATCATTCCATTAAACCTCCTAAATGCTAGACGTGTTGGACATGCCTTGTGGGTGGCTGCACCTTATGTCATTTATTGTTTTGATTTACAAATCTATCATGACCTTGTTGTCTACCTTCACCAAATCTTCTCTGGCTGCGTGAGCTCCTCTTATGAAGGATTTACATAGGGGTTCATTGATTAGACTTTGAAACTTCTTATATATTTTGGGTGCCTATTTATTATAAGTTTTATTTAATTAAAATTTCTTCCTAGTTGTGTTGTAACATGCTCATGCCATTTTTGGTTGGATATGTGAGAAATTTTGGTGGTTGAATGTGCCTTTCCTATATGTGTGAGTGTGGTGGAGGGATTCCTATTTGGAGTTTGTAGTTTGTGCTCCATTGTTTGCATGCCTATGCTGTTGGAATAAGTCTCTCCCGTACCTATGACAAAGCTCCTTTTAGCACTGGTTGTGTGCATGCTGGTAAAGGTGAGTTGAATAGATTAGACACCTATTTGGTTGCTTTTGGTGATGCAAGGTTGTGTATAAGATCCTCATGTACATATCCTACAACCATGGCATTCCTGTAACCTCATCTCTTTGAGGATTTTTGTCAAACGATCCTCCTTCCTTGTGTTTATTTACACATTTTTCTTATGTGGCCTCTTAGGCTCTTGTGACTGCAACTATTTAGAAAATGGTTTTCATTGTGCTTTGATGGATGTTCTTACCATATTCTTAAGATGTTTTGCAGACTATTTTTGTGCTTTCCCTACATTCGTGGCTATTCCATAAGACCCCCCATCGCTTTGTGGCATTTTGTCAACGGGTTTGCATGCTTTGTGGATTTTCCCATACTTTGTATATGTTGTTATGGATGAATCTTGTTCTACAGTTGACAAATAACCATGATCCTTTGTGCTCGTTGGATTTCCTTACCCTTCTCTAACTGTTCCCTTCTTGATGCAGGCTATAAGGATGTTGCAAGATTGTTGAGTTTTCTTTATCTCTGGCTTTCACGTGTGTACTGGGAATTTTCAATAAACCCATTTTTTTGTATACCATAGTCATGGAAGTCCATGAGACCACTGTTTCTTTCTATTCAATGTTACTTATAAAATGGAGCTCTCTACCCATGCTAAACATGGATGAGAATGGAGTTGGAGTGCCCAACTAGTAGAAGAGGGGAGATTCAACTTGAAGATTGTTGTTCTTGGTCCGTGCGGTGTCAATGTGACTGTTAGAAGTAGGAAACTAGGAAAGATAATTCTACTCATTGCTACATTTTCTAGATTTAAAAATATCATGAAATTGAACCACCCTTTCCTTGAATTTGGTTTATCTTTGTTGCATGTGGGTTTGTTTTGTGGGTCTCCTTTCCTCTTGATATCTTCTTGTTTTAGCTACTAGCATTGTTAATGTATTAGTGGATAGCATAGATGTGTTTCCTCTCCTCTAGGTATTAAATTTTATTGCTCAATTTATCAAGATTTGATCTTTTTATCTGCATTCCTTAATTTAAGTATAAATAATATCATGTTATTTATAGCTAGTAATTTATGTTGGGAAAGCCAGCCTGCGGTAATTATGAACATCTTGCTTTTCACATGAGCTTATTGTCCTTTTTGTTGCACTTTGTTAGCTCACTCTCAAGCCCCTTTGATAACCTTTTGATCCTAGGAAAGAAAGGTTGTAGGATTGGAGTGATCAATGTTTGGGCTAAGTCGGGTTGGAGTTTTGGTTTTAAAACTTTTAAAATATAGAAGTTTGAGGACAACATATTTAGATCTTGCTTGTTTATAATCCTTTTTGGTCATCGAACTTGTTCCTAGACTTTTAAAGTCTTCCTTATGAGGTACCTTGATTGTCCTCATCAAGCTTGAACCGTAACCAGTTTTAAATCACCTAAGTTTGATGTTACAATTGTGCAATTCCAATACCCAGTTATTACTAGAATTTCTTTGGTCTATTTTCCTCTCAAGAAGATTTTTGGTGGCATATTCTATTGTCTATCTTGTTGTTTTCTCTTTTATAATGTTAATGTTGTTAATTAAGATTGGTTGGATTTCTATGCATATAAATACCTTAATGATTTGTGATGGAATTTGATATGAAGGTTATTAACATTTGGGGTAAACTAAATATGCATCGATAATCTTATTGATTTATAATGGAAGGTGTTGTTTTGATAAAGGCACTTAGTAATATAGGTTAGTACCTATGTTAGAATGGCTTTTAAAGATTTTGTGTTGAGAAAGAGTTAATTTTTCCTTATAATTAAACCGAACCTTAGCATTTTTGTGGAGGTTTGTGAATCCTTAGTGTTATAAAACTTGGATGATATTTTGAATGCTCTTGTTTAATGAAACTCCCTTTTCTCTCACTTGTTATTACTAGCCTATAAGGGAAGTGACCTTTTCTTAAATGATTGTGAAATTCCTTGGATTCGATGGCTGAAACTAGTATTAATTGCCTTCCCTTTTTAAATAATGTTGAGTTGTGCTCGTGTATTAGATTTCCATCCTATAATCTATATGATAAAAAATGTATGGAACATAATGATTAAGTGGTCCTGCCAACCCTTAATTAATATGGGTCCATCACTATTATATAGGTTAAATATTTAATAATATGAAATAATTTTATATTATTAAATATTCATACTTAGCTAGTATACATTAGGTAAGTATTTAATAATGTGAATCATTTATGTTTATATTTATTAAATACACTCACCTAAGTATATGTGTCAACTATTTAGGTTGAAAAGGTGGGTCGTGAGACATACCCGATCACTTTATATAAAAGGACTTTAGGTCCTCATTTGATATATTCAAGAAATATATCAAATGTGTGTAAATCAAGTGATTTGGTTTTACCCTTGGTAAATAGGGTTTTAAGAGGAGATGATCTTACTAGATGTAAAATAAGTTCTCTGAAGTAAAAGGTTATTTTCAAAGTAGTTTTTATCCTTTTGAGGTGTTCCACTATAAATATTGTGTCACATGTGTTATTTATTTCCTGTAAGTATTTCTTTATTTACTTATGTTATGATGTAATGTTTATTTAAATATTTATTGTAATATTATATAATATGTAAGTTGATTAAATCCATATTTATTAGAATCCTCAAATTCTAACATGGTATCAAAGTAAGGTAAATTAAATAAATTAAGATCAAATTGTTTGTATTTTGTTTATTTAATTTGTACCAATTTTTTAACTAACCCAAAAAGCTAAATAATATAAATGAAGATCAAATGTTGAATTTTGTCAATGGTAAATGAAGGATGAGACAAATCTCCATCAAAATAGGATTTGAATTTTCTCCATTGGATGTGTGAAAAATGTTGTCTCCTCTTTAAATTCTAAGGTTTATGTAGAATTTAAAATTACATGTAAATGTTTTAAATCTTTTTTTCATGAGGGGCCCCGTAATAAGGTTTATATGTATTTTTTTTTTTTAAAGTATATATACTATAGTTTATAATTTTTTATAGACTATATGTTGTTTTTTATTTACATTATATTAACTATATACTGTTTTTTTAAAAAGTGAATATATTTTTACATTATAAATTATAATAGGTTAATTTAATATATTAAAATATAACTTCCTAATATTATATAGAAGAAGAAATTATAGAATTTCACATTCTGGAAATACATAACAAGTTTTGACTCCATTAAATTTGACAGTCAAATGACCGTCATGGCAGACCAAACATAAGGCAGTATGATGGTCATTTAGACGTCAAATTTAAGTTGGATGGATATTTTTCTACATTATTTTTTTCCAAAATTTGTAAGTTTTTTTGCATTCTTAGGGGTTTCTTCTTCACTTCTATATGGTCAGAAATTTTTTTATATAAGTCTGGGGTATAATGCAAAGCCTTTTATATTGTGGGTTATTATTTTGATCATGAGAGGTTAATTAATATGCATTGTAATGATAAAATTAGTTATGATTAAATAGTTTATGTAGATCTATTTCTATTAAAAAGGTTTTTTTTATAAATATGTATCTAACTTTGTGGTACATTGTATATTATAATAGGGTGTCTTTTACAAGATTAGGAAAACAATAATGTCTAGTTATTTATGTCTTGACAAAACCCAGATCCTGAATGGAAACAACTACAACATTTGGAAGATCAGGATCAAATTAGAACTTATGGCAAAGAAACTCTAGATAATTGTTTCTAGATTTTATGTTGCTCCCACGGTCAAGAATGAAGATAATATGAATACATACTGCAATGAATGCAGAAGGCTCTTTCCATGATTTTGTGCAATGTGAATGATGAGTAGCTTCTATACATTAGTAATATTTAACATCCTAAAGAGGTATGGACAAAACTAGAATCCATGTGTGAAGGTACACATTTATCTAAAATTATTAAATTATTTTTAGAATTGCTTATAACTCCTATGAAAGGAGATAAAAAAGTAGTTAATTTCTTAGCCAAAATTAAAAATATTAAAGAAAAATTAGATGGATAGAATTGTGATTTAATTGGTGAAAAATTAATCTACTTTATTATTCATTAAATATACATGAAAGATTTAATAATTTTATTTCTATCTTAGACTCTAAATATCAAAATGAAAATGATCTACCTGATTTAAATACCTTGAATTCACTTTAGATACGGAAGAGAAAGTGATGATGAACTTTTACTCTAAGGAGAATGCCTCTCAGGCACTTCTTGCTCAGAATTCAAAGTTCAAACCTCGCAATCCCTTCTCAGATAAAAATTTTAGATCTAAATCTTCTTTTGTTGATAAGAAAAGTTTTTCTTCCGATCAATTGTGTATTAGCTTTAGTGGTAAATGTCACAAATGTGGTAAATTTGGACATAAAAATGAAGATTGTAAAACTAAAAACCTATCCATAAAAAAATAAAAAAATTGTTTCTTCAAAATACAATTTAAGGAAAAAGGATAACTCTAATGATATTCCTAAAATGATTGCAGTATATGTTGCGTTATATTCTTCCTCTAATTCTTAATGGATTCTAGATTGGGTGCATCAAATCATATGACTGGTGTTTCAAATTCTTTATTTGATGTTTGAAAATCATTGAATGTGTGTATCTCTATGATAACTCATCTTTAGAAGCAATAGAGAAAGGGAAAGTAAACTTTTCTAATGGTGTGTTGAATAATGTTTGATTTGTTCCTAAGCTCAAAAATAACCTTTTATCATATTCTCAATTAACTCATGATGGTTTGGCTAATCAAATTTTGAAAGATACTTGGTATATCAAGGATAGTAATGATAATATAATAGCTAAAGAAATTCAAAGAAATGGTCTGTATATTTTTATGATTTCTATTCTACATCCTATTTTGTTTCTCAAAGTTTGAATAATTCAAAACTATGGCATGAAATATTAGGATGTGAGAAGTTTATATGAAATGGCTAGATATAATCTTCCGAAAGTTTTTCTGTGTTGTCTTCTTCTCATGATGCGTGTGAAGGGTGTTTACGCTCAAAACAAAGTGCTAAACCCTTTCACTCACATCTTTAAGAGAGTTCCTCTTCCCCAATAGAACTTATTCATAGTGATGTTAGAGGACCTCTTGAATTAGATTCATTAAATGGTTCTTTATATCTTTGTGACTTTCATTTATGATTTCACCAGATGATTTGGTCTTATTTTCTTAAAAATAAATTTGATGTACTAGGTATATTTAAGGAATTTAAATCATCTGTTGAAAACTCTTTGATTATAAACTTAAGAGACTTAGAACAAATAATGGGGGTGAATATGTTATCAAATCATTTAAAAAAATTTGTATTGATTGTGGTATTAAAAGAGAATTAACTTCTCCTCATTCTCCCCAATCTAATGGTGTTGCAGAACATAAGAATATGACTATTTTAGATATGGCTCGCACTATGCTTCATTCGATAGTCTTCCCAAATTTTTGTGGGCAGAAGCAATGAACACAACAATCTACATTCTAAATAGGGTTCCCACCAAAGCTATTCATCTTTCAACTCCTTTAGAAAAATGGTCAAATCAAAAACCTGATATTTCTCATCTAAAAGTTTTTGGTAGTCCTTCTTTTATACATTCTTAAAAAGAAAAGAAAGAAAATTGATATGACTTATTTCTCTTGTGTTTTCATTAGATATGGTATTAACACTGCAGGTCTAAGGATTTATGACCTGTAAAAAGGGAAGTAACTGAAAACCGTAATGTGGTGGTTTTGGAAAAATACTTTTGTTCATCTGATAATGGTAAAGATATTCCTAACTCTGTTAATATTTCTAATAATGGTTATGATTCTAATATTGAGAATATAGTAAATGGTCATGATGATGTTTCTTGTGTTGATACTATAGATGCTTCTGAATCTCCTAACTCCCTAGTTAAGAAACCAAAATGGGCTCAATCTATGTTAGAAATTTCTAATCCTATTGATCTTAGGAAAATGATCAGAAGCCATCATATGTACCATGCATTAATGACCTTGTATGAACTTGAGCCACAAAGTTTTGAAGAAGCTTCTCAGGATGAGAAGTGGATCAATGCAATGCAAGCTAAATATAATGCCCTAATTTAAAATCAAACCTGGGAGTTAGTTCCACCTCCAAAGAAAAGAAGTATTATATGGTCTAGGTGGTTATACAAAGTAAAATATAATACAAATGGTAGTATTGACAAACATAAAGCTAGACTTATTACTAGAGGTTTCACTTAGAAACCTGGTATTGATTATGTTGAGAGCATTTTACCTTGTAGCTAAAATGAGTACTGTTAAGACCTTATTTGCAATTGTTGCTCAATTTGGGTGGGAAATCTACCAAATGGATGTGAAAAATATCTTTTTGAATGGTGATTTAAAAGAATAACTTTACATGTCTCAACCTAAAGGATTTGAAGAAAATGGTAAAGAAAACTATTTTTGTAAATTGAAAAAATCCTTAAAGGGTTTAAAGCAAGCTTGTAAAGCTTGGTATGTGAAAATTAATTCTTTCTTTAAATAGTTAGGATTTTCTAATTGTTCTTCTGACAATGATCTATTCATTAAGAAAGAAGGATCACATATTATCATTGTTTGTATATATGTTGATGATTTTCTTATGACTAGTGATAATCCTGCTTTAATTTGTAGAATTAAAGAAAAATTGAAACAATACTTTGAAATGACTGATTTAGGTCTCTTACATCATTTTCTTGGCATGGCTGTATTTTAAGATAAACATTCTATTGTTGTTTCTCAAGCACAATATACAACCAATGTACTAAAAAGTTTAACATGATTGATTGTAAACCAATTTCTACTCCTATGGAAGTTGGACTAAAAATTGATCCTAAACCTGCATGTGAAAAATTTGATCCTACTTTATATAGGCAGTTAGTTGGTAGTTTGATATATCTAACTATCACCAGAACAAATATTTCCTATGTAGTAAGAATTTCTTCTAGGTGTATTCAGGAACCTTATAGAGATCATTGGAATCTTGCTAAAAGGATTCTTAGATATATTCAAGGTACAATCAATTATGGGTTGCATTATACTAAGAATGAAAATGCTAACTTATATGGATTTTGTGATTCTGATCATTCTGGTGATGTATTGGATAGAAAATCTACTTCTAGTTATGTGTTTAAATTTGGTGTAGGTGTCATTACTTGGTGGAATAAAAAATTAGCCAATTGTTTCTATCTCTTCAACAAAAGTTGAGTATAGAAGTGCAATGGAAGTTGTAAAAGAGGCTTTATGGCTAAAGAGGTTGTTCGATGAGATAAAGATGAAGGATCCACGTAGTGTTCCTTTGTTCTGCAACAACCAAAGCACCATAGCTCTTGCACATAATCCAATACAACATCAGAGGATGAAGCACATTGAGATACATATACACTTCATCCGTGAGAAGGTGCTAAGTGGTGAGATAGATCTCAAGTTCATGCCGACTGAAGAACAGGTTGCTGATATCTTCACAAAGCCACTGAGTGTTGTAGAGTTTTGTCACTTTCGTGAAAAGCTTGGATTATAGGATTTTGCCATTGAGGGGGAGTGTGCATGACAATGTCACCTCATAATGGAACTTATTTTTGTAATAAGACCTTTGGGAATTTGTAAAAAATACCTTCAAGAAAGTGTAAAAAGACCTTCGGGCATGTGTATACCTCATCGAATTCTTTTTTAGAAAGAAGTGTAGAAATATCTAAAAGGAGGTCTTTAGTAAACTCTTTAGTGCTAATGAGTTTAGTAGTAAACATCCAAAGTACAAGCATATTATTAAGGAGGTCATTACTTATAAAAGGCTCCTATATGCTTGGGTTTAGTAACCTTTTATGAGAACCTGTGAAAATATGTGAAACTCACAAATCATACTTAGCCACTAATCTTGGGATGATCTTTGGAATTCCAAATCCTTTTGTACCAAAAATTAACTTGAGTATGATGAAGGTGTTATAATTCCTTCACCCGATATGCTAGCCTAAAACCTTTATGGTTTAAGGATTGTATATCATGTAGTGTACCACGAGCGGGTAATCTATTGGCATATGTTATCGCACTTAACATTAAGGGGAGTTTTGGAACATAATAATTAAGTGGCACCGCCAACCCTTAACTAATATGGTTCTATCACTATTATATAGGTTAAATATTTAATAATATGAAATACTTTTCTATTATTAAATATTCATACTGAGGTAATATACATTAGGTAAGTATTTAATAATGTGAATCATTTATACTTATATTTATTAAATACACTCACCTAGGATATGTGTCAACCATTTAGGTTGAAAAGGTGGGTTAGGAGACATACCTTATCACCTTATATAAAAAGGACTTTAGGTCCTCATTTGATATAGTCAGAAATATATCAAAGGTATGTAAATCAAGTGATTTGGTTTTACCATTGTAAAATAGGGTTTTAATGAGGAGGTGATCTTCTTGGATGTAAAATAAGTTCTCTAAAGTTAAAGGTCATTTTCAAAGTGGTTTTTACCCTTTTGGGGTTTTCCACAATAAATATTGTGTCACCTATTTTATTTATTTCCTATACATATTTCTTTATTAACTTATGTTATGATGTAATGTTTATTTAAATATTTATTGTAATATTATATAAGATGTAAGTTGATTAAATCCATATTTATTAGAATCCTAAAATTCTAACAGGTTGTGTATAGATTTCCATCCTATAATCTATATGATTAAAATTTTAATACACTCGATCTTTCGTGTTAACCTTTGAAGCCTGTGTTTCCTCCTGGATTCATTGTTCAATTTTGTCATTTTAGAATTTAGCATCGTAGCTTGTGCTTTTGGTACCTTTTGATGATTTGAGATTTGTTGTTTTGAATATTAGTTCTCAATCTTATAACCTAATTGTTTATTCGATGGAAACCCCATTATACTAGACTATGCTTCTAACTTATTAGGCCAATGGTCCCTTCTCAAATGATTGTTAAATTTTTGTTGCTTTGAGACAATGTACATAATTGAAGTATAAGGATTTCTTCTTAGATTGGCATGGTGGAAATATTATTTATCTCAAGGGTTGTTAGAATTTAGAGCTTCGAGAATATTATTTAAATAGAATGGTTCCTTTCTTGATATTGTTGAATAGTAGCTTATTGTTGTTTTGTGTAGTCTTATCTTGCTTAGTTATCGCGAAAATACATAGGCTATTAATTATTACAATTGGCTTATGTGAGTAGATGAGGGAAAGATATGTATAATTTTACATAAAACTTGGTTGTGAAGTTATTTTTACGAATAATTTTATGTTGTAAAACTCTAGGATGGGCTATGTGGGGAATTTAGAAGAAACCTAGTGCCTTAGTGTTAGGTGTTGTTGAGTATTGTTGTCGTAACTATTGAAACTTTGGCTTGTTTTGTTATCGTGGAAAATATAAAATTTGATTACTACATGGTTATGGGAGATTCTAATGTATTATATAAATTCTAAGAATAATTATAGTGTGGCATGACCAATGTTATTACTCTCTTGTTCCCTAGTCATGGTTCCATAGAGTTGGTTTGTCCCTTTGGGTTGTGCGTCGTTTCGGAAAGAATTGATGTAACCATGTATAGTTTTCACAAATGAGCAATGATAAAATTTTCTCTTGAGCTAAAATATTGAGTTGTAAACCTTTCTGAGACATAGTAACAATGTATTTATAAGCATAATAAAATGGGTTGGATAATCCTTATAAAAGTTAAACTAATATATATATATATATATATATATATATATATTAATGTAGATGTGATCTACTTGATAACATTTGAGCCCTAAGTGATCAGAGAGGAAACTAAATTTGGTAATAAAAATATTTATATACCTTGTTTTTACCCAAGCTAAACTAATCAACATTATCCTTTTATGGTGAATTCTTAAATGATCTTATGGTGAAATCAATGATTAGTTTTGGAAGATAATAAGGTTGTATAAGTAGGAGTAAATTTATTAAGAAACCCTTCAATCTATCTCAATCATTTGAAATGTAACTTGTTTTCCTTTGTCAAACTTAATCAACCTAAGTCTAAATGAAAATTTTAACCAATCTTGATAAATTTTTAGCCTCAATAAAAGGCAGGTTAATAAGTAATGAGACTCGAAGCTAAATTCCTTTTGACTGCTGTTTCCCTTAACCCTTGGCTGTTCATTATGCTCTTTCTTAAGTAATGTTAAATTTTTTATCCTTAAACAAAGAAGATTATTTTTCTGAACCTAAAATGGTACTTTCCTCAATCGAGCTTTTGCTTGTCACTTGTGCAATAGAGGTGTGGAACAAGTTTGATGGCTTGAGTAAGATTAATTAACCTTGTGAGAAATGATAAATGTTCTTAAATCAATGAATTAAGTAATTTTTGACATATTATAGAATGATTATCCTTAATAAAACTTGGTCTTAAGATAATTAGTCTATAGTATAGAAGAAATAAGTTCACCTTTGTAAAAGAATGGTACGAATCAAAACATTTATATTTTAGATCATAAAGTCAAGTTTGAAAGACATTTTTGTAAATACATAACCTTAAAATATTTTACACCATGGGATGACATTAGTTCAGAATCGTCTAGTGTGTTTGGATTTTTACGTTGTGCCTTGTCGAAGAGAAAAATTGTTCATGGTGGGTTTTGTATGTTTCCTTATTGCCTATGCAGTCAATGTTGCATCAAGCTTATTGAGATTTGGTTGTATTCCCTTCTAGTAACTTTTGTGTGGACGTGTAAACTCCAAGTAAGTCAAAAAAATTATCCGAGTTTTTCGGTGTTTTAAGCGGATGTTACACTTGGTATCAGAGCGGAGGTTCATGCTCTCAAACCTTTGGGATAGATTGGAGTTGTGATGGTGTTACATGATGGTGGTGGATATTGGAAGAGTAATGTGATATAAGCGTGATGTGAACTATGTCATAATTGTGATATTGTGAGCACACATGTTGTGTATGTCACTTAGTGCATAATTGTTAGCATGTTGATGTGTTGGAGATGAGAGTATTATTTCTCCTTTTCAAGAATTCTATGAGAATTTGAGTGTGAAACACTATCTTGTTGTGTGTGTGGAAGAAATGTGATTGTTGATTTTGGAGTGTTGGATCCTTTTGGCATTTGTGATGTGTGGGTGTGCTGATATGTTGTACGACAGGTTGGTTGTAGTGAACTAGATTTCTTAATGATGTCATTATCATTTGTGTAGAAATGTGTGTATTCCCATGTTATATGGTAGTTGACTATATGTTGTAATTGTGCTCATCATAATTATAATTCATGTAATATGTAATGATTCATGTTGTGATTTAGGGACATATGGTGGGTATATGATCCCTATCATATAATGATTACACTTTGGGTGCAGCATGTGGTGATGTGGTGTGTTATAAATCATGAATGTTATGTACGTGATTTACCTTATATCGGTACCATGCATAAGACACTATAGTTAATGTGTGTGAACCACCATTGTGTTAGTGATGTAGTTGCATGTTATGTTGTGAACCTTATGCTAACCGACCTTGAGGGAAATCGGTAAAAGTGTATGTTTGGAGTGAGGGAATGTGTACCATGGGCCAAGTAAATTGAGTTGACCTTAGGCTCAATAGATGATGACCTGTGCTCCTCTTTTTTTCTCTCTCCTTATGGTGGTTGTATGGATGCAACCTAAGTGTAGCTATGAATGTGTTTAGCCTTTTTGAAGTGGTGGCGGGATGATTCAGATAGAGATGATGATAGTTGTATTATTGTTATGATATTTTACGAGCTAAGGCTCGATGTTTCGAGTGCCAACAACTCATTGAGTACCCCCTTGGTGGCCAGATAAGGCCACATAGTCATCGTAATGTGTTATTATTATATGTGTATTTTATTCATAAATTGAACTTTTTATTTTATTTTTGTAAGGACTAGCATTTTTCTTGATTGCAATGTTTATATTTTTTTGGGCATTTCCTTAGTTTGTGGTACTAACATGAAAATTTTGCACTAACTATGGCTATTTGGCCATTTGTTTTGCTTGGATTTGGATCTTATTTTAAAATTTTAAAATTTTACCACCTTTCCCAAGGCTTGTACTTTTCCACTTGGCATTTGAATCAGATTGCTATGGTGGTTTTACCGTCATGATGTGTGGAATAGGGTCATGGGATGCACCATGGAATGGTTGGACCTATGGACCCGCTTCATTATATGGGTGTACACCCCAAGGAGTTACAAATAACTAGTGGGTTGTTGAACCACGAGTTATTATGTCACTTGGGTTAGGGGTGCCTAGAATCTATGTGCCTAGGGCCATAGGGAGACCGGCCCCTTTAAGGAGTGAAAAGGAAATTTATTTTATTATTACTACTTGAGGGAGGCATAAGAGATTGAGGGAGGCATAAGAGACTTAAGGGAGGCATAAGAGACCGAGGGAGGAATAAGAGACTTGAGGGAGGCATAAAAACTTGAGGGAAATATAAGATATTTGTGTGTATAATGTTATCTCTTGAAAGTGCACCCTGTAAAGAGATGGTTGCAGGATTTCTAAGCTTGCAAACCTTGATCTCCCTCTTTCGTAGATACAACAGCAACACCTCAAGTCTATGGGTATACCTATTTTGAGGTGAGTCTCTGTATCAAGGCCGGTTCCTTGTTGATGTATCCTAAATTGATTATGGGGTTTTAAGGGGTAAAAGATGACTATAAAATGATTAAAACTAAGGTGATACACCAAATTTGTATGAGGGATTTGACTGAGTATATGCACAACTGATATGGGAAGAATTTTTGATGCACGAGCCAATAGTTTTCTGTAGAATATCTAAGGGAAAAACACTTGGTTATACTGAGGGAGAAAATCACAACAGTACTAATAAGTTAACATGCACATTAAAATTATGTAGAAGAACTGAATTTGCAGCAGGGTAAGATAATTGGTCAGGGAATTTTAATTCACAAGACTAATATGATGAAACAAAAGAATGCAAATAGCTTGGAAAGGCGAGAAAATAATTCACACTCAGAGGGAAAAAATGGCAAAAAAAAATTCCAGTAGTCCTATATCCAAAAGTCCTCCAAAAGTTCTTTTTGTGCTTTGCAAAGGCACACAATATATAGCAAAATAAAGTTCACCCCCTTCCCCAAAATAGCCCAAGGCTTGTACTCGCCCATGCATGCTATTTTTATCCTTTATTTAATAATAGATAAAGGGATAAAAATAGAACATGTAATTACAAATAGGCATTAATAGCCTTCGGTTACAACTAGTCAACTGTAGTTGACTGATCTATTTTAAGAAAAGCATGAGTGAATGATTTGCTAAAAATAAGCTTTGCTTGCTGAGCAAGTCTTCTTCTTGTGCATGCAGACTCTATCTTTTGTTGATTTGTCCTCGTGGAAAAATGCAAAAATTAACTCTTATTCGTGGGTAAAAGAAATAATTATAATACCCATAAAAACATCAGCTGCGGGGACCACTTTGCACTTCACCTTATTTTGGCCATCTTTTGATTAATACATGCATGTTTCATTGGTCGACACTTTGTATTTTCTTGAAACATATACTATAATTCAAATTTTGAAAGTCAAAACTCGAAATGATAGCTTGGATGGCACGAAAAATCTTCTCCCTTTGCTTTTATGGGCCTTCGGGCAAAATTCTAGAAATTTTAAGTCTTTTGCGGACTTTCAAGATTTTTTGAAGTTTTAAGCCCTTTGCGAGACTTGCAGATCTTTTGTGGCTTTTTGCCCCTTTCAAATTTTTGGGCCTGTAGGAAAATTCTGAGAGTTTTAAGTCCTTTGTGGACTTTCGAGCCTTTTGTGACTTTTAATTCCTTTGCGGACTTTTGGGCCTTTGGGGTAACTTGAAGCTTTAACCCTTTTACGAACAAGTCTCAAATTTTAATGAAACCCCACCACTATGCCAATGTTCTATAGAATTGATTTTTGAATTCCCCGTGGCTTTGACTTTCTCATTGCGAAGGCTCGGGCCTTGTGGAAATGTTTGGAACTTTTTACATTTTTAAAGTTTGAAAACTTAAGTGACTCCCGACCTCCATTTCTCCACTTCTGTCGTGATGGTGCCACGTGTACTCTGTAGACTTTTGGGCTGTGGAGGAAATTTTGACACTTTATAAAATTTGAAAATTATAAGTTGGTCAAATGACCACCATTTCACTTGGACTACTTTTGCATTGATCTTGATGATCAATTTGTGAGCGTTGATCTCTGTACTTTTCGATTTTTTATCGTTGATCTCAAAAAGCATTATTAGGGTTTCTGACTTGTATTAATTGAAGAACTTGGGTTCCATCCTCAACCATTCGACCTCTATACTTTTGATTCATGGTCGTCGATCCTCTGATCATTAACTCAGAGTGAGTTAGGTTACTTTGGATCGTTGATGAGTAAAACACTCGAAACCCTAATCTTTCACATTTTCATTCTTGAGCTCTAGTCGAGGTAAACAAACTCTACAAAAAAAAATTAACAGCAACTATTGATGAAGCCTTCAAGCTCTGTTACTTAGATTTCTTCATGAGATCTGGTTGATTTTTAACCAGTTTTCATTGTCTTCGAGCTCGATCGTGATTTATCTGACTATTTTGAGCTTTGAACTATACAAGTGGTATCGATGCTCGATGAGCATGGTAAGTTCTCAACCTCTGAATTTCACGTTGTTACCTAGTCTTTGTCATTTCAAAATCTGAAACTGATACTCATTTTTCTCTTGCATTTATTTGTGTTTATGTGGCTTGGTCATGGTTGTTTCGAGTTGAAACCATTTTGGGTACTCATTTTTAGCTCTGATTCGAATTCACGACTCTGAGTTCCATCTTGATTCACTGACATCTACTAAAGAAGGTAAACTCATGGTTTCTCCTTAAACACTTGCCACTATTTATTGATTATTGACTCAAAAAATGTAGATCTGTGCATTTTGAGACATGGGTATTCTGGTTCTCATTCTGTAAATTTCATTTGTTTTCCTACAACCACTTGGTTTGGTCTGTGAATAATTTATGTTCTGAGATCTTGAGTTGTATAGCTGATCAACTGTTGTATTGTAAACATGTTTTTTTTCTAAAACTTGGTTGTAGTCTGAATAAATCCTCTTCTGGGTATTTGTAAAAAATGAAAAGAAAGCCTATGTTGAACCAGATTTGTGCCTTCTTGTTTGAATTGACGGATTTCTTGATAGTTCCTTTTGAAATACTTGTTGCATTCTGAACTCTATAAGCTCTAGAAATATATCAGTTTTGTGCATAATTGTAAACTAGGTGATCAACCTTGTAGGCCATAGAACATTTGTGCTTTCTGAAAATTGAAAAATTCCCTTCTGTTTGAAATTTTTAATATCTCTTTGACTTGGATATGAGAGCTATTTGTGTGGGTCTTTACTTTGTATTCTGAAGATGATGCTTGTCACTTGTTAGAATACTGCAATCTTGTTTGTATCTCAACACTGAATAATAATCTGATGCACAACTTATTTCTTCTACTCTTGCAAGTAGCTTTTCTGGAAATTGCAAGTAGTTTTTCTTGAAATGTAAGCAACTATTCATCTGTTTATGATACTATTTCTAGGCATAAACCTTGATTCAGATACTCTGTTCTGTTACTTTTACTACATTTCTTTGATTTCAGCTTGATATAGATATTGGAAAAGTTGTAAATATCCATTTTACATGGTGAAGCCCCTGTCACAAAATTTTACTGAATTCCTTGTCTTTGACTGAAATCTAGAAAATGTATCTTGTCTGCAAGTATATTCTTTGTTCGTACTAAAATCTTCTTCCATTTGTAGAAAATATCTAAGTTTCAATTACATTGGTCCTCCTTTTCAGCATGTATATGCTTCTTTCTTCTTGGCTACAACCTATATCTACACACTTTAAGAAAATAGTTAGAAATAATTAGGCTTTTTGCCTCTCTTGTGTCCATGTTTCTTATTCTCTTTTCTTTCTCTTCTTTCTGAGTGAGCTATGTAGTTTGATCTTCAAGTACTCTATATCTCCTGTTGTTTAGAGATTCATATGCACGAATTAGGATAGTGTAGGAATATGGATTAACCCTGAGCTCTTTATTGATGATTCCTTTCTTTTACTTTTTAGGTACCATGC
This sequence comes from Taxus wallichiana var. yunnanensis, assembly GCA_018340775.1. NCBI lineage: Eukaryota > Viridiplantae > Streptophyta > Pinopsida > Cupressales > Taxaceae > Taxus > Taxus wallichiana. Next base: position 170,933,681 of record CM031235.1, read on the forward strand.
TTTGAATTGTGAAGACAAAGATGGAACAAGTTGGAAGGGGGACAATCTGCACAATGAAGAATATACAAAGGCAATGATGGGTTCACTCATATTCCTTTGCTTTCTATTTCATGCATGTGTACCTCTTTCTTCAGTAGATTTACTTTACTTTTTAGTCACATCCCACGGCTTGTGTGGGAAACATTTGACCTTCCTTGTGAATAAAGCATTGAATTCTTAAATTGAGTTGTGTATTTCCTTCTAAAGTTCAAGCTTCTGAATGGAGTGTATGATGAACTAAACAACTCAGTCATATAATTAAATGTCTTAAACATGAAGGAAGGAAAATTAATGAGAACCTGTAAGCATTTAGTAATGAACTCTGATTTTTGTAATCTGCACTTATGTTTGCTATCCCAAAACTCAACACTTCACCTACTCTGTAATTCAGTGTCTTCATCAAGACAACATAGCTAGGACTCTGTAATTACGGTGATCTTCATCGTGGAGGCTCGGGATTGCATGAAATGTTTGGAAATTTTTGCATTTTTAAAGTCTGAAACCTTAAGTGACTTCGAACTCCATTTCTCCACCTGCGTCGTGATGGTGCCACATGTACTCTGTGGACTTTTGAGCCTACGGAGGAAATTTTGACCCTTTATAAAATTTGAAAATTATAATTTGGTCAAATGACTGCCATTTCACTTGGACTACTTTTACATTGATATTGATGATCAATTTGTGAGTGTTGATCTTGTACTTGTCAATTTTTTATCGTTGATCTCAAAAGCATGATTAGGGTTTCTGACTTGTATTAATTGAAGAACTTGGGTTCCATCCTCATCCATTCGACCTCTGTACTTTTGATTCATGGTCATTGATCCTCTGATCATTAACTTAGAGTGAGTTAGGTTACTTTGGATCGTTGATGAGTAAAACACTTGAAACCCTAATATTTCACATTTTCATTCTTGAGCTCTAGTCGAGCTAAACAAACTCTGTAATTTTTTTTAATGGCAGCCATTGATGAAGCCTTCAAGCTCTATTACTTGGCTTTCTTTGTGAGATCTAGTCAATTTTTAACCAGTTGTCATTGTCTTCGAGCTCGGTCGTGATTTATCTGACTGTTTTGAGATTTGAAGCGTGTGAGTGGTATCGATTCTCCATGAGCATGGTAAGTTCTCGACCTCTAAATTTCATTCTTACCTGGTCTTTATCATTTCAAAATCTGAAATAGATACTCATTTTTGTCTTGCATTTATTTGTGTTTCTGTGGTTCGGTCATGGTTGTTTCAAGTTGAAACCATTTTGGGTACTCATTTTTATCTCTGGATTTGAATTCGCGACTCTGAGTTCCATCTTGATTCACTGACATCTATTGAAGAATGTAAACTCATGGTTTCACCTTAAACACTTGCCACTATTTATTTATTATTGACTCAAAAAATGTAGATTTGTGCATTTCGAGACATGGGTATTCTAGTTCTCATTCTGTAAATTTCATTTGTTTTCCTATAGCCACTTGGTTTGGTCTATGAATAATTTATGTTCTGAGATCTTGAGTTGTATAGCTGATCAATTGTTGTATTGTAAACATGTTGTCTTTTTCTGAAACTTGGTTGTAGTCTGAATGAATCCTCTTCTTGGGTATTTGTAAAAAATGAAAAGAAAGCCTATGTTGAACCGGATCTGTGCCTTCTTGTTTGAATTGATGGATTTCTTGATAGTTCCTTTTAAAATACTTGTTGCATTCTAAACTCTGTAAGCTTTGGAAATATATCAGTTTTGTGCATAATTGTAAACTGGGTGATCAACCTTGTAGGCCATAGAACATTTGTGCTTTCTAAAAATTGAAAAATTCCCTTCTATTTGAAATTTCTAAATATCTCTTTGACTTGGATATGAGAGCTATTTGTGTGGGTCTTTACTTTGTATTCTGAATATGATGCTTGTCACTTATTAGAATACTGCAATCTTGTTTATATCTCAACACTGAATAATAATCTGATGCACAACTTATTTCTTCTACTCTTGCAAGTAGATTTGGAAAATTAAGTAATTTTTCTTTAAATTGCAAGTAGTTCTTCATCTGTTTATGATACTGTTTTCAGGCATAAGCCTTGATTCAGATACTTTGTTCTATTACTTTTACTGCATTTCTTTGATTTCAACTTGATATAGATATTGGAAAAGTTGTAAATATCCATTTTACATGGTGAAGCCCTGTCAAAATTTTCCTAGAATTCCTTTTCTTTGACTAAAATCTGGAAAATGTATCTTGTCTGCAAGTATATTCTTTGTTCTATATTGAAATTCTCTTCCATTTTCGAAAATATCCGAGTTTGATTACATTGGTCATCCTTTTGCAGCATGTATATGATTCTTTCTTCTTGGTTGCAACCTGTATCTGCACACTTTAAAAAAATAGTTAGAAATAATTAGGCTTTTTGGCCTCTCTTATTTCCATGTTTCTTATTCTCTTTTCTTTCTCTTATTTCTAAGTGAGATATGCAGTTTGATCTTCAAGTACTCTATATCTCCTATTGTTTAGAGTTTTATATGCATGAATTAGGACAGTGTAGGAATTTGGGTTAACCCTGATCTCTTTATTGATGATTCATCTCTTTTACTTTTCAAGTACCATGCTTTGAATTTTGAAGACAAAGATGGAACAAGATGGAAAAGGGGACTATACACGCACAACGAAGAATATACAAAGGCAATGATGGGTTCACTCATATTCCTTTGCTTTCTATTTCATGCATGTGTACCTCTTTCTTCAGTAGATGTACTTTACTTTTTAGTCACATCCCACTGACTTGTGTGGGAAACATTTTCTTGTCCTTGTGAATAAAACATTGAATTATGAAATTGAGTTGTGTATTTCCTTTTGCATTTCAAGCTTCTGAATGGAGTGTATGATGAACTAAACAACTCAGTCATATAATTGAATGTCTTAAACATGAAGGAAAGAACATTAATGAGAACTTGTAACATTCAGTAATGAACTCTGATTTCTGTAATCTGCACTTATGTTTGCTATCCCAAAACTCAACACTTCACCTACTCTATAATTTGGTGTCTTCATCAAGACAACATAGCTGTCCTTCAAGGCCTTTGTGTTCTTTTGCTAAAGGTATCATGAAATTGCAGACTATGTGATCTGTTACATTTTGTAACAACACACATAGCTGCAGATTTCACTTAATCATTAATTAATTCAGCAGTAACTAATAACATCAGAACTTCCTTAGCTTAGGTATACTTCACCCATGAATTTCATCGTAACAATGAAGTTTGTTGCCCATTTTTGCACAAGTGCAAAAATTTTAAACATATGATTGATGCTTCATAAGGTATGTTGGGTTATTGTGATGTCGTGGGGTGGCCCTAACTTGTATGTGTTATTCATATTAGTTTGATATGTTGTGTTATGTTGTGGATATGGCTTTGATTCCCTCCTTGAAAATATGTACTTGTAGCTATTTTTTTGAGTTATGTAAAATCTTCATCTGTGGAATTGTGGAAATTTTAGGTTGTTGTAGTACACTTTTGTTCAACTATTATATGTCATTCATAGATGTGTGACAAATACTATGTTATGTGAACTATGCTTTTTCTCTTCCATAATTTGGTTAAGCTCTTGCGATTTGGTACCATCATAAAAGTATGTTAAATTATGCTTGTGAATCTTTAGTGTTGTGTATGAACCTAGTAGGGTGTTGTGATAACGGTTCATGTTGGGAATCTACTAGGATAAATAAACTAAAACTCTTTGACAATGAAATTTTTAAACAACTTGAATAGGGAATAATGTAAGTGGAAAGAGGCTAATTAAATAATGAATATGAGGTAAGCGCCAATCTTCACAAAAATTTGAAAGTTAAAAATCTGCCAAAATGTTTATAAAGGCTACCCCGTGGCCATGCCTTAGCAACTAAAACTTAAACCATAGGATGTACCTTCATCTTTATTTGTTCCTTGTTGCTTACCCCTTTTCCTTCCTTCGTTTTATCTCACATCAAGGGCGATCCTTTCTTAAGGGGAGGAGAATGTAATGCCCCGTTTGACATTACCCAATTCTTGCTCATGATGACCCTTTTGATAAGTGTGGGAAGGTGGTGTGTGTGCTCTCGTTGACCATTAGTCGACCTCGACCTTGTCACAGAGGAGGATTAGCATCCTTCCTCCCCGTCTGGTCTCCTCGTGTCCTTATCGATGCTTCTAGTGGAGGGCCTCTGCAGTACCCTTTATGATTACCCTGTTAAGGAAGATCATTTTCTCAAAGCCTAGTAGGTGGCTAGAATGGTGTTTTGGTGTTGTTAGGGTGTGTCCAGTTAAAAGGAATATCCATAATAATTATTATTTTAAATTTTTATCTTGACTATTGACCATTGTGATTATAATTAATAATTATTTTGTAAGTTGTAAAATAATTATAATAATAATAATACTAATGATTATTATTATTTTTATTATCGATCGACGATTATATTTTATTATTATTTTAATATCGATTATTATCAATATCATCCTTAGTTATCATTAAACTATTCTATTGTTTTGTTGGTCGCTTCCACTGATTGAGCCTCATTTGCGCAAATAAGGAAGAACTTATTTTTTTGGTAGTGCCACGGTTTAGGAGTGGTGTTCATGTTTAATATTTTATTTAAGTCTTCAACCACCACTTTCCACCTTGGTGACCGATCCTTCATGCTTGGGATTGTTTTAAATTGCTAAATTTAAATGTGGATTTAATGTGCCCCCACCAACCTTGCCTCTCTCTTTTGATCATTTTTGTACCATAGTTGGCGTGAAGGGGGATGTAAATCTTAACTGATTATTTTTGTTCCTTGTTTGGCTAGAGGTGGGTGGATTTGATGGCCACCTTCCATTCCATTAAACCTCCTAAATGCTAGACATGTTGGACATGCCTTATGGGTGGCCACACCTTATGTCATTTACTGTTTTGATTTACAAATTTGCCATTAACTTGTTATCTTCCTTCGCCAAATCTTCTTTGGCCTAGTGAGCTCCTCTTGTGAAGGATTTGCATAGGAGATATTTTATTAGACTTTGAAACTTATGATATATATTGGGCACCTATTTATTACAAGTTTGTTTTAATTAAAATATCTACCTGGTAATGTTGTAACTCGCTTATACCATTTTTGGCTGGATACGTGAGAAATTTTGGTGGTTATACGTGTGAGTGTGGTGGAGGGATTCATTTTTGGGTTCTATGGTTTTGCACCATTGTTTACATGCCAATGCTGTTGGAATAAGTCTCCCCTCATACATGTGTTAAAGCTCCTTTTTAGAACTAGTTTGTATGCATCTTTGGTAAATGTGAGTTGAATAGATGAGACACTGTTTGGTTGCTTTTGGTGATGCAAGGTTTTGTATAACATCTTCTGTATAGATCCTATAGCCATGGCATTCCTGTGACCTCATCTCTTTGAGGCTTTTTGTCAAACAGTTCTCCTGCCTTGTGTTTGTTTACACATTTTGCTTACGTGGCCTCTTAGGCTCATGTGATCGCAACTATTTAGAAAATGATTTTCAATGTGCTTCTATGGATGTTCTTACCCTATTCTTAAGTTGTTTCACTTGGAGACTCTTTTTGTACTTTACCCGCATTCGTGGCTATTCCATGAGACCCCCATCACTTTGTGGAATTTTTTCAAGGGTTTGCATGCTTCGTGGATGCTCCCACACTTTGCATACATTGTTATGGAGGAATCTTCTTCTATAGTTGACAAATAACCATGATCCTTTGTGCTCGTTAGATTTCCTTACCCTGCTCTAACCATTCCCTTCTTGATGTAGGCTATAGGAATGTTGCAAGATTATGGAGTCTGGCTTTATCTCCATCTTTCACATGTGTACTAGGCCTTTTTCAATAAACCCATTTTTGTGTATATTGTAGTCATACAATTCCATGAGACAGTTATTCTTTCTTTTCATCATTACTTATAAAATGGATCTCTTTTCTCATGCTAAACATGGACAGGAATGGATTTGGAGTGCCCAGCTAGTAGAAGAATGGAGATTCGACCTGAAGATTGTTGTTGTTGGTTTATACAGTGTCCATGCGACTGATAGAAGCTAGAAACCAGGAAATATAATTATACTCATTGCTACATTTTTGAAATTGAACCACCCTTTCCCCGAATTCGGTTTATCTTTAATGCCTGTGTTTTGGGTTTGTTTACCTTGCTGGGAAATCTCCCTTTCCTCTTGATATCTTCTTGTTTTAGCTATTATCATTTTCAATGTGTTAGTGGACAGCATAGATGTGTTTCCTCTCCTCTGGGTATTACATTTTATTTCTCAAGTGATCAACCTTTGATCTTTTTATATGCATTCCTTCATTTAAGTATCAAGTTTATCATGTTGTTTATAGCTAGTAATTTATGTTGGGTAAGCCAACCTACGGTAACGATGAACATCTTGGTTTTCACTCGAGCTTATTGTCATTTTTTTGCACTTGTTATCTCACTCTAAATCCCCTTGATAACCTTTTGATCCCGGGAAAGAAAGGTTGTAGGATTGGAGTGATCAATGTTTGGGCTAAGCTGGGTTGGAGTTTTGGTTTAAAAACTTTTAGAATGTAGAAGTTTGAGGACAACATATTCAGATCTTGCTTGTTTATAATCCCTGTTGATCATCGGACTTGTTCCTAGACTTTTAAATTCTTCCTTATGAGGTACCTTGACCATCCTCATCAAGCTTGAACCATAACTAGTTTTGAATCACCTAAGTTCGATGTTACAATTGTGCAATTCCAGTACCCAGTTATTACTAGAATTTATTTGGTCTAATTTCCCTCTCGGGAATATTTTTGGTGGCATATTCTATTTTCTATCTTGTTGTTTTCTCTTTTATAATGTTAATGTTGTTAGTTAAGATTGGTCGGATTTCTATGCATATAAATACCTTAATGATTTACGATGGAAATTGATATAAAGGTTATTAACATTAGGGGTAAACTAAGTATGCATCCATAATCCTATTGATTTATAATGGAGGGTGTTGCTTTGATAAATTCACTTTTACTAATATAGGTTAGTACCTATGTTAGAACGGATTTTAAAGATTTTGTGTTGAGAAAGAGTTAATTTTTCCTTATAATTAAACCGAACCATAGAATTTTTTTGTGGAGGTTTGTGAATCCTTAGTGTTATAAAATTTGGATGATGTTTTGAATGCTCTTGTTTAACGGAACTCCCTTTTTCTCTCACTTGTCATTACTAGCCTATAAGGGAAGTGGCCTTTTCTTGAATGATTGTGAAATTCCTTGGAGTCAATGGCCGAAACTAGTATTAATTGCCTTCCCTTTTTAAAAAATGTTGAGTGGTGGTCATGTATTAGATTTCCATCCTATAATCTATATGATTACATGATTAAAATTTTAATACACTCGACCTTTCGTGTTAACCTTTGAAGCCCATGTTTCCTCCTAGATTCATTGTTCAATTTTTGTTTAGAATTTAGCATCGTAGCCTGTGCTTTTGGTACCTTTTGATGATTTTAGATTGTTGTTTTGAATATTAGTTCTCAATATTATAACCTAATTTTTATTTTATGGAAACCCCGTTATTCTATATTGTTCTTCTAACTTATCAGGCAAGTGGTCCCTTCTCAAATGATTGTTATTTTTTTTTTTGCTTTGAGACAATGTACATAATTGAAGTATAAGGCTTTCTTCTTAGATTGGCATGGTGGAAATATTATTTATATTAAGGGTTTGTTAGTATTTAGAGCTTGAGAAAATTCTTGGAAAAGAATGTTTCCTTCCTTGATATTGTTAAATACTAGCTTATTGTTCTTTTGTGTAGTCTTATCTTGCTCAATTCTCGCAAACCGACACAAAGTTATTAATTATTGCAATTGTCTTATGCGAGTAGATGAAGGAAAGACTTATAGAATTTTCATCAAACTTTGTTGTGAAGTTATTTTGTATGAATAATTTTATGTTGTAAAACTCGGGATGGGCTATGTGGGGAATTTAGAAGAAAACTAGTGCCTTAGTGTTAGGTGTTGTGGAGTATTGTTGTCGTAACTATTGAAACTTTGTCTTGTTTTGTTATCATGGAAAATATAAAATTTGATTACCGTATGGTTATGGGAGATTCTAATGTATTATATAAATTCTAAGAATAAGTATAGCGTGGCATGACCAATGTTATTACTCTCTTGTTCCCTAGTCATGGTTCCATAGAGTTGGTTTGTCCCTTTGGGTTGTGCATCGTGTTGGAAAGAATTGATGTAACCATGTATAGTTTTCACAAATGAGTAATGGTAAACTTTGCTCTTGAGATAAAATGTTGAGTTGTAAACCCTTCTAAGACATAGTAACAATGTATTTATAAGCATAATAAAATGGGTTGGATAATCCTTATAAAAGTTAAACTAATATATATATATATTAATGTAGATGTGATCTACTTGATAACATTTGAGCCCTAAGCGATCAAAGAGGAAACTATATTTGGTAATAAAAATATTTATATACCTTGTTTTTTTCCCAAGCTAAACTAATCAACATTATCCTTTTATGGTGAATTCTTAAATGATCTTATGGTGTAATCATTGATTAGTTTTTGGAAGATAATAAGGTTGTATAAGTAGGAGGAAATTTATTAAGAAACCCTTCAATATCTCTCAATCGTTTGAAATGTAAATTGTTTTCCTTTGTCAAACTTAATCAAGCAAATTCTAAATGAAACTTTTAACCAATCTTGATAAATTTTTAGCCTCAATAAAAGGCTAGTTAATAAGCAATGAGACCCTGAAGCTAAATTCCTTTTGACCTATTTCCATTAACCCTTGCCTTGGTTCATTGTGATATTTCTTAAGTAATGTTAAAATATTTATCCTTAAACAAAGAAGATTATTGTTCTGAACCTAAAATGGTACTTTCCCTCAATCGAAGCTTGTGCTTGTCACCTATACAGGTAAGTGTAGCAAGTTGGTGGACAATTAAGTGGACATATAGACCCAAAATTTAGGTCTTATGAGAGCGGTTTATAAACCGTGCTCAAATTGTTTTTATAGGCTTGGTGATTTCCAAACCTAAAATGTGATCATGGTTTGAAACTATGAGAATAGTTTAAAACCACGATCGTGGTCCTCTAAGACAAAAAAATAGACCCACGACTCCTCATTTTCCCCCATTTTTCCTTTCCAACTATGATTTATCCTAGACCTTTGGCACTCGTGCTTTGAATACCCCCTAAAAATTACTCTTCGGACTTCTAGATTGCGATAGTTTCAACCATGCCGCCAAGACAAAGAGGTAAGCCCTCGATTTTGATCAATTTGTTTGCATTTTAGGTTATTTTTTGTGATTTTCATGGGTTTTTCAATTTTTTGTTTATGTATACATTTTTTTGTTTTTTCAGTTGCTCGGCAAGCTCGTAATCCTACAAACTGTCAAAATATTCCTCAAAACCCTCCAAACAATCCTCAAAACCCTCCAAACATTCTCGCAAAACCCTCCTCCAAACATAGATCCACCTCTTATGGATCCTTTTGTCCCCATGGAACCAACAGAACACAAGTTGATATCGTTGGAAGAATCTGACAAAATAAAATTGTCATTGAGAACCTTATTCAAACTATAAGACAAAATCATGCCACAAATCTATCCCGTGTGACTTTAGCCAACACATTGCAAACATTGATTAGTGAAGTTGACTCCATAACCAACCAAATAAATAGATGGAATACCTTTAGAGGTGATTATAGGCAGTGGTATGCAGATAAATTATCCCATGCGGCTGTAAAAGACAAAAAAAATAGAAAAGACTACATTTGTGCATTATTTATTGACCCAAGAACTAATGCCCCCGTAGTTACTTACAAACGGTTCATAATCCATTGGTGCCACGATGACCGAATCAAGAACAATTTTTGGGATCGATGGTGGATGGTTTTTTATTATCTACCATGTAACAACAATGAGGTTCTCTCTATTTTTTGAAGAAATTATATTGCGAGTTCATGCTTAATAAGGTCCTAAATTATTTTGACTTTTCTAATTTTTATGGGCGAGGTGGTGGCTCTGCATAGAGTAGACCTAGTGCACATGTAGGTCAACCAAGGATCCCCCATGCCCTAAAACCCCCACTGCCTTTAGTTATCCCTCCTACAGTGAAGGAGGTTGTGGAGATTGACACACTACATGCATTGAGGGAGCTCACTGACACTCGACCCAAGCATAGTGAGCAGATTGCATCTAGTGATGTTGGTGGAGGCATCCAGTTCTAGCGCACCACACCACTATGGATCATGTGGTGCCATATGCACTACGGGCGAGACATCATTTGTTGGATCACATGATTTATTTTCTCTAGATGAGATGATGGTGGATGTTTTTGGAACTAGTGCAAAGGATCTTGGTCTTTCATAGGTAAATGTCAAATAAATATTTATATATATATATACAATATTTTAATTCATGTTTGAGATTTTAATATATATGTATTTCATTATACGTTATGTACATACATGTAAAAACTAATTTTTATTTTTATTTTAAATAGCAAGAGTTGGTGAAGGAAACATCTGGCATGGACATGCTAGCTACTGTAGTTGGACATGTTACAAACACAAGTTTCAAGTTGTACTTAAATTTCAAATTTCATTTGATTGTGCACTTTTATTATTATAACGTATCACTGTACATGTACATATTAATATATGTTTGTATTTTACATGAAGGAGAGCCTGGCAGAGTCATCATCTACTCTGGGAACTGAGGCTATTGGCACACCTCACGTGACTTTTACGTAGGTTAGTTTCTCTTTACACTTTGTTTCTAATTGTGGAAGTTCACGTGGATTATGCTTTGGCTCTGTTATGTGGCATTCATGTAGATTAATATTGATTTGTACATGTTTTTTGTATAGCTTATGACTTCCAGGAGAGAGACTCCATATATGCAGATGTGGAGGCTCTTGTAGATATTGCCATAAGCATCTACGAGATCCACTAATTGAGGTATAATTTTTCAAATTTGTTAAATTTATTTAGGAATTATTTCTTATTACTTAAATCTACAATATCAAATTTTGTACATGAAATATTTAATTTGAAATTTAATTATTTGTATGTAGTTTACCTCTCATGAGTCTATTGTTGTCCTACCATTTGTCAACGACAAATCGATAGGGATCATGACATTGCAGGTAAGATTTCACATGCATTTTAACTAAATTCTAAGTTTCTAAATTTTGAATGTATTTTAAAAATTTGGGTGTTAAAAACTTGTTGTTTATGAATGTGCAAGTTAGGTTGCAGGATTGCTTAGAGATGCCTAGGACCACATGGATGAAATTCATAGTGGCATCTCCCTCCACTACATCCCCAGGTCATGGACATGCTACTTCTAGCAACGTGAAGAGAGGGAAGATGTTTCATGATTAGATTCATAGGACATGGATGTACATAGATATATATAAATGGGCTAGCTGGTCCTAGTTCATGATTCTTCATAGGAAATTGTATATATAGCCTTATGCGATTGCATGTGGTCCTATATGTATGACACACTTAGTTCGATATGTACACATGTTATGAACTTATATTTTTAGATACATGCATTCTACACACTTAGTTTGATACATTATATATCCATGTGTTGGTTTTCATAATGATATTACTTCTATGTTTGATTCAAATTCTTTACACATGATATCCTTCTATGTATGTATATTCTATGTATATTAATTTTATATGTATGTTTGATTTAAAATTTAAAAACTACGGTGCAACATATATGAATATAACATTACTATGGTGCAACATTGCATGGTACAATTGTTAAGAAATTAAGGGAAGCATGTGTATTCCTCCATCAACATGGGAAACTTATCATTTTCCTCTTAAGTCATGAAAAATATTTCATACCTTGAATCTTGAAATAAGATGTCTTCCCTTGGGTCATTTGGTTTTTGAACTGTGTATTTAATTTTATTTATCAGAAGGATATTATTCATTTTACCATTGATGAGTATGGTGGTGTATGACCAATCCATATTTATATCCCCACCAATATTGTGATAGAAACTTTGGCTCAACAATATACCATACGTAGCTAGCATGTCTTCCACAAGTATTTCCATCTTGATTTTCTTGTCAGGGAAGTCTGCAAATTCTACTTGAGATTATTGGAACATGTATTTTTACTACTTCCTTTGATAAACTAGACGAGTTTATCAAAATGCTTGGGGTGTTATTTTATGTACTCATATTCAGATATATGAATTTTATCTTTCTTAAAATGGTCACTGATGTAAAAAATGAGGAAGTGGTAGGCACATTAGGAACTGTGGAATCCTTGACATGAGTAGGATTTTCATTGTTAGGAATAATTAAAATAGAAATCGATTTGACAAGAGGAGGTGCAAGAGACTTTCTCAAAGAGATAGATGGAGTCTTGGCTAAAGTAGTATTAGGATTCTTCTTGGATGACCCCATAGAAGTAGGAAATGATGTTCCTCTTTTTTTTTCTATCGATTCACCATTTGAGGATTAAAGTGTTTTGCTTGGGAAGTAGAAGAAGAGGCTTATTTATTTTTATGAGTGGGTGAACACTAAACAAGAGTAACTATTCATATCATCTATCCAGATTATTCAGGATCTTTGTTGGGTGAGTATTCACAATAACCAATAATTGCATAACCATCTTCTTCTTCTCTTTCAATTTCTGATTCAACAATTTCTTGAAAAAGTTGTAATTGTTGAAAAAGTTGAAAAAGTTGTAATTGAAAAGTTCAAAAAAATTTAATTGAAAAGTTGTTGAAAATGGAAAGTGTTTTTTGAAGAGGCACCTGTTGCAAAGGAGAAGAATCTACAAAAAATTTCTTTTTCTCTTTCTGAGAAGAATCTGTGACTTTTTCAACAATTACAACTTTTTCAACAATTATGACTCTATGGCACCTAAGGATGTCATTCAATCTTACACCTCGATGTAGGGACCCTTTGCAATAGCCTATCTTAGTTTTTTCCTTCTCCAATCGGTGTTCTCGCTGCCCTATTATTTGCAAAATTGCCAAATAGTGTAGTTTGAGACAGTGTAAGGCTGTCAAAAGGTATATTTTACACACAGTGGGTCATGGAACTAAACCGACTATGTTGACATGTCCGAGTGGCTAGGTGAACGATAGAGGAGGCATCATTTTGGTGCGCGACAACATCATTTCTTCCGGGATACTTTGTTCGGGCATAGTCCCTTAAGAGCCCTGAGATCAAAAAATCATTCAACTTCGACAAGTGACTACGCAGACTCGTGGCACCTAAGGACATCTCATTTAATCCTACACATCAGTGTAGGGACCCTTTGTAATATCTTGTCTTAGGTTTTTCCTTCTCCAATTGGTGCTCTCGCTGCCCTATTGTTTGCAAACGCCCCAAATAGTGTAGTTTGAGACAATGTAAGGATGTCAAACAAGCTATATTTTGAAAATGGTGGGTTGTCATTACACCGAATCGACTATGTGACACATCTAGGTGGCTAGGTGAGCACTAGAGGAGGCATCGTTTTGGTGCATAACAACGTCGTTACTTTCGGGCTACATTGTTCGGGTAGAGTCCCTTAAGAGCCCCGAGACCAAAAACTCATTCAACTTCGATGAGTGACTAAGCGCACTCATGGCATCTAAGGATGTCTCGTTTGATCCTACACCTCGGCGTAGGGACCCTCTACAATAGTTTGTATCGGTTTTTTCCTTCTTCTAATCATTTATCTCACTGACCTATTGTTTACAAATGCACCAAATAGTGTAGTTTGAGACAGTGTAAGGATGTCAAATGGTATATTTTGTAAACGGTGGTTCATGGCACAAAACCCAAGACACCAACATGTCTGAGTGGCTAGGTGAATGCTAAAGGAGGTTTAATTTTGGTGCATGACAATGTCGTTGCTGCTTGGGCTACTTCGTTCGGGCATAGTCCCTTTAGTTGTGAGACCAAAAACCGTTCAACTTCGACGAGTGACTACGCACACTCCATGGAACCTAAGGACGTCTCATTTAATCTTACACATCAACCATAGGGACCCTCTATAATAGCTTGGTATTGGGTAATCCTTCCCCAATCGTTGCTCTCGATGCCCTATTGTTTGCAAATGCCCCAAATAGTGTAGTTTGAGACGGTGTAAGGATGTCAAATAGTATATTTTCTAAATGGTGGGTCGTGGAACTAAACCAACCAACTACATCGACACATTCGGGTGGCCAAGTGAATGCTAGAGGAAGCATCATTTTGGTGCATGACAACGTTGTTTCTTCTAGGCTACCTCATTCGAGCGAGTCCCTTAAGATCCCCGAGACCAAAAATTGTTCAACTTTGACGGGTGAATACACACTCTGTGGTACCTAAGGACGTCTCATTTGATCCTACATCTTGGTATAAGGACCCTATATAATAGCCTCTCTTGGTTTTTTCCTTCTCCAATTGGTGCTCTCGTTGCCCTATTGTTTGCAACCGCACCAAATAGTGTAGTTTGAGACAATGTAAGGATGTCAAATGGTATATTTTGTAAACGATGGGTCGTGGCACTAAATCAACTACACCTGGAAATGTTTGGGTGGCTAAGTGAATGGTAGAGGAGACATCATTTTAGTGCACGACAAAATCATTGCTTCCCAACTACTTCGATCGGGCATAGTCCCTTAAGAGCCCGAGACCAAAAAGATGTCCAACTTTGACAAGTGACTACGCAGACTTTGTGGCACCTAAGGATGTCTCGTTCGATCTACGTACATTGGCGTAGGGACCCCTCGCAATATCCTGTATCAGGTTTTTCATTCTCCAATCGGTGCTCTCTTGCCCTATTGTTTGCAAACACCCCAAATAGTGTAGTTTGAGACAATGTAAGGATGTCAAACTATATATTTTACAAATGGTGGGTTGTCTGCACCGAACCGACTACGCAGAGACACATCTGGGTGGCCAAGTGAGCACTAGAGGAGGCATTGTTTTGGTGCACAACAAAGTTGTTGCTTCCAGTCTACATTGTTCGGGAAGAGTCCCTTAAGTGCAATGAGACCAAAAACTCATTCAACTTCGATGAGTGACTAAGTGCACTCCGTGGCATCTAAGGATGTCTCGTTTGATCCTACACCTCGGTGTAGGGACCCTCTACAATAGTTTGTATCAGTTTTTTCCTTCTCCAATCAGTGCTCTCGCTGCCCTATTGTTTGCAAACGTGCTAAATAGTGTAGTTTGAGACAGTGTAAGGATGTCAAATGGTATATTTTGTAACCGGGTCGTGGCACAAAACCGACTACACTAACATGTCGAGTGGCTGTGTGAATGCTAGAGGAGGTTTCATTTCAGTGCATGACAACGGCGTTACTTCCGGGCTACTTCGTTCAAGCATAGTCCTTTACGGCCATGAGACCAAAAAAATGTTCAACTTTCGACGGGTGACTACGTAGACTCCGTGGCACCTAAGGATGTCTCATGTTATCTACACACATCAGCATAAGGACCCTCTACAATAGCTGGTATTGGGTAATTCCTTCCCCATTGGTGCCCACGATGCCCTATTTGTTTGCAAACATCCAAAATAGTGTAGTTTGAGACAGTGTAAGGATGTCAAAAATATATTTTGTAAATGGTGGGTCGTGGAACCAAACCAACTGCACCGATACATTTGGGTGGCTAGGTGAAATGCTAGAGGAAGCATCATTTCAGTGCACAACAATGTCTTTGCTTCCAGGCTACCTCGTTCGAGCGGAGTCCCTTAAGATCTGTGAGAACAAAAAATTGTTCAACTTCGACGGGTGAATACACACACTTTATGGTACCTAAGGACGTCAAATTTGATCCTACACCTTGGCATAGGGAGCCTCTCGCAATATCCTATCTTGGTTTTTTCCTTCTCCAATCAGTGCTCTTTCGTGTCCTATTGTTTGCAACCGCACAAAACAGTGTAGTTTGAGACAGTGTAAGGATGTCAAATGGTATATTTTGTAAACGGTGGGTCGTGGCACCTGAATCGACCGACGTCGACATGTTTGGGTGGCTAGGTGAATGGTAGAGGAGGCATCATTTTAGTACATGACAAAATTGTTGCTTCCCAACTACTTCGTTCCTTAAGAGCCCTGAGACCAAAAAGATGTTCAACTTCGACGGGTGACTATGCAGACTCTGTGGCACCTAAGGATGCCTCGTATGATTCTACACATCGGCATAGGGACCCTCTACAATATCTTGTATTAGTTTTTTCCATCTCAATAGGTGCTCTCGCTGCCCTATTGTTTGCAAACACCCCAAATAGTGTAGTTTGAGACAATGTAAGGATGTCAAATGGTATATTTTGCAAACGGTGGGTCGTGGCACCAAACCAACTATGCTAACACATCTGGGTGGCCAGTTGAAGGCTAAAGGAGGTGTTGTTTTGGTACGCGACAATATCATTTCTTCCGAGATACCTCATTCGGGAAGAGTCCCTTAAGAGCATTGAGACCAAAAAATCGTTCAACTTCGATGGGTGACTATGCGCACTATGTGGCACCTAAGGACATCTCGTTTGATCCTATACCTTGGCATAGGGATCCTCTACAATATTTTTCTTAGTTTTTACCTTCTCCAATTGGTGCTCTTGATGCCCTATTGTTTGCAAACATGCCAAATAGTGTAGTTTGAGACAATGTAAGGATGTCAAACAGTATATTTTGTAAACGGTGGGTCGTGGCACCAAACCCGATTGTGCAACATGTTTAGGTGGCTAGTGAACACTAGCGGAGGGGTTGTTTTTGTGTGTGACAACGTTGTTACTTCCAGGATACCTCGTTCGGGTGAAGTCCCTTAAGAGCCATGAGACCAAAAAATCATTCAACTTTCACGGGTGACTACACACACTCCATGGCACCTAAGGATGTCTTGTTTAATCCTACACCTCAGCGTAGGGACCCTATACAATAACTGTCTCAATTTTTTCCTTCTCCAATCGGTGCTCTCGCTGCCCTATTGTTTGCAAACGTGCCAAATAGTGTAGTTTGAGATAGTGTAAGGATGTCAAATAGTATATTTTGTAAATGGTTGGTCCTGGCACCAAACCAACTATGTAGAAACATCCACGTGGCTAGGTGAATGCTAGAGGAGGCATCGTTTTGGTGCACAACAACGTCATTACTTTCGGCTTCTTCATTCAAGAAAAGTCCCTTAAAATTCCTGAGACAAAAAAATCGTTCAACTTCGATGGGTGAGTACGCGAGACTCCGACACCTAAGGATGTCTTGTTCAATCCTACAAATCAGCATAGGGACCCTCTATAATATATTATCTTGGTTTTTCCTTCTCCAATTGGTGCTTTTGCTGCCCTATTGTTTGCAAATGCCCCAAATACCGTAGTTTGAGACATTGTAAGGATTTCAAATAGTATATTTTGCAAATTGTGGGTCATCACACTAAATTAAATGTGTTGACATGTTTGGGTGGCTAGGTGAATGCTAGATGAGGTTTCATTTCAATGCGTGACAACGTCATTACTTTTGGGCTACCTCGTTTGGGCGAGTCCCTTACGAGTCCCGACACCAAAAACTCATTCAACATCGACAAGTGACTACGTGCACTCCGTGGTACCTAAGAATGTCTAGTTTAATCCTACACCTCACTATAGGCACCCTCTATAATATCTTGTCTCAATTTTTTTCTTCTCCAATCAAGGTGCTCTCGTTGCCCTATTGTTTGTAAATGCCCCAAATAGTGTAGTTTGAGACACGGTGTAAGGATATAAAATGGTATATTTGGCAAATGGTGGGTCATGGAAACAAACCGATCGGGCCGACACATCTAGGTGGCAGGATGAATGCTAGAGGAGGTGTCATTTGGTGTACATGAAAATGTCATTGCTTCCAGGCTACCTCGTTTGGGCGGAGTCCCTTAAGATCCCTTTGACCAAAAAATTATTAAACTTTGATGGGTGACTATGCGAAATCCGTGACACCTAAGGATGCCTTGTTTAATCATATACATCTACATAGGATCCTCTGTAATATCCTGTCTCGAGTTATTCCTTCTCCAATCGGTGCTCTCGCTACTCTATTGTTTACAAATACCCCAAATAGTGTAGTTTGAGACAGTGTAAGGATGTCAAACTGTATATTTTACAAATGGTGTCGTCACACCGAATCGACTACAATGACACATCCTGGGTGGCTAGGTGAACACTAGAGGAGGGTTATTTTTGGTGTGCGACAACATCGTTGCTTTTGGACTACCTCGTTCAGGTGGAGTCCCTTAAGAGCCCTGAGACCAAAAATTGTTCAACTTTGATGACTGACTACGCATACTCCGTGGCACCTAAGCACGTCTTGTTTGATCCTACACCTCACCATAGGGACCTTCTATAATAGCCTATCTCATATTTTTCCTTCTCCAATTTGTGCTCTCACTTCCCTATTATTTGCAAACGCACCAAATAGTGTATTTTGAGACAGTGAAAGGTGTCAAAAAAGTATATTTTACAAATGGTGGGTCATGGAACAAAATCGATTGCCGACATGTCTCGGTGGCTAGGTGAAAAGTAGAGGAGGTGTCGTTTTGGTGTGTGAAAACATCATTGCTTTCGGGCTACTTCATTCGGGCAAAGTCCATTAAGAGTCCCGAGACCGAAAAATCATTCGAATTCGACGGGTGACTACATAGACTCTGTGGAACCTAAGAATGTCTAGTTTGATCCTAAAAATTGGTGTAGGGACCCTCTATAATATCCTATCTTTGGTTATTCCTTCTCCGATCGGTGCTCTCGTTGCCCTATTGTTTGTAAACGCCCCAAATAGTGTAGTTTGAGACAGTACAAGGATGTCAAAAATGGTATATTTTACAAATGATGGGTCATGGCACCAAACCGACTACATTGACATATCTTGGTGGCCAAGTGAATGCTAGAGGAGGTGTTGTTTTAGTGCGCAACAACATCGTTGCTTCCGGGATACCTCGTTCGGGCAGAGTCCCTTAAGAGCCCTCAGACCAAAAAATTGTTAAACTTCGATGGGTAACTACGTGCACTCCGTGGCACCTAAGGATGTCTTGTTAAATTATACACCTCGGTGTAGGGACCCTATACAATAACCTATCTTGGTTTTTTCCTTCTCTAATTGGTGCTCTCGCTGCCCTATTGTTTGCAAATGCACCAAATAGTGTAGTTTGAGATAGGGTAAGGATGTCAAAAAGTATATTTTGTAATCGGTGGGTCTTGGCACTGAACCGACTACATAGACACATCTGCATGGCTAGGTGAACACTAGAGGAGGTTTCATTTTGGTGTGACAATGTCATTACTTTTGGGCTACTTCATTCGGGCAAAGTCCCTTAAGAGCCCTGAGACAAAAAAATCATTCAACTCGCGACGGGTGACTACGTAGACTCCAACACCTAAGGATGTCTCATTGATCCTAAAATCAGTGTAGGGACTCTCTATAATATATTATCTCATATTTTTACTTCTCCAATCAATGCTTTCGTTGCCCTATTGTTTGTAAATGCCCCAAATACCGTAGTTTAAGACATCGTAAGGTTGTTAAATGGTATATTATGCAAATTGTGGGTCTTCGCACCAAATTAACTACTCGACATAATTGGGTGGCTAGGTGAACACTAGAGGAGGTGTCATTTTGGTGTGTGAAAATGTCGTTGCTTTCGAGATACCTCGTTCGGGCATGTGGAGTCCCTTAAGAGCCCTGAGACCAAAAACTCGTTCAACTTTGACGAGTGACTACGCAAACTCTATGGCACCTAAGGACATCTCATTTAATCCTACACCTCAGCGTAGGGACCCTCTACAATAGCCTGTCTTAGTTTTTTCCTTCTCTAATCGGTGCTCTCGCTGCCCTATTGTTTGCAAACACACCAAATAGTGTAGTTTGAGACAGTGTAAGGCTATCAAATGGTATATTTTGCAAATGGTGGGTCGTGGCACCAAACCGAATGCACTGACATGTCTGGGTAACGAAGTAAATAATAGAGGAATCATTGTTTCGGTGTGCGACAACGTCATTGCTTCGGGCTACTTCGTTCGAGCATAGTCCCTTAAGAGCCTTGAGAGCAAAAAATCGTTCAAGTTCGACGGGTGACTACGTGCACTCTGTGTAGCTAAGGACATCTCATTTGATCTTACACCTTGGCATAGAAACCCTCTCCTCTACAATATCCAATCTCATTTTTTTCCTTCTCTAATTGGTGCTCTCGTTGCCTTATTGTTTGCAAATGCATCAAATAGTGTAGTTTGAGACAGTGTAAGGATGTCAAATGATATATTTTGTAAATGGTGGGTCATGTGCCAAACAAACCGATGTGCAACACATGTCTAGGTGGCTAGGTGAATGCTAGAGGAGGTGTTGTTTTGGTGCGTGACAACGTCATTTCTTTCGGGCTACCTCATTCGGGCGTAGTCCCTTAAGAGCCCTGAGACCAAAAATTATTCAACTTCGATGGGTGACTACATGCGCACTGTGGAACCTAAGGATGTTTCATTCGATCCTACACCTTGATGTAAGGGACCTTTTACAATAGACCTTCTCATTTTTTTCCTTCTCCAATCGGTGCTCTTGCTGCCCTATTGTTTGCAAACGCCCAAATAGTGTAGTTTGAGACAGTGTAAGGATGTCAAATGGTATATTTTGCAAATGGTGGGTCATGGCACCAAGCGGTGGGTCATAATACATATGGGTGGCTAGATGAATGCTAGAGGAGGTGTCATTTTAGTGCACAAAACAATTTTTTTGCTTCTAGGCTACCTATATTCGGGCGAGTCCCTTAAGAGCCCTTAGATCAAAAAATCATTAAACTTTGACAAGTGACTATGCACTCCGTGGCACCTAAGGATGTCTCATTTGATCATACACATTGGCATAGGAACCATTTACAATATCCTGTCTTGAGTTATTCCTTCTCCAATTAGTGCTCTCGCTACCCTATTGTTTGCAAATGCCCCAAATAGTGTAGTTTGAGACAGTGTAAGGATGTCAAATGGTATATTTTAAAAATTGTGGGTCGTCGCACCAAACCAACAACACTGACACATCTAGGTTGCCAGGTGAATGCTATAGGAGGTTTTGTTTTGGTGTGTGACAATGTTATTGATTTCATGCTACCTCGTTCAAAGTGCAGTCCCTTAAGATCCTTGAGACAAAAAAATGTTCAAATTTGATGGGTGACCACGCGCACTCCGTGGCACCTAAGCACATCTTATTTGATCCTACACCTCATTATAGGGACTTTTGCAATAGCCTATCTCATTTTTTTCCTTCTCAATGGTGGTCTCATTGCCCTATTGTTTGCAAAACGTGCCAAATAGTGTAGTTTGAGATAGTGTAAGGTCATCAAACGGTATATTTTGCAAAACGGTGGGTCATGGAACAAAACCAATTATGCCGACACATCCAGTGACCAGGTGAACAATAGAGGAGGCATCATTTGGTGCGTGACAACATCGTTGCTTCTAGGATACTTCGTTCAGGCATAGTCCTTAAGAGTCCTAAGACCAAAAAAATCATTCAACTTCGATGGGTGACTACTGCAGACTCCATGGCACCTAACGACATCTCATTTGATCCTACACATTGGCATAGGTACCCTATGTAATATCCTATCGTGGGTTATTCCTTCTCCCATCGGTGCTCTCATTTGCTCTATTATTTGCAAATGCCCCAAATAGTGTAGTTTGAGATAGTGTAAGGATGTCAAACGGTATATTTTATGAATGGTGGGTCATGGCACCAACCGATCAACCATTCGCACCGACACATCGGGTGTAGGTGAATGCTAAAGGAGGTATCATTTTTAGTGCACAAACACATCATTTCTTCTAGGCTACCTCGTTTAGGCAGAGTCCCTTAAGAGCCCTTAGACAAAAAAAAATTGTTAAACTTTGACTAGTGACTACGCACACTATGTGGCACCTAAGGATGTCTCGTTTGATTATACACATTGGCGTAGGGACCCTCTGCAATATCTTGTCTCGAGTTATTCCTTCTCCAATCGGTGCTCTCTCTACCCTATTGTTTTCAAATGGTGGGTCATGGCATAGAACCAACCAACCGTGATGGTGAAACATCCTGGGGTGGCTAGGTGAACACTAGAGGAGGCACCATTTCGGTGTGCGATAACATCATTGCTTCTAGGCTACCTTGTTCAGCAGAGTCCCTTTAGATCCTTGAGACCAAAAAAATTGTTAAACTTTGACGGGTGACTAAGCAAACTCTATGACACCTAAGGAGGTCTCATTTGAATCCTACACCTTGGTGTAAGAACCCTCTATAATATCCAATCTCGGTTTGTTCCTTCTCTAATGGTGCTCTCACCGCCCTATTGTTTCCAAATGTGCTAAATAGTGTAGTTTGAGACAAGTATAATGATGTCAAATGGTACATTTTTTAAATAGTGGGTTCGGCACCAAACCGAATGTGTCGACACGTCTGGGTGGCAGGTGAATGCTAGAGGAGGTATAGTTTTGGTGTGCGACAACGTCGTTCCTCTAGGATTTCTCATTCAAGCGTAGTCCTTAAGATCCCCGAGACCAAAAAATTATTCAAATTCAACGGGTGACTACGCGCACTCTGGCACCTAAGGATGTCTCATTTGATCTACACCTCGGTGTAAGGACCCTATACAATAGTCCTGTCTCTATTATTTCCTTCTCAATCGATTGCTCTCACCGCCCTATTGTTTGCAAATGCACCAAATAGTGGAGTTTAAGACTATGTAAGGATGTCAAACGATATATTTTTAAATGGTGGGTCATGGCACCGAATCATTTGTGATGAAAATTTGGGTGGCTAGGTGAATGCTAGAGGAGGTTTCGTGCGGCACAACAACGTCGTTGCTTCCAGGCTACCTCGTTCGGGTGGAGTCCCTTAAGAGCCCTAAGACCAAAAAATCATTCAACTTCGACCGGTGACTACGCGCACTTTGTGGAACCTACAGACGTCTCATTAGATCCTATACCTCAAAGCATAGGGACCCTCTATAATATCCTATCTTGGTTTATTCCTTCTCCAATCGGTGTTGTCGTTGCCCTATTGTTTGCAAACGCGTCAAATAGTGTAGTTTGAGACAGTGTAAGGATATCAAACGGTATATTTTGTAAATGGTGGGTCATGGCACCAAACTTACTATGTTGACACATTCGTGTGGCTAGATGATCGCTAGAGGAGGTGTTGTTTTGTTTACACGACAACGCCTTGCTTCCGGCTACCTCATTCGAGCGTAGTCCCTTAAGAGCCCTGAGACAAAAAAAATTATTCAACTTCGACGAGTGAATACAAAAACTCGGCACCTAAGGATTTCTTGTTCAATCCTAGAAATTGGCATATGGACCTCTACAATATCTTATCTCGGGTTTTTCCTTCTCCAATCGGTGCTCTTGCTGCCCTATTGTTTGCAAATGCTCCAAATACCGTAGTTTGAGATAGTGTAAGGATGTCAAACGATATATTTTGCAAATTGTGGGTCGTGTCGGACCAAACCGACTATGTTGACATGTCCGGGTGGCAAGTGAATGCTAGAGGAGGTGTTTTTTTAGTGCACAACAATGTCGTTGCTTTCGGGCTACCTCATTTGGATGGAGTCCCTTAAGAGCCCTAAGACCAAAAACTCATTCAACTTCGACGAGTGACTATGCACACCCGTGGCACCTAAGCATGTCTTGTTTGATCCTACATGTCATCATATAGGGACCCTCTATAATATCCTATCTCATTTTTTCCTTCTCCAATTGGTGCTCTCGCTGCCCTATTGTTTACAAATGCGCCAAATAGTGTAGTTTGAGACAGTGTAAGGTTATCAAATTATATATTTTGTAAACGGTGGGTTTTGGAACTAAACTAACTATGCCGACACATCCGGGTGGCCGAGGTGAATAGTATAGCAGGTGTCGTTTTGGTGCATGACAATGTTTTTACTTCTAGGATACTTTGTTCTGTAAAGTCCCTTAAGAGCCCTGAGACCAAAAAATCGTTCAACTTTGATGGGTGACTACGCAGACTCTGTGGCACCTAAGGTCATCTCATTTGATCCACACATCGGTGTAGGGACCCTCTACAATATCATGTCTCGATTATTCCTTCTCCAATCAGTGCTATTTCTGCCCTCTTGTTTGCAAATGCCCCAAATAGTGTAGTTTGAGACAATGTAAGGATTTCAAACAATATATTTTACAAATTGTGGGTCATGACACCGAATGACTACACTGACACATCTAGGTGGCTAGGTGAATGCTAGAGGAGGCATCATTTCAATGTGTGACAACTTTGTTGCTTCCGGGCTACCTTGTTTGGGCAGAGTCCCTTAAGATCCTTTAGACCAAAAATTGAAGAAACTTCGATGGGTGACTACGAGCACTTCGTGGCATACAAGGATGTCTCGTTTGATCCTACCCATCGGTGTAGGGACCCTCTACAATATTTTGTCTTAGGTTATTACTTCTCCAATCGGTGCTCTCTCTACCTTATTGTTTGGAAACGCCCCAAATATTGTAGTTTAAGACAGTGTAAGGATGTCAAGCGATATATTTTGCTAACGGTGGGTCATGAAACCGAACGATTGCATTGACACATCTGGGTGGTGGCAGGTGAACATAGAGGAGGCATCATTTCAATGCACAATAATTTCGTTGCTTCCGGGCTACCTCATTCGGGCAAAGTCCCTTAAGAGCCATGAGATCAAAAAATTGTTAAACTTTGACAGGTGACTACGTGCACTTCATGGCAGCTAAGGATATCTCCTTTGATCCTAAACATTGGCATAGGAACCCTCTACAATATCTAATCTCGGTTTTTTCCTTCTCCAATCGGTGCTCTCGCTGCCCTATTATTTGCAAACTTGCCAAATAATGTAGTTCGAGACAGTGTAAGGATGTCAAATGGTATATTTTGTAAACAATGGGTCATGGCACTAAATCAAATGCCAACACATATGGGTGGCTAGGTGAATGCTAGAGGAGGTGTTGGTTTTGTGCACGACAACATAGTTGCTTGGGCTACCTCATTCGGCGTAGTCCCTTAAGAGCCCTGAGACCAAAAAATTGTTCAAATTCAATGGGTGACTACATGTAATACGTGGCACTTAAGGATGTCTCGTTTGATCCTATACCTCGATGTAACGACCCTCTACAATATCCTCTGTTTCAGTTTTTTTCTTCTCCAATCGGTGCTCTCGCTGCCCTATTTTTTTGCAAGTGCACCAAATAGTGCAATTTGAGACAGTGTAAGAATGTCAAACGGTATATTTTTAAACTTGGTTGGTCATGGCACCTAACCAACTATGATGACATAACTGGTTGAATAGGTGAACGCTAGAGGAGGTGTCCTTTTGGTGCGGGACAATGTCGTTACTTCTAGGCTACCTCATTCGGGTGGTGTCCCTTAAGAGCCCTAAGACCAAAAAATTGTTCAACTTCAACCGGTGACTACGCACACTCCGTGGCACCTACAGATGTTTTTGGATCCTACACCTTAGCGTAAGGACCCTCTACAATATCATGTCTTTGTTTTTTCCTTCTCTAATCAGTGCTCTCGCTGCCCTATTGTTTGCAAACGCACCGAATAGTGTAGTTTGAGACAATGTAAGGATATCAAATGGTATATTTTGTAAATGGTGGGTCATGGATCGAACCAACTATGTTGACACATTCGGGTGGCTAGGTGATCGCTAGAGGAGGTGTCGTTTCCTTGCATGACAACATCCTTGCTTCTGGGCTACCTTGTTTGGGCGTAGTCCCTTAAGAGCCTTGAGACAAAAAAATGTTCAACTTCTGACGGGTGACTATGCAGACTACTGGAACCTAAGGATTTCTCATTCAATCCTACAAATCAGCATAGGGACCCTCTACAATATCTTATCTCGGGATTTTCCTTCTCCAATCGGTGCTCTCGCATTGCCCTATTGTTTGCAAACGCCCCCAAATACCGTAGTTTGAGACAGTGTAAGGATGTCAAATGGTATATTTTGTAATTTGTGGTTCATCAAATCCGAACCGACTACGTTTGGCACATCCAAGTGGCTAGGTGAATAGTAGAGAAGGTTTCCTTTTGGTGCACGACAATGTTCTTGTTTTCGGGCAAAGTCCCTTAAGAGCCCTAAGACCAAAAACTTGTTCAACTTTGATGAGTGACTATGCACACTCTGTGGCACCTAAGCACATCTTGTTTGATCCTACACTTCGCCATAGTGACCCTCTATAATATATTGTCTTGGTTTTCTCCTTCTTGAATCAATGCTCTCACTGCCCTATTATTTACAAATGCACCAATAGTTTAGTTTGCGATAGTGTAAGGATTTCAAATGGTATATTTTACAAATCTTTGGGTCGTGGCACCAAAATGACTACGCTAACATGTTCGGGTGGGTAGGTGAATAGTAGAGGAGGTGTTGTTTCGGTGTGTGATAACGCCATTGCTTTCGGGCCGCTTCGTTCGGGCATAGTCCATTAAGAGCCCCGAGACCAAAAATCGTTCAACTTTGATGGGTGACTACGCAGACTCGCGAGAACCTAAGGACATGTCATTTGATCCTACACATCGACATAGGGACACTCTACAATATGTTTTTCTCAGTTATTCCTTCTCCAATCGGTGCTCTCACTGCCCTATTGTTTGCAAACACCCTAAATAGTGTAGTTTGAGATAATGTAAGGATGTCAAATGGTATATTTTACAAATGGTGGGTCATGGCACCGAACCGACTATCGACATATCTAGGTGCCTAGGTGAATGCTAGAGAAGGTGTTGTTTTAGTTCACGACAACGTCGTTGCTTAAGGGCTACCTACCTTGTTTGGGAGTCCCTTAAGAGCCCCGAGACCAAAAATTGTTAAAATTTGACAAGTGACTACATGCACTCGTGGACATCTAAGGATGTCTCATTTGATCCTACACCTTAGCATAGGAATTCTCTACAATATCCTATCTCAGTTTTTTCCTTCTCCAATCGGTGCTCTCGCTACCCTATTGTTTGCAAACGTGCCAAATAGTGTAGTTTGAGACAATGTAAGGATGTCAAACGGTATATTTTGTAAACGGTGGGTCGTGACACCAAATTAACTATGCCAACATGTCTGGGTGGCTGGGTGAATGCTAAAGGAGATGTCATTTTTAGTGCGCGACAATATCGTTGCTTCCGGGATACCTCATTCGGTCGTAGTCCCTTAAGAGCCCTAAGACCAAAAAATTGTTAAACTTCAACAGTGACTACACACACTCCATGGCACCTAAGGATGACTCGTTCAATCCTAAATCTTGGCATAAGACCCTCTACAATATTTTTTCTATGTTTTTAACTTCTACAATCGGTGCTCTCCGCCCTATTGTTTGCAAACACGCCAAATAGTGCAATTTGAGACAAGTGTAAGGATGTCAAATGGTATATTTTGTAAATGGTGGGTGGTGGCACTAAACTAACTATGCTAACACGTCCGGGTGCCTAGCTGAAATCTAGAGGAGGTTTCATTTCGGTATGCGACAACGTCGTTGCTTTGGCTACCTCGTTCGGGCAGAGTCCCTTAAGAGCCCTAAGACCAAAAAATTGTTCAACTTCAACGGGTGACTATGCGCACTTCATGGCACCTAGAGATGTATCATTGGATCCTACACCTCAGCGTAGGGACCCTCTACAATATCATGTCTTAGTTTTTTCCTTCTCTAATCGGTGCTCTCACTACCCTATTGTTTGCAAATGTGTCGAATAGTGTAGTTTGAGACAGTGTAAGGATGTCAAATGGTATATTTTACAAATCATGGGTCTTCATGCACCGAACCAACTATGTTGACATGTCCGAGTGGGTAAGGAGAATGCTATAGGAGGTTTCGTTTTGGTGCGCGACAACGTCATTGCTTTCGGGCTACCTCGTTTGGTTGAAGTCCCTTAAGAGCCCTGAGACCAAAAACTTGTTCAACTTTGATGGGTGACTACATTCACTACATGGCACCTACAAATGTCTTGTTGGATCCTACACTTCATCATAAGGATCCTCTACAATATCTGTCTTAGTTTTTTCCTTCTCCAATCGGTGCTCTCATTCACCGTATTGTTTTAAACACGTGAGAATAGTGGAGTTTGAGAAAGTGTAAGGATGTCAAATTGTGTATTTTGTAAATTGTGGGTCATCACACCAAACCGACTACACCGACACATCCGGGTAGCTAGGTGAACACTAGAGGAGGTTTCGTTTCCGTGTGTGACAACGTCGTTGCTTTCAGCTACCTCATTCGGGTGGAGTCCCTTAAGATCCCTGAGACCAAAAACTCATTCAAATTTGATGAGTGACTACGTGCACTCCATGGCACCTAAGCATGTTTTATTTGATTCCACACCTCACCATACGGACCCTATACAATAGCTTGTCTCTGTTTTTTCCTTCTCCAATTGGTGCTCTCGCTGCCCTATTGTTTGTAAATGCACCAAATAGTGTAGTTTGAGACAGTGTAAGGCTGTCAAACAGTATATTTTGTAAACGGTGGGTCATGGCACCAAACATACTATGCCAAAAATTCTAGGTGGCCAAGTGAATAGTAGAGGAGGCATCATTTTGCTGCGTGACAACATTGTTGCTTCCAGGATACTTCGTTCGGGCATAGTCCCTTAAGAGCCTTGAGACCAAAAACGTTCAACTTCAACGGGTGGCTACACAGACTCCATGTCACCTAAGGACATCTTGTTCAATCCTAAACATTGGTGTAGGGACCCTCTACAATATCCTGTCTTGGGTTATTCCTTCTCCAATCGATGCTCACGCTGCCCTATTGTTTGAAAACTCCCCAAATAGTTTAGTTTGAGATAGTGTAAAGATGTCAAACCGTATATTTTACAAATGGCGGGTCATGGCACAAAAGTGACTAGACCGACACATTTGGGTGCCCAAGTGAACACTAGAGGAGGATTTTTTTTTCAATGTGCAAAAACGTCATTACTTCCAAAGCTACCTCGTCAAGCGAGTCCCTTAAGAACCCTAAGACCAAAAAAATTGTTAAACTTCGATGGGTGACTACGCACACTCGTGGCACCTAAGGATGTCTCATTTGATCCTAAACCTTGGCATAGGAACCCTCTATAATATATAATCTCATTTTTCTCATTCTCCAATCGGTGCTCTCTCTTCCCTATTGTTTGTAAATGTGCCAAATAGTGTATTTTGAGACAGTGTAAGGATGTCAAATGATATATTTTGTAAAAAGTGGGTCGTGGCACCAAACCAACTATGCCGACATGTCTAGGTGGCTAGGTGAATTCTAAAGGAGGTTTCACTTTGCTGCGCATGGCAACGTCGTTGCTCCCGGGCTACCTCATTCGTGTGTAGTCCCCCAGAGAGCCCGAGACCGAGAAAAATTGTTCAACTTCAACGAGTGACTACGCACACTCCATGGCACCTAAGGATGTCTCATTTAATCCTACACCTTAGTGTAGGGACCCTCTATAATAGCCTATCTTTTTTTTTACTTCACTAATCGGTGTTTTCGCTGCCCTATTGTTTGTAAACGCGTCAAATAGTGCAGTTTGAGATAGTGTAAGGATGTCAAACAATATATTTTGTAAACGGTGGGTCGTGGCACCAAAACAACTAAGATGACACATCCAAGTGGCTAGGTAAATGCTAGAGGAGGTGTCTTTTTGGTGCATGACAACATCGTTGCTTCCGGGCTACCTCGTTCGGGAGGAGTCCATTAAGAGCCCTGAGACCAAAAAATCATTCAACTTTGACCGATGACTACGTGCACTCCGTGGCACCTACAGATGTCTTGGATGCTACACCTTGGCATAGGGACCCTATACAATATATTTTCCTTGGTTTTTCCTTCTCCAATCGGTGCTCTTGCTGCCCTATTTTTTGCAAACGTGCCAAATAGTGTAGTTTGAGACAGTGTAATGATGTTAAACGGTATATTTTGTAAATGGTGGGTCGTGGCACCAAACCGACTACGTTGACATGTCCGAGTGGGTAGGTGATTACTTGAGGAGGTGTTGTTTCATTGTGCGACAATGTCCTTACTTCCGGGCTACCTCATTTGGGCATAGTCCCTTAAGAGCCCTAAGACCAAAAAATTGTTCAACTTTGACTGGGTGGCTAAATGCACTCCATGAAAGCTAGAGATGTCTCATTTGATCCTATACCTCAGTTTAGAGACCCTATACAATAGCGTGTCTCATTTTTTCCCATCTCCAATCGGTGCTCTTGTTTCCCTATTGTTTGCAAATGTACAAAATAGTGCAGTTTGAGCCAATGTAAGGCTATCAAATGGTATATTTTACAAACGGTGTGTTGTGGCATTGATCCAACTATTCACACACGTAGGGATGGTCTTGTAAACACTTGGGGAGGTGTGATTTTGGTTCTCTAAGCCCAGGCCCATTCGGGATACCTCCTTCTGAGCCAAAACCCCCTCCACAGGTACATAAATCTTTGTTAATTTCTTCTCTTTTCTTATAAAACAATGAAAGCTTCTCTTAGCTTCGATAATTTATAATTATCTACTAACTTGTGACAACCATGTGAAGGTGGAATATTTTCTAGCACCACTAACCTACATATAAAAGTGTTAGTCAAATAAATATAAGTTTCAAATTAAAACCATACTAGATATATACAAAATACACAAATTAGATAAAATATATGAACTTAAATTTATCTAACTAACAAATTTATATATACAGGACATAAGCATATTAAATTCATTCTAATGAACCATCAAGATCGGATCTACTTGAATAGCGAATAGGATTGCTTCAAGATCTCGACTCTCGAACCTTCCAAAGAATCTAGTTAATAGGCCTTCCTTGATATCTATACAACTAAATATTTGTTGCTAGAACTAGATGCAAATATATGAGTATTTTTATGTGTGTCTCAAAGTCTTCAAACACCCAAACAGAGGAGTTTTTTTAATGGATACCGTCAAAGCCAAGTTCTAGTAACTACCACTGACCCTGTAGGGTACTCAAAATCTTTGTCATCTATAACAAGAGAAGTCAAATTATTTCTTTCCTCGATGCAATGAAATAAGAAATAGTATGTTCCTTCTTCATTGTCTTCTGTCACAATAAATGCAAACATGTGTCCTACAAAAAAAGGTTTCAACTCAAATTTAAATTATACATATTAAAATTTCAATGGACATTTAACTTAATACAAAAATTGTAAATAACCATAAATACCTTGTCGTACCAAAATTGAAATTTCGTCAAAGTCCTTGGATGTTATAAATTCATCTGCAGAAACAAGTCATAATGCTTGTGGAGGTTGATAACTAGGAAGCAGAGTTAGAGGCCTACAATTCCATCCATCCACCCATTCTTGTGAATCACACTCAAGCAGTGACAAATTTGATACAAGATGCACAAAAACATGTCAAATTTCTTGTCCATGTGGCCCATGAAGTAGTGTCTGAGCTACAAAATGAGTACATATCATTGGACCCCATGAGTGTTATACAATCCTCATAGTTAGCAATTTGTTGTTCCTCTATCAATGAAAAATATCTACAAACCATGGAATTGTCTTGAGAACCTAGGTCATGTTGTCAATACATCATTCCACTATGCTCTTTGCATCTTTCAATTTAGCGCCATCTTTGTACTTCAACTCTTCTCTTGTAAGAGTCCTTTTCACACATGCCCCTGCTCCATCATGCTCTCCTTTTCCATGTCCAGCCTCAGTGAAACTCTAAATATGTTGCATACCCATCTTGACGTGCATCCTACTCACCCAATAAAACATTTGTGCATTCTTAAACTGAGACATGTAATTATCTGACCATATATAATTTTGTTTGAAGACAAGTTTTCATAAAATAACTAGAAACACCCTTACACAAATTCAAGTAGAATGAGTACGATCATCACTGATATAAAAGTGGTTCTCTCTTAAAAATTTTGATCATTCTCTGTATTGTCAAGAGAATGTATAAACGCTATATGCACAAAAATGGCAACTTATCTTGAGTTATAATATTGTGATTGAACCTCCATTTGTGGTTGTAATGAGTAATTCTCTGCAAAATCAACCACTGAAACAATAGTACCAATATGAAATGTGTCATTGCATATCTTGAACTATTCATCCAACCATCGAGCTCTGTGTGTATGCCTAACATACTCATAAAAAATTTCATCCTTAAATTTTCTGATAAATTGAAAAACAAGCATATGTTTTGTAACTAGCTCACACCGTTTAGAATCTTTTCCATCTTTCAACTAGTATACAACTAATTTATATTTATCAAACTCAACTAAATTATTTCCTATTGCACCTTCAGTTTTCTCGTGGATGTAACTTTCCAATTTAGGCAATCCACCACATGTACCACAACTTCCATCTAAACAATCTTGACCATAAAAAAATTGTCCTACTTATTTTTCACAAAATATCATAGGAATGAAATCCCTAGAAGATATTGGTGGAACTTGAACACCACATTCCGATAACATAGTTTCAGAATGAAAAATAGAATGAATACATAAAAAAATTAGCATAATGCATAGAAAAATCAACATGTTGCCTACAACAACAAGTGGTGCAAGCGTGGTTTGATTTTCACATAGAATGGTTTTAACATTTCAAAAAATGTCGACTACTTTTAATTTCCAGATGCTCTTGTTCAAAATTATGAAAAATTGAGTTTGAATCATATCTAAGAAATTCTTTGGATGTGGTTCTCGATTAGAAGAACTAACTCTCTATTTTACAACATCTCTTGTATTAGGTGAAACTCTAGTGTTACCATGCCAAAATTGAATAAAAATTCTCTTATAGCATCGAATTATTTTTTTCCTTACGCTGTGCTCTAGCAGAAAATGCCCAAAAATCGGTGTTATTGAGTGATTAAAGGATATTACGTCTTTCAATTGCTTTCATTATATTTTTTCGATTAACTTGTAACATTCGACTTGTTTGCGTAATCAAACATTATTTTTATTGATTCACTTACAACACTAGTAGCAAGTACACGACACACAATATTACTATCCCTAGTGTGTCTCTTGACACCAACAGTGTGATATGCATCATGAAGGTTTTTAGCAATTGTATAGGTTTGACCATGTATATTAGATGTCATCAATCCTAAGGTGTTTAATATAGGTCTCATTTTATTAAATTTCATCAAACTAGCCAACCACCGACATCTTTGGGAATCATTTAAAATTTCAAAATTATTATCACAAATTTCAATGGCTTTTCTTCTAATTTTCATTCAAAATGTTTGTCACACATTGGTTTCAAAATGTTTTCATCAATTTCAATAAAATAATTAGGTTTCTTACATAAAATCCTAGGAGGTGTTTTTGTCAAATTTTACTTGTCTATAGTTTTAACCTAAATTTATTTATTCATATTTTCATTGTCTCCTTTAATTTCAACATTTGCTACATCACGAGTATTTAATTCTTCTTCAACATTGACAATAAAAACATCTTCATCACAAGTATTTAATTCAACTTCAACATTGACAGTAGAAACATTACCTGGTTCCTCATTGCTTATAATAGTAGGGGTTGAAGATGAACCTCTTCTTGATTCATGAAGATTCCGCATTCGCTCAACATTTTGAAATCTATTTTCCTCTAATTCATTTGGTTTTTTTACTTAATGACTTCCTTTTTGAATTTGTTTCTTGTCTCCCATGATGTTTTACTTCCGGTGATAAGAAAAACGTGTAGAAAATGACATAATTTCATAGTAATTCATACGGTAAAGTCAAATAGTAAAAATCACATGGTAATTAGAACATTGGGATGTGTGTAAATATGATTTACGAACTATGATTGCACTTTATAAACCACACTCACAATTTTTAAAATGTGATCGTGGTTCTTGTTTAAAAACCCATGATCATGGTTTGTAAACCGCGATCGTGGTTCTATCTGTATCATCAAATCTGACCTAAGGCTCGGGAAATCTTTTTATGGCTCCAACCAAATCTATGGAAGGTCATTATGAAGTGTAAAGGGTCAAAAAACTTCAAATTTTCTCTTCCATAGACTTGAACCATGCTAAAAAAATAAAACATTTCACAAAAATGGTTCCATCATGTAAGAGAGACTATTAGCTTCGTAGAAATATTGATTTTAAAGTGAATAGAATAAGATAAATATCATTTTATAATTTTTTACTAACAATAGGTCTTTAAGAAAAAATTTCTCGCGAATGTTCATGTCTATGGTTAAGACCGCAACTTTTGTTTTGCTTATCAAAATGTGATAAAACTTATACCATCCCAAGCGTGGAGAAATTTTATACACGTTAAAAAAAAATTTTATTTTGATATTTTTTGATATAGTTATGGCGGGAAAACGGAAAGCATTCTGTTTTCTAAATCTTTCAGACCACTTTCACGAAGAAAATCATAAAAAAATATATTTCTCAAAAATACAAAATAAAATCCATCCCAAGATAGAAAACTACATCTCACTTTTCACCAAAGGAAAAAAATAACAATATTTGGTCATTCAAATCATGGGAAAATGGACTACAATCTTATACGTGTTTTCTAAAACAAAAACCAAGTCATATAATTTTAAGTGTTTAATATATCCAAACTTGTCTTTTTTTTTTTTTTTTAAATTAATAGTTTATAAACTAGATTTTGGATGCTATGAATCATATGTGTGTGTGTGTGTGTGTGTGTGTGTGTGTGTGTGTGTGTGTGTGTGTGTGTGTGTGTGTCTATATTTATTTTTCTAACTTTGAGTGCGTGTATTGCTAATAATCCCTACAAGTTGAGACTTGGTTGTTTTTTACAATATGACGTCCACTTATGATCCCTTTTTTGTCCACCGACTTGTTGTACTTACCTGTAATAGAGGTGTGGAACAAGTTTTAGTGGCTTGAGTAAGATTAATTAACCTTGTGAGAAATGGAAAATGTTCTTAAATCAACGAATTAAGAAAGTTATTGACATATTGTAGAATGATTCTCCTTCAGAAAACTTGGTCTTAAGCTAATTAGTCAATAGTATAAAAGAAATAAGTTCACCTTTGTAAGAGAATGGTGTGAATCAAAACATGAATCTTCTAGATCTTAAAGTAAAGTTTGAAAGACATTTTTGTAAATACATAACCTTAAAATATTTTACAGTGTGGGATGGCCTTAACTATAACTATGTAATGTGTTTGGAATTTTACATTGTGCCTTTTCGAAGAGAAAATTTTATTGTTCATGTTGGGTGTTATATGTTTCCTTGTTGCCTATGTGGTCAATGTTGCGTCAAGCTTATTGAGATTTGGTCGTAGCCCTTTTTGGTCGGCTGCGTTGACGTGTAAACTCCAAATAAGTTAAAAAAAAATTATCTAAGTTTTTCAAAGTATTGTATTTGTGTTTGTTTTAAGCGGACGTTACAGCTAATGTGTCTTTTTCTTCAACCTCTTCCTCGATCAAATTTACTCTAGGACAATCCTCTAGTATCCTCTCTTGTGCATGGTATTGAGAACAATTAAAATACATGTGACATTTTTCACTTGAACTATGGAAAACATAAGGTCTATGTGGCCCATCGCATTCTCTTTTGCTACCATAATTTTTAATTTTTATCGTCTCTTTGTCTCTTAATCCCTTTCCTCTTTGATGGTTCTGGAAACCTTCCATGTTATCCTCTTGCCACTCACGAGATATTTCTCCTCTTGTGTTATTTACCCACCTTATCTTCTTATTGGAGATGATTATTCTCTATTTGGTCCTTCAAATCTCCTAAAACCTAGTCTATTCTTATTTTCTTTTTCCTCCAAGGTTAATTGATAAGTTTCTTCCATGTTATTCTTCCTATATAGGCTTATTTCATATTGAATAGATAATTTAAAACCATTTACATACTTTTATCCATTTTATCTTATGCCTCATCATACCCTAATTGAATGGGAAACTTGTAAAATTCATCATTATAATATTGGACATCGTGATATTTTTTCCTCAAATTTTGAAATCTTCTATATAAAGTTTGAGCATAATCCACAGGTAAAAACTTTTTCTTCATTTTTTTGATATTGCTCGAATTCTTGATATCCTCTTTTTAATTTTGTTTTCACTCATTTTTTATGTCATCATAATATATCATTATGTGTCCCTTTAACTTTATGCATGCAAATTTGGCATTCTTCTCTTTTTCATAGACTTCCATTCAAATAACTTGTTCATGTTATTTAGCTTGATCTATCAACTCCTCTAGTTTTAAACTCCCACCATATTCAGAAATATATACCTTAATTCCATCACTCCTTACTTCAAGTTTTTTAATAAACATTTATTCAATGGTTTTGGATTCATCTCTCCTTCTTCTTGATGTGCTTCTTCTTCTTGATCTGAACCTTCGTTTGTATCATCTCATCCATTCCTTCTCCTTAGTTGAATAGTAACTTCCAATAACTCCTATACTTTCCTCTAAAATTGTGGTATATTTTGATGCATTTGTTCATAACCCCTTGACCTCTTTCCATCGTATCCGAAACCTATTCTCTAATACCAAAATATGAGGCTAAACAAACAACCAAATTATAATAGGAAAAGAAAAATTCTCAAATAAAACTCCAGTAATTCTCCTTATTCTTTTCTGTTTCAATTACATTAGATGCCCTCTTATTTGAATTCCAAAAGACTCCTAATTAAACTTGACTTCTAAATTCTAATCCAAACTTGACTAGACTTACTATCTTTAGAAAAACTTACTATTTATAGCAATAGTTATTTTTAGTAAGTTTTAAATTTAGCTTTCTAGATCCTACAAATTTTCTTATATTAACCACATACATAAAATAATTTATTTTTTGAGGTGCAACTCAAGTTGACTCAAAATTACAAAGATATAATATATTTGAAATTTTTTTAAAATATGAAAAAACTTCAAACCCAATTTTCGGGCCCTAGATGAATGATTTCGGCTTCGAAAATTTTCAAAATAGATTGTAAGTGGATAGATTTTCTTAACATGCTATAGAAATTTTAGAGATATTTCTAAAAACAAAATATTATTTTTTGTTCCTAGATCAAAATTTATGGCCTCTATAAGACAGGCTATCATATATGCATCACCTTGTGGTTATATCTATGCATAATGACTAGATACCTATATTGTTTTGCCATATCTTTCAATTTTAACCACCAAATCAATAAATATCAATTTTTTTGGAAATATCTTGAGGATTGGTTCAATGTGGGTTATATTTCATGTCATTATCATCCATTATTTGAGAGTAATATGTAATCAATTTTGGCCACTCTCATGTTTTGATTCAAATCATGATATCTATATGGGATCCGTTTTCAATCATGCATACTTATCTTTAACTAGGAGAGTATTATAGAATATGTTTTGGGGCCATTTGAATGGATATTTTAATTTAGGATTGACATTATAATATATTCGCATCCTTCCCTTCCCCTTTCTCTCTTCTCCTTTTTATAGAAATGGTAGTTTGATCGAATGAAAATGGTTCTTCCCTCCCAAATTCAAAGTTACTATTATCTTTTGTGGAATGATATTCTAAGTTCCTATATAATTTTTTTTTTTATGAGTTTTGTAATATGATCGATTACTTTATAATGGGTGTAATAGTATATGTATACTTCAATCCTTAACATAACTATTAATGTGTCCGACCTCTACTCTTTATTGTTGTGTTATTCTGTCTTTCCACTCTGTTACTTTTTATATATTTTATGTTTATTGTATTTGTAGGATTTTTATACATTGTTTCTAAGATAGGATGTGAGAGAGTGATCCCAGATCCCCTGGGTGTATTACCATGTTTACTTTCCATTTTTCTTCCCCTTTTCCCTAGGAAGTTGTAGATTAAATTACATTAGTTGTAGCATTAGTGTTAGGAGATGTCCTTAATTAGTATGGTGTATGTTATTTTGTATCGACTTATGTTAATGATTTTATGCTTGCTTAAAAATAAGATGACAAGTGTAATTAATGAATTTGTAATAATGACCTTTCGCAAGCTTGTAGTTTCCCCGCCTCTTTTGTAATTGCCTACAAATTTTGAACAAATACAAATAGGCGTAAAGATGGCAAGTAAAAAAATAATAATAAAAACAATTGACATCCCAACCTAGCCCCCTTCCTTCTGGTTGTGTCATATTTTTCCTTTGTCTTGAGTGTTAAAGGTGTTCTTATTTTATATAGCCTATAAATACATACTTGGAGGAATATTTGTGGTTCATCTTCTAGTATGTTCATCTATGCAGAAGAGTGTAGGAACCTTGACACATGAACACGACACCAAGATGTCCAAAATCAATACCATTATTGGTTAAATCAGCCCTATACATGGAGATATATTTGTAATCGTAATATCTCCTCATTTTACTATATACAAATTGATTGTTCTAGATTTGTAGATGTATCTAAATCGAGTTATTTTTTATTTTAGACAAGTGAAACTACTTCCTGCTGATTATTTTGTTGTATATAGAAGAAGAAGATTGAGATTGAGGATTAGGAGGCACTTTGTTCGAGTGTAATGTCTAGATGTATTGATTTTTCTTCTATTTCTTATGAACACCTATGTTACATGTGTTATAACCTTTAAAACACCATTCTTGGGATAGATGATTGCTACCAGTTCATTTTTCCTACTTTTTATCTTTTTATAGAGTAGTTGTATTGAATAATACATTGAAATTTCCCTTTCTCATTGTCTCTGCAATATTTTTCTCTTTTATTATTACTCTTTGTGAAACCCTCTATTTTTTCATTCTATTCCTTTCATGAAAGGGTTTCTTGGAAAGCTCATGTAATTTGCAGCAATGTGTTCGTAGGTTTCATCCAAGCTATCCATAATGATGTGCCCTTCCTTTTCATTTGGAAATGAATGGTTTGTTTTTTGTTGTTTATTTCCTTATGCTCTATTAAACAAGGGGGCTAGAATAGGCATGTCGAATGTTTAACATAATGACTTGTAAAATGTGGCTTCATTTTATACCCTATGTGTAGGATACACACACCTTGGAGTGGTCAAAAGGATTGTGCAACTTTACAAAATGTTTGATTTGGATAATGGACTCCATAGCCCATGTCAAAGATGCTTCCAATTTTTTCCAAGCTATAAATCTAGACCAAGGCATGAACATCTTCCAAAAAATATCATAGTAAAATAAAAATTATAAAGAGGTTGGTTGAAGAGTCTTTGGTGCTCAAGGCAAAGGCGCTAAAACATGGATTTTGTCTTTTATATAAGATGAACATGTACTGTAAAAAGCACCATATTATTTCCAACATTCTCTCCTTCCTTGTGACCAGATTAAATGTGTTGGACTATATTAAGGGAAACCAGAAAAATGTGAAGTGAAGGACATCTATTTGATGTTGTAGCTTGGATATATTCCCAAATTTCAGATTTTAAAACTCATTGGGAACTTGGTAGAAAATACATGGGCATTCACCAATCATAATGGATATTTGTACAAGTATTTTTTTAGATTTTTTATTTGCAAATGCCAAGAAGATATGTATGCAAAATATGGGACTAATTGTGACCCTAGTGGTAAATGTAGGTAGATACCTTATATGTGTACCATCTTAATGGAATTTTTATCCCACATGTTGGTGCTCAATTTGGTCTTGCTCTGTTTGTCCTTGAAATTATCCAATTTATGGGCTCTATCATATTTTCTATCTCCCCATATTGATGCCGAAAACTCCATCCTCCATTTGGTTCTCATGATTAGTCCCTTCCTTAGTCGAGGATCACTTAAATTCTAGAGTTTTTTTTCATTCCTATGTCCATGTGAAAAGATCAGTAACTTGAGAAAAAATTTGGGTTTTTTCCCTTCCTTCCATTTTCCACAGTCACATTTTATTTTCCCTATCATTTTTGTCCCAAATATTTATGGAAACGTGATTGGATACAGCTCGTTGGATTACATTTGGGCCTTATATCATTTCCAAATTCTATGTCCTTGAAGAAAGATTCATTTTCAGGTGCAAATGGTGATTTTCCTGCATTTTACGGTATGACAGGTGTAGTCTTTCTAGTCAAATTTATATATCTTCATCTATGGAAATGTGGCCCTTTCTGGTTAGATGTGGCTTGACGGGGCTCTTTGAAAAATCTAAGGCTCATTTTAACTCAAAAAATTTCCACATGGAGGGTCGGTGCTCATATGAAAATTCTCCTTTTGGTTTGGCCTTGGAGTTGCGCCAGGGAGAATGTGGAGGTTTTCACTACCTTACCCAGAGACTTAAACAAAGTTTTCATGCATCCGGTGTAGCTTTGGTGGACCATGGACACGTGGAGGGATGACACTCATTTAAGGACACACCTCGGGGTCCCACCTTAACAATTGCAATAGGGAGACATGTGGAGGCTTCTTAGGCTCCACTCTATACTTAAAACTTTTCCAAGTAATTTTCTAATGCCTAGGAAACATGGGAGGATTGTGCTTATTTGCACACTAGCCCCTAAGTTTTATTTTGAAGAAGTGTGATGGGGACACTTGGAGGCTCCCACTCACTCTTCCTTTGCTTGGAATTTTCAAACGGCCAAGGAAAACTATCTAGACCCTAGACACATGGCATCTTCCGTTGATCCTTCAAATTTTGAACAACTCTACCATACTGAGACATGTGGTGAGCCTGCGCTTGTTTGGGGTCTTCATTTTTGGGGACCATCTCAAAATGTGCCATTGAGACACGTGGAGGCTTCCGCTGGCTCCTTTTTATACCGATACTTTTCAAAGGTGAAAAGGTGTTTTTCTTGGGCCCTGTGGCACGTGGAAGGCGTGCTTGTGTAGAAACTTTCCCTATACTTCTCCTTTGTAGTTACAACAAGGAAACATGTGGACCAATATAATATGAAGTAGACAAGGGTAAAATCAACAGATTGTGCATTTCACCTGTTTTTCGCCATTTTGTTCCAAAACACTTGGAGATGCGAATACACACTTTTTTCAGCATTTTTGATGAAATTCCTTGTCATTTTTATCTAGAAAGTGCCATTGAATGGATTCAGAACTTAATTTGTGAGTCCAAGGATTGTTAAGATTGATATTTTGAAGTTGGAATTGCTTGGGCACTTGCAAAAACATGAATTACCAGAGAAGATGGATGCGGGGTAGAGTTGTAGAGGAAAAAGAGGGAAAAGGATGAAATGATGAAGGTTGCAGGTGCAAAGGATGGAAAAGGTGTTGCCTCAAGAGTGAAAAGGATTTCCTATCAGATCCATGCGTGCGAGAACCTTAAGAAAATAATTAAAAGGGATTTCTCACATGACATAATTAGAATGATTAAAGGGACTCAAAAAGGTTGTGGCATGGCATCCTAGTCATTAGTCATGGGTCTAAGAAATGAGATCAATTCACAATTGGTCCACGACATCATTCGACATGAATTTGTTAAATGTCATTTTATGAGTCAAATTGTAGCAAAAAAAGGTCCCTCGAATATTCTTCTCTTTTGGGGGAATTTTAAGTGAGTAAAATGTATAAATGCAATGAGAATACTCTTACAAAGGGTCGGGGTTAAATTCGTAAGAGAAAATTTGAGAAAAGTAGTCTTCCTGAGAGACCAATCTGAGATAACCTATTAATTTCTTCTATGTTAGATTTTCTGTCATGTCAAGTTAGTTATAGATGTATATCCATTGACGAGCACTGAGATTTCTTTGGAAGCTTTCCCCTGTTGATGAATTTAAGCAATTTTGAAATTAATTTATGTCAATCTTGGAGAAATTAGTGTCTTCTTTGTTTCAAAATGTCTACAAGTAGTTTTTCTTGTTCCTATTGCAATCTTACATTGAAATCTTTGTGAAATCACATAGGATCTTGTCCCTATGACAATTTAGTGGCATTTGCAATTTCATTTCAAGAAGATCCTTCATCTTGTGATGAGATAAACAATTTAAAATCACTTCACTGTCATTTTTTGATAAATATTGTTTGTAAGTCTTTGGGTGTACCTTAGGTGTGATTGATCAGAGATTTTGGTGTTTAATTGAGTCTTTTAACTCGAGCATTTTTGTTAGACTCTCAAAGAATTGTGTGAAAACATCTTTGATTTGGGCCTCCATCGAAGCACACCTTCTGGTTGAAGGAATGTCTTAACTATTATTAAGTTTTCTATTGTTAAGTTGTCCATTGTTGTGAAGTTTTCAAAGATCTGGTATAATCAACTTTATCCTACTCAATCTCCCACAAAAATCATTCAAAAACCAGGAATCCATATGAATTGCCCATGTTTGCCTTGTATATCCACAAAGGAACAAGATCTATTTACTAAAATATGCAAAACAATCGGGATTTAATAATGTCTTGTAACCTTAGCCTTGTTTTAAAAGTATCTCCATCTTTTATAAGTGACAACTCTTGAGAGTTAAATTATGGAGTATTGATCATACTTTCTCAAGGTTTTCTTCATAAAACTTGTGCAAAAGAAGGATATATTCATCTCCTTCATCAAATAGATTTTACACTATGAGTCCTCTAAACCTGGTTGAAAGGCACGACCTAAAGTAGTAAGGATAGGTCAAATCCTCTTAAAGGTGTTATCCATCTCTCCAAAAATTGAGTGATAAAGGGCTAGTTAGATATCATCCCCGAATACAAAATGATAAAGGGCTGATTATCTATCTCTAAGCTCCATGCCAAATCTATAATGTTGTTCATCTTGAAAAGGAGAACAAATTTGGATACCAACACTCAAATAGATCTTGTTCCTTTATGGATATACAGGAAAACAAGATTTAATAAATTTTTAGTAACCCTTTCCTTGTTTTGAAAGTAACTCCATATTTTAGAAGTGACAACTCTTGAGAGTTAAATTATGGAGTATTGATCATACTTTCCCAAGTTTTTCTTCAAACAACTTGTGAAAAGAAGGATATCTTCATCTCCTTCATCAATCAGAGGTTACACTATAGGTCCTCTCACCCTGTTCCAAAGGCACGGCCTAAAGTAATGAGGATAGGTCAAATCCTATTGAATGTGTTATCCATATCTCCACAAATATAAGTGATAAAGGGCCATTTATATCTCATCCCTAACTACAAAATGATAAACATTCTGATCTATCTATCTCTAAGCTTTCTGCCAAATCTGTGATGTTGCTCATCTTGAGAAGGAGAACAAATTTGGATACCAACACCAAAGTGGTGTCGTTACTTAAGGAGTATTTGAAACAAAGGTGTACACGTACATATCTTGGTAATGTATCTTACATGATCTAAGTGCAAATACATTATTGAAACATCATTATCTGTTCAGATCTATAAGAATTGTTCAAATTTGTAAGTTCTAAGTGCAATATTTCCAACTTATATAGTTATTGCACTAAAGTTTGTATCATCATTGACAAATTTGGGTAAAAGAAGAGAATATATTATAAGCTTTACATGAATCTATTATTAATATATTTTTGATAGGTATTTCATAGTGCATTTACACAAAATAAGGTGGAAATATTTAGTGGTGACTCTGTGTTGTTTAAATTCTTAATAAATACCGAGTGTCTTAAACATATATCCAAAGAAGATTTGTCATTAATCTCTACAAATATGGAAGGAAGAAGATCTGTCTTTGCCAAGGACCCTAGTAGAAGGTAGTTTCAAGAGCTGGAAAAGTCTAATTTAGAAGGAAAAAGAATTTGGAAGGTTGTTGGAGATCAAGCATCAAGAAAAGAGATCTCCACCGGTGAAACTAATCATCTTGTGATTGAAGATTGTAATACTTCCTCAAGTTCTTCTAAATCAGGTAGTTTATTTGTTGAATTGAATTCTCCATCTGGAGAGGGTCCTTATTTTGTATTTGAATCATTTGCTTCTCAATCAGCCCCTATATTTTCCAAATCTGATAGATTTTTCCAAGAAATAGAGCCTTTAGAGGGTAGTCATTCTGAGAATTACATCCATGTACCACATAGACCCCTCACTCCTCATCATTATGTTTCTCCTGTAAGATCACCTCCTCAAAATAATATGGCTCAGCCTCCACCTAGACCTCCATTTGTTGTTAATACTTTTGGTCCCATCAATTTTAGAGGTATGGTTGGCTATCCAAATGTTGTGCCACAAGATGTAAGAAATATATTTCCTAAGTTTCAAGGAAATAATGCAATCACTGGTGATCAACACTTGAAGCTCTTTGTCAATATGATGGAGGACTTTGAAATAGAATTTGAGGATGTATACATTAAATTGTTTATCCATACTCTAGAAGAAGATGCAAGGGATTGGTATAAATCTTTTCCAAATAATTCCATTGATTCTTGGACAGAGATGAAGAATGATTTTAGAATGCATTATGGTGATAAAACAGACCCTAGGTTTCTTTTATAGAATTTGAAAATATAAAAAAGAATCCTAATGAATCAGTGCATGATTTCAATACAATATTTAACAAAACATTGAGAAGACTTCTGTTAATTTGAGGCCATGTGATGAATCATGTCTAATAAATTATTCAGATGCACTTGATAAGAAAGCTTCTTAATTTTTTAGGGATAAGAACCTGGAACTTTGAGGTAGGCCTTTACCATGGCTCGTAAATTGAGAACAAAATTAAAGTAGTTGGGAAACC
The DNA here is from genome assembly GCA_018340775.1 of Taxus wallichiana var. yunnanensis. NCBI lineage: Eukaryota > Viridiplantae > Streptophyta > Pinopsida > Cupressales > Taxaceae > Taxus > Taxus wallichiana. The sequence continues at coordinate 170,978,171 of CM031235.1, forward strand.
TCCTAAGAGGGAGGGTGTTAAATTGATCAACCCAGAGAAGCCTCAATCAAGTAAGGTTGTGGATCTTCAGGAAGTTGTAAAGAATTTGGTTAGAGGTTTCAAAGAAATCTCTTACAACCTAGCCATGACAGAGAAAGGAATTGGACAAGGTTCTCAAGGTAAGCATAGGGAACAAGGACAAGACAGATTTGTAAATCATCCAGAAATGATTAGAGATCTGATGATGACGAAGTAAAGGACATATTATCTATATTTTTCCCCATGCCAAATATGGGATCAGTCATGACCCCACATAAAAGGATCCTGAGAAAACTCATTCAAATCCTACAAATTGGTCATAGAAGGACTCAACCATGGAGTGGCAGAGGCCAAGAGAGACTGATGGACCCTGTGTAAAAATATAATGACTATGTCGGGTCATTTCAATGTCCTAAATCCATTCTTCGAGTTACAGGTAGGAAGACCCAACTATAAGATAGCAGGTTAGATAAGAAGGAGCGATGTCGTAGAGGAACCAAAAATAATAAGGGAAAGAAACAGTGAAGATCGAAGTCCTTAGGCTTGAAATGGTTCGGGGAAAAAGCAAAAAAAGGACTAAGTATGGAGGAGGAGGTGGAAGGAGCCACATCTCCTAACGGTGCTTCTCCAAAGGTGAATCCAAAAAGGGAAGCCCAAACTTGCGCCAGGCTTCCACGTGTCCAAAACCCCAAAGAAATTGTGGGGCATTGAAAAGTCTTCTAAAAAGAATGTGCGGGTGTCGAATGGAGAAAATTTAGAAAGGAATCCCGGGCGGAGACTCAAAATTGTGTCATCCATCCATGTAGTAAATGGTCAAAATAGAGTCAAAAGGTGGGCTTTAAAATTGGCTAAGTATAAAAGTGTAAGCGGAGAACGCCAAGTGTTAGTGTGGCGCATCTCCAAGAGTTAGTCCCAAGGTGGAGATGCAAATGAGCACGAGCTCGCCACATATCCCAAAGTCTAAAAGTAAGAAGGACCATTGAAAATTCCACAGACAAATGGAGGTGACAAGTGTCAACTAGATGATCCTCCAAAGGTGAACTTTGGGTCGGTTTTCAAACAAGCACAAGACTTCCACATGTTATATCAAAAGGGGTAGAATTAGTTTAATAGCCAATGCATGAGCCAGGATGGCAGAGGCTACCAAGTGTTTTAATGGCACTGATTCAAATATTGAATAAAGAAAAGGTTTCTAAATGAGTGCCAGACTACCACGTGTCCTAGGGAAAAGTGGGCCGTCTGGGGAAAATTTAGTTCTTTGCCCCTTTGCATTTCAAAATGGGTAAAAGTTGTAAAATGGCCCGCAACTCCACCTAAGGAAAAGGTCATTGTGTGAACCTAAGTTAAAGCCAAAGCGGGGAGTTGGAGGAAAAATTGAAAATTTGCCTTTCATTCAAAAGGCACAAAGATAAAGATGGAAGCACATTCCTATCCAACCAAAAGGAACCACATGTCTAGCTGGAGCTCTGGGGCTGTAGGAGTTTTTAGTTTTGCATTTTTTTGCATAAAAAGGGAAAAAAATTACGAGACCCATAAGCCCGATTTTTGCTCTAATCTGGCTGCCACATGTCCCATATAAAAAAGGGGACCCATTTTTCAAATTGTTTTCCCACCCATTTATACGGACCTGATACAAAATTTAAAGGGTCATATCTTTTGACTCAGGGATCGAAATATTGTGAATCTGACACCATTGGAAATATCTTGGTCTCGCCACACCATTGAGGTCTGAGACTTTATTTTGAGGAGGTTAGGTGAATGAAAATGGAGAAAACATCTTCATGCATTCAATGTAGGATCTTCTTACATCAACAACCAAATCAGATTTGATATGTTCCACCATTTCCTCCTCCTTCAAGGTGTTGAACCAAGGATTGATATAAAGAAAAACGGATCTCGGAGGAAGATTTCACAAAAGCATTAATAGAAGTGGTTGAGCTTTGACCTAATTTTCCCACTTCTCTCTCTCTTTATTCTCTCTGATCAAATCTATAAATACAGGGGTAGGATTCATTCCAAATGGTTAGACATTATTTTTTTTGCAGGCTCCCTTCTCCTTCTGACAAAGGTATTTGTGGGGTTCAAGCCTTCCATTAAAATTGTAATACATTTTTTTACCTTTTGGTCATCTTGTATTAAACCTGTACCAATCCACAAAGCAATAAAACACATCTATGATCGATCTTAGATCCTTTCTTATCTATTTTTCCTTCATTTTGTCTCCCATTATAGATTTGGCTATCTCGTGCTTTGCTTATTATGTGCATTTTGATTAGTTTGTTTCTCTTAGCAAAATAAGTGTTCATCATTCCTTTGGTGCATCAACTAGTAGTTTACTTATCTCTTATTCCTTATACTCTTTTATCCCTATCTCCTGGCAAGTTTTAGATTAGGTATTGGGAAAGATCCTCTACAAATCCTAACGTATGCACCTCAACAGAGGAATAAGGAACAAGCCTTCAATCTGGAGAAATCTTCCATTTTTGCAAGGTCTCACACCTTGGGGAAAGTTCAATGTTATGCAATCACACCAAATGACCCTGCCTTAGAAAAGAAAACCTATATAACTCATTTGGGGGTGCTGTGATTTCACACTAATAGTTTTGGCATGCCTAGTAGAACTAACAAGTCTCCATATTATTACAATAGGAATTGATGTACACTTGTTATTCTAGATTTTAAGAAGCCTTAAAATTGTAAATCGGTGAATCCAAAGGAAAATATCTACTAGTTTCAAAGTACTCAAGAAATTTCAAGATAAGAATAAAAACACAATCAATAACTAGAGGAGAGGGATTGTTTGTTTATCTAGACTTATCCTAGAAAGAGGGAGAAGAGGAAGAAGAACCCAGAGGTCTCTATCTCCACCAAGCAAAGCTTTATCAACACTTCCTACCAGCCAACCATTCACCAATCAAGAGGGGTGCTCCAATCGACTAGGGTGGCTCGGCCCAAATCCTAATGTTAACTTCACCTATAGTAGTCCACTTGCCTTGAATGCACAAAATCCATTTCCTACCGCAACATTAAAGAGTATCCCATATTTCACTAGGGAAAATCAAAATTCTCCTGGTGATCATGTCCAAGATATTGAAAATGTTTGTATAATCCACGAGATTCATGACATGGACATTGTAGTGAAAATTCTCACCTCTTCACTCAAAGGGAAGGCTTCACAATGATTTAGGAGTCTTGAGGTAGGATCTATCCAGAATTGGAATCAGCTATGCATAGATCTTCACAACTAGTTTAGAGAGAAAGGTTATAACCTGTCTTTGTTAGAACAACTAACAACAATCAAGAGAGCCCCAAACAAGCGGTGATAGACTTTAACCTCAAGTTCTAGTGGACCTGGGATAGAATTCCAATAGTAGTAAAGCCCACTAATGAAGGTGCCTTCTTATACTTTTTTATGGCTTTAAAATCTAATATTTCTCTGATGATTCGATCATTGGGGGGCACTACATTACCTTCAGCCTATAGCCTTTCCATAGGGGCTAAGAACCATTTGATTGAGGCTAGTAAAATCACTCCTAGGCCATCCATGCCTCTATACCTTAAGTTAAGAACCCCAGATGCCAAACACCTACATTAGCTCCTATACCCACCCCCAAGAGTCAAAGTTCAGCTGAAGCTTCCACTTTATCATCTAACACCTCTAAGGAACTTCGGGAAGTCATGAAACAACTTCAGAACCTGGGGACTAAGCTAGTAACTATCAAAAGAAAACAAGCTCAATGTTCCAGGCCATATCAGTCTCAGGCTCAATCTTAGGGTCAATATCAAGCTAGACCCCAGTATCAGCAGAATAGGCCACCATCTCAGACTATAAATTAGAGCCAGAACCAAGGATAGCCCCAAGCTACTAGACCTTTCAGGTCATATGATCCAAACACAAGCTTCAACATCAAGGGCATTGGTTCTAGCACAGAACAATATGGCACAAGAATATGATTGGTGTTTTCCATGCAATCAAGCACATAACCAATCAATGTGATTTAATGGTGCTCTAAATCAGGTGTTGATGGTGTAAAATAGTATGGTTCCACAAAAACCTAGCCAAGAGAGAGATCAGCAGCAAGAATCTCTACAAGATGGACCTCTAGGAGAGACTATGCTTGTCAATTGGTAGGCTGAAGACTTTTGTGGAATGAATCAGTTCCCTTCTCAAGGTGTGGCTGCTAATACCCGGTCCAAAAAGAGGAATATTGGAGAGGGAAAACCACTAAAATTATGTGACCCTCAATCTTCCATCACTCCACAAGGTCCTGGTGCTCCAAGTACAACTCCCAACATGCATAACCAATCTAAGCCACCTCCCAAAACTAGTCAGGCACCGGTTCTAACAACCCATGTGTAGGAGATAAATGTGTCTGGTAAGGGGCAACAAAAAGATAGCTCATTCAATATTATTGATAAAATGAAGAGGAAAAGTGTGAACATTTGACTATGGGAGTCACTGGCCATTCTAGGGTAGAGGGATATGTTGCAGACTGCAATGCAGAATTGGTCAAGTTCAAATCACTCCCCTAACCAGCAAGAGAAAGTGCTTACCAATGCAGCTAAACTAGAGATGAACCATGAGTAAAGACAAGGTAAGAACCTAAGACCCCCTCCCTTCTATGTCTCATTAATTATTGGAGACAAATTGGTGCAAAATTATATGATTGATTCGGGGCTAGTAGTTTTGTGATGCCCAAACAAATAGCTGATCAGTTGGGTCTCTAATATGAAGTCATCTCTAGAGGAGTAGTCCAATTAGATGGGAAAATAGTGACCACTGTGGGAATCATCAAGGATCTGAGCCTCACTCTGCATGCCTGCCCCAATGTAACTATTTTGTAAAATGTGTCAATCATAGATTTGCCACCACATTTTTCTTTGTTTGTCCAGGAACTTCACTGCTAAAATTAGAGGCTACATGTCTACTGATTGGTCACATATGCTCTTTAGGAAAAGGTATGGGGTGAAGGCCACAATCAGATCTGAACCTATTGTTGATTATCATATTGAATCCTATGTGCCTAGCCCAATCAATGCCAATAGACTAGCTTTTGATCAAGAAGACCTCTTAAGGATTGTTGAAGCAAATACCAAGGTGGGATGTATCCCAGACTTGACTCTCAATGATTGGGCCAACAAAAGTCATGATTTTGATCCCTATAAGGAGATGGAAGAATCTAAGCTAGGTTTCTACTACCTACATGAAGAGAATCAACCTCTTCTTGACCGAATCAAGCCATAATACAAGGATGACAATGAGGTATGGCAATTGTTCTTTGATGGCTCAAGGAGTAGACAAGGAGCTGGTGGATGAGCCATGATTGTGTCCTCCATAGGCATGATATATTTTTAGCCTTTAGATTCTAGTTTTCTTGCTCAAATAATACTACTGAATATGAGGCTTTAGTCCAAGGTCTTCATTGGGAAATGAAGCTAGGCGTTAAGAACTTGCAAGTGTTTGGTGACAGTGAACTAGTTGCCAATCAGATCAAAAGACTTAATGCTATCAAAAATGACCCGCTCAAGAAATAAAAGAGTAGGATATGGGATCTCATGGAGTATTTGATGCCTTTAGTATTGTTTCAATACCGGGAAGGAGAATGAAGTTTCTTATAGAGTTGCAATAGTGGGAGCAATGTTTGATGTGGTTAATAACATCATGAGTGCGAGAGAATATCACATATCCATGTGTTTGTGAGGACAACACTGCAAGATAACAACACATGCTGGCAAGTGTTTGAAAATGATTAGCAGATCATTAACTTTTTGTAAGAAGAAGCTGAATTCTCGATTAGAAACCAAAGCAGACTAGAGCAGCAATATGAGAATCAGATAGTACAACTACATACAAACAAGCTTCCCAAAGGCTTAGTGACACTAGAATATATTTTCAATCCCAATGATCAATTCAGAAAGGAGAAGGCTAATATATAGATCAAAGGAGAAGATTCAGATTCAATCCCAGTTGGAGAAGACAAAACACTTCAAATTGGCAAAGTGGCCACCGAACAAGAAAGGTATGAATTTATACAACTTTGCCAAGAATTTCTAGATGTGTTTTCTTGGAGTTATGAAGACCTAAGAGGGTTCAATCCAAAGCTAGCACAACACACAATTGAACTAGATCCAGCTACTCAGCCCATCAGGTAGAAGTAGAGACCATTCAACCCACATATTGAGCCTCTGATGAAGAAGGAGCTAAACAAGCTAATAGAGGAAAGCATCATATTTCCAATCAAACACTCAAGTTGGGTTGCAAATATGGTCCCAGTCAGGAAGAAAAATGGAGAAATCAGGTTGTGTGTTGACTTCAAGGATTTGAATAGAGCCTCCCTCAAAGATCACTACCCACTCCCTTCAATGGAGTAGATCTTGCAAGTAGTGTCTAGGTCAGAAAGGTTCTCCCTCCTAGATGGCTACTCAGGGTACAACTCAGATCATGGTGAAAGAAGATGATCAATTCAAAACAAATTTCACCACCAAATGGGGCACCTATGCCTATAGGAAAATTCCATTTGGATTATCCAATGCCGAGCCACTTTTTAAAGGGAAATGGATATGGCATTCAAGGGGATGATCAACAAAATAGTGTTGATCTATCTAGATGACATCACTATTTTTCCAAGAATGCAAGATCATCTTTTCTACCTAAGGCAGTGTTCCAAAGATGCGGGAGTTTTGGGACATCATTGAACCCCAAGAAATGCATATTCTTGGCCCACGAAGGCAAGCTTATAGGCCATATTGTATCAAAACAAGGATGGAAATTGACCTCAAGAGAGTTCAAGCAATAAGAGCATTGCCATTGCCAATTCATAAGAAGGATCTTCAAAGATTCTTGGGAAAAATCAACTTTATCTACAAGTTTGCTCCAAACTTTGCTTTGCCCTTGTTAAGCCAATAACATTGATGTTGAAGAAGAGCTTAGCATTTAGGTGGACGGATGAAGGTAAAGCAATTTTTTAGGCTATCAAAGAAGCCATATCACAAGCCCTAACTCTTATGAATCCATATTTCTCCAAGTACTTCATATTGTATGCTTTTGGTGGTAATGACACAATTTTTTGCAATCTTAGTTCAGCAAAATAGAGAATGTATGGAACAGCCAATTGCTTTCTTTTTGAGTCCGGAAGATTATGAGGTGAGGTACTCCTTCATTGACAAACAAATCCTGGCGGTGATTAGAGGACTAAAGAATTTTAAGCATTTGGTTTCAACAACAAGATCCACCTATTGGTCTCCCATGCATGAGTTAAAGAATTCCTTCTCAGCAAGGACCTGAATGAAAAGTGTGCAGGATGGATCACTCATGTCATGGAATATGACATTGAGATCAAGGTCACCAAGCTGGTCCATGGGAAGGGGTTGTGTGAACAACTAGCCTCGTGTCAACAAGTTGAAATAAATAGTGAAAAGGAGGTTGTTCTTGTTCTACAAGATGATCAAGAAGAAGGGAGAGATGATGTACCTGCTCCTTGTTGTACCCAAGACATGGTGCACTTCCTTGAAAAAGGTTTGTGTCCTCATGGGATGAATAAAACAAAAAGGAGAAATTTTAGGTTACGTGAGCCATCCCATATGTTCTAATTGATGGTGTCTTGTTCAAAAGAGACCTCAATGGCATTATGCTAAGATGGATTGGGACAGATCAGTGGAGAGAGTGCTATAAGAATTCCATGTTGAAGCAGTGGAGGCCATTTTGCTCCAAGAGTGAGAACACTCAAAATCGATAGCAAAATATTATTGGCCCGAGTGTTTAGTGATTGTTACACATGGATCAAGAGGTGCATAAATTATGCATTCTTCAAGGGCAAGGAAAGGCTAGCAGCACTTCCATTACACCCAATCTCAGTCAACCAACCTTTCATGTAATGGGGATTAGACTTCATTGGATTCATCAACCCAAATTCAAGCCAAGGTCACAATGGACCTTGACAACGGCTGCATTATTTCACCAATCTGGACCGAGGCAATGGCACTCAAGGAAGCCAATGAGTCTAGTATCCTAGATTTCTATGAACGGATAGTGGCGATTTGGATTGCAGACACCATCATATAAGATAATGCATTATCATTCATAAGTTCCAAGATCACAGGATGGGCTATCAAGAATGGGACTTATTTGAGCACTTCATCAAACTATTACCCTTAAGTTAATGGCCGAGGCTAAGTCTAAGAACAAAAACCTACTAAGGATCATCAAGAAATCTTGATGAAAGCATCATATTTCAATCAAACAATCAAGTGGGTTTGAAATATGGTCCTGAGCGGGAAGAAAAATGGAAAAATCAGGTTGTGTGTTGACTTGAGGGATTTTAACGAGCTTCCCTCAAAGATCACTACCCACTCCCTTCAATGGAGCGAGATCTTACAAGTAGTGTCTACGTCGAAAGGTTCTCCCTCCTAGATGGCTACTCAGGGTACAACCAAAATCATGGTGAAAGAAGATGATCAGTTCAAAATAGATTTCACCACCAAATGGGGCACCTATGCCTATAGAAAAATTCCATTTGGATTATCCAATGCCGAGCCACTTTTTAAAGGGTAATGGATATGGCATTCAAGGGGGACCGATCAACAAAATAGTGTTGATCTATCTAGATGACATCACTACTATTTTTCCAAGAATGCAACAGATCATCTTTTCTACCTAAGGCATTGTTCCAAAGATGCAGGAGTTTTGGGACATCATTGAACCCCAAGAAATGCATATTCTTGCCCCTGAAGGCAAGCTTATAGGCCATATTGTATCAAAAGAAGGATTGGAAATTGACTCAAGAGAGTTCACAATAAGAGCATTGCCATTGCCAATTCATAAGAAGGATCTTCAAAGATTCTTGGGAAAAATCAACTTTATCTCGCAAGTTTACTCCAAACTTTCTTGCCCTTGTTAAGCCAATAACATTGATGTTGAAGAAGAGCTTAGCATTTAGGTGGACAGATGAAGGTAAAGCAATTTTTAGGCTATCAAAGAAGCCATATCACAAGCCCTAACTCTTATGAATCCATATTTCTCCAAGTACTTCATATTGTATGCCTTTGGTGGTAATGACACAATTTTTGCAATCTTAGTTCAGCAAAACAGAGAATGTATAGAATGACCAATTGCTTTCTTTAGCCGCAGTCCTGGAAGATTATGAGGTGAGGTACTCCTTCATTGACAAACAAATCTGGCGGTGATTAGAGGACTAAAGAATTTTAAGCATTTGGTTTCAACAACAAGATCCACCTATTGGTCTCCCATGCATGAGTTAAAGAATTCCTTCTCAACAAGGATCCGAATGAGAAGTGTGCGGGATGGATCACTCATGTCATGGAATATGACATTGAGATCAAGGTCACCAAGTTGGTCCATGGGAAGGGGTTGTGTGAAAAACTAGCCTCAGTCAACAAGTTGAAATAAATAGTGAAAAGGAGGTTGTTCTTGTTCTACAAAATGATCAAGAAGAAGGAGAGATGATGTACATGCTCCTTGTTGTACCCAAGACATGGTGCACTTCCTTGAAAAAGGTTTGTGTCCTCATGGGATGAATAAAACAAAAAGGAGAAATTTTAGGTTACTGAGGCCATCCCATATGTTCTAATTGATGGTGTCTTGTTCAAAAGAGACCTCAATGGCATTATCTAAGATGGATTGGGACAGATCAGGTGGAGAGAGTGCTATAAGAATTCCATGTTGAAAGCATTTGGAGGCCATTTTGCTCCAAGAGTGAGAACACTCAAAATCCACGATAGCAAAATATTATTGGCCCAGAGTGTTTAGTGATTGTTACACATGGATCAAGAGGTGCATAAATTATGCATTCTTCAAGGGCAAGGAAAGGCTAGCAGCACTTCCATCGCACCCAATCTCATCCAACCAACCTTTCATGTAATGGGGATTAGACTTCATTGGATTCATCAACCCAAATTCAAGCCAAGGTCACAACTGGACCTTGACAACGGCGATGGATTATTTCACCAACTGGATGAGGCAATGGCACTCAAGGAAGCCAATGAGTCTAGTACCTAGATTTCTATGAACGGATAGTGGCAGATTTGGATTGCCGCAGACACCATCATATAAGATCTTGCATTATCATTCATAAGTTCCAAGATCACGGGATGGGCTATCAAGAATGGGACTTATTTGAGCACTTCATCGAGACTATTACCCTTAAGTTAATGGCCATGAGGCTAAGTCTAAGAACAAAAACCTACTAAGGATCATCAAGAAATCTTGATGAAAGCATCATATTTCAATCAAACAATCAAGTGGGTTGGAAATATGGTCCCAGACAGAAGAAAAATGGAAAAATCAGGTTGTGTGTTGACTTCAGGGATTTTAACAGAGCTTCCCTCAAAGATCACTACCCACTCCCTTCAATGGAGCAGATCTTACAAGTAGTGTCTACGTCAGAAAGGTTCTCCCTCCTAGATGGCTACTCAGGGTACAACCAAAATCATGGTGAAATAAGATGATCAATTCAAAACATATTTCACCACCAAATGGGGCACCTATGCCTATAGGAAAATTCCATTTGGATTATCCAATGCCAGAGCCACTTTTTAAAGGGTAATGGATATGGCATTCAAGGGACTGATCAACAAAATAGTGTTGATCTATCTAGATGACATCACTATTTTTTCCAAGAATGCAACAGATCATCTTTTCTACCTAAGGCAGCTGTTCCAAAGATGCAGGAGTTTTGGGACATCATTGAACCCCAAGAAATGCATATTCTTGGCCCACGAAGGCAAGCTTATAGGCCATATTGTATCAAAAGAAGGATTGGAAATTGACCTAAAGAGAGTTCAAGCAATAAGAGCATTGCCATTGCCAATTCATAAGAAGGATCTTCAAAGATTCTTGGGAAAAATCAACTTTATCTGCAAGTTTACTCCAAACTTTGCTGCCCTTGTTAAGCCAATAACATTGATGTTGAAGAAGAGCTTAGCATTTAGGTGGACAGATGAAGGTAAAGCAATTTTTTAGGCTATCAAAGAAGCCATATCACAAGCCCTAACTCTTATGAATCCATATTTCTCCAAGTACTTCATATTGTATGCTTTTGGTGGTAATGACACAATTTTTGCAATCTTAGTTCAAAGCAAAATAGAGAATGTACGGAACAGCCAATTGCTTTCTTTAGCCAGAGTCTGGAAGATTATGAGGTGAGGTACTCCTTCATTGAGAAACAAATCCTGGCGGTGATTAGAGGACTAAAGAATTTTAAGCATTTGGTTTCAACAACAAGATCCACCTATTGGTCTCCCATGCAGGAGTTAAAGAATTCCTTCTCAGCAAGGATCTGAATGAGAAGTGTGCAGGATGGATCACTCATGTCATGGAATATGACATTGAGATCAAGGTCACCAAGTTGGTCCATGGGAAGGGGTTGTGTGAAAAACTAGCCTCAGGTCAACAAGATGAAATAAATAGTGAAAAGGAGGTTGTTCTTGTTCTACAAAATGATCAAGAAGAAGGGAGAGATGATGTACATGCTCCTTGTTGTACCCAAGACATGGTGCACTTCCTTGAAAAAGGTTTGTGTCCTCATGGGATGAATAAAACAAAAAGGAGAAATTTTAGGTTACAGGGCCATCCCATATGTTCTGATTGATGGTGTCTTGTTCAAAAGAGACATCAATGGCATTTTGCTAAGATGCATTGGGACAGATCAGGTGGAGAGAGTGCTATAAGAATTCCATGTTGAAGCAGCTGGAGGCCATTTTGCTCCAAGAGTGAGAACACTCAAAATCGATAGCAAAATATTATTGGCCCGAGTGTTTAGTGATTGTTACACATGGATCAAGAGGTGCATAAATTATGCATTCTTCAAGGGCAAGGAAAGGCTAGCAGCACTTCCATTGCACCCAATCTCATCAACCAACCTTTCATGTAATGGGGATTAGACTTCATTGGATTCATCAACCCAAATTCAAGCCAAGGTCACAATCTGGACCTTGACAACGATGATTATTTCACCAATGGATCGAGGCAATGGCACTCAAGGAAGCCAATGAGTCTAGTACCCTAGATTTCTATGAACGGATAGTGGCAGATGATTTGGATTGCCGAGACACCATCATATAAGATCTTTGCATTATCATTCATAAGTTCCAAGATCACAGGATGGGCTATCAAGAATGGGACTTATTTGAGCACTTCATCGACTATTACCCTTAAGTTAATGGCCGGGCTAAGTCTAAGAACAAAAACCTACTAAGGATCATCGGAAGAAATCTTGATGAAAGCATCATATTTCCAATCAAACAATCAAGTGGGTTGCAAATATGGTCCCAGACACGGGAAGAAAAATGGAAAAATCAGGTTGTGTGTTGACTTGTGGATTTTAACAGAGCTTCCCTCAAAGATCACTACCCACTCCCTTCAATGGAGCAGATCTTACAAGTAGTGTCTACGTCAGAAAGGTTCTCCCTCCTAGATGGCTACTCAGTGGTACAACCAAAATCATGGTGAAAGAAGATGATCAATTCAAAACATATTTCACCACCAAATGGGGCACATATGCCTATAGGAAAATTCCATTTGGATTATCCAATGCCGAGCCACTTTTAAAAGGGTAATGGATATGGCATTCAAGGATCGATCAACAAAATAGTACTGATCTATCTAGATGACATCACTATTTTTTCCAAGAATGCAACAGATCATCTTTTCTACCTAAGGCAAACTGTTCCAAAGATACGGGAGTTTTGGGACATCATTGAACCCCAAGAAATGCATATTCTTGGCCCACGAAGGCAAGCTTATAGGCCATATTGTATCAAAAGAAGGATTGGAAATTGACTTGAAGAGAGTTCAAGCAATAAGAGCATTGCCATTGCCAATTCATAAGAAGGATCTTCAAAGATTCTTGGGAAAAATCAACTTTATCTGCAAGTTTACTCCAAACTTTTTGCCCTGTTAAGCCAATAACATTGATGTTGAAGAAGAGCTTAGCATTTAGGTGGACAAGATGAAGGTAAAGCAATTTTTAGGCTATCAAAGAAGCCATATCACAAGCCCTAACTCTTATGAATCCATATTTCTCCAAGTACTTCATATTGTATGCTTTTGGTGGTAATGACACAATTTTCTGCAATCTTAGTTCAAAGCAAAATAGAGAATGTATGGAACAGCCAATTGCTTTCTTTAGCCAGTAGTCCGGAAGATTATGAGGTGAGGTACTCCTTCATTGATAAACAAATCTGGCGGTGATTAGAGGACTAAAGAATTTTAAGCATTTGGTTTCAACAACAAGATCCACCTATTGGTCTCCCATGCATGAGTTAAAGAATTCCTTCTCAACAAGGATCCGAATGAGAAGTGTGCGGGATGGATCACTCATGTCATGGAATATGACATTGAGATCAAGGTCACCAAGTTGGTCCATGGGAAGGGGTTGTGTGAAAAACTAGCCTCAGTCAACAAGTTGAAATAAATAGTGAAAAGGAGGTTGTTCTGTTCTACAAAATGATCAAGAAGAAGGAGAGATGATGTACATGCTCCTTGTTGTACCCAAGACATGGTGCACTTCCTTGAAAAAGGTTTGTGTCCTCATGGGATGAATAAAACAAAAAGGAGAAATTTTAGGTTACGAGCCATCCCATATGTTCTAATTGATGGTGTCTTGTTCAAAAGAGACCTCAATGGCATTATGCTAAGATGGATTGGGACAGATCAGGTGGAGAGAGTGCTATAAGAATTCCATGTTGAAAGCAGTGGAGGCCATTTTGCTCCAAGAGTGAGAACACTCAAAATCGATAGCAAAATATTATTGGCCCAGAGTGTTTAGTGATTGTTACACATGGATCAAGAGGTGCATAAATTATGCATTCTTCAAGGGCAAGGAAAGGCTAGCAGCACTTCCATTGCACCCAATCTCACCAACCAACCTTTCATGCAATGGGGATTAGACTTTATTGGATTCATCAACCCAAATTCAAGCCAAGGTCACAACCTGGACCTCTGACAAATGGCATGCATTATTTCACCAATGGATCGAGGTAATGGCACTCAAGGAAGCCAATGAGTCTAGTACCCTAGATTTCTATGAAGGGATAGTGGCTGATTTGGATTGCAGACACCATCATATAAGATAGTGCATTATCATTCATAAGTTCCAAGATCACAGGATGGGCTATCAAGAATGGGACTTATTGAGCACTTCATCAAACTATTACCCTTAATTTAATGGCCAAAGCTAAGTCTACAAACAAAAACCTACTAAGGATCATCGAGGAAGAAATCTTGATGAGAATTAGAGGACTGGCACACAAAGCTCAAAACGACCTTATGGCTGATAAAATAACACCCAATAGATCTACAAGAAACTCTCCATTCAAGCTTATCTATGGGAAATAGGCAGTGTTGTATAGATCACTTGAGTTGCTAGCATTAGATCTCATGAAGCAACTAGAGATGTCTAAATTTGGACCAATGGAGGTCAGGTACGTGAAGCTAATAGAATTAGAAGAAACCAGAGAACACGCTCTTCAAGCAATAGAAAAGAATCAAGCCTCAATCAAGAAATGCTTTGATAAGAAGACAAAAGAAAGGGCATTCTAGGAAGGAGACCTTGTTTTGAAATGGGATGCAGATCAAACAAAACTAGGGAGGCATTCCAAGTTTGACATTATTTGGAGTGGCCCCTATATGATCACAAGGTGTAAAAGTAGCAATGATTTCCAATTGTCCACATTGGAGGGCGAAGATTTGTAGATTCTAGTGAATGGGATCTATCTTAAGCCCTAGTACTAAAAGGGAAGTCTCACCTTATACATATTAGTTTAGTTTCTCTTTCCTCTAAGTGCTTATGCACATTATCTTTTTATAGTGTAGATTGCTTTTCTCCTAAGTAGTTTGCACGCTCTGCATGTTTCATTTGGAGCATGTATGATTTCAAATTTTGTATATAGTTGTGGTGTTGTTTTGTAGCTAATATGTAGTCCATTCAAAAAGATAGATGAATCCACGACTCAAAATAATTTTCTACTCTCAGAGACCTTCATTTCGAGATTTCTTATGAAAATTGAGAGTGAAGGAATTCAGGCTCATGAATCAGAGGAATAATTAGTATTAGACCATCTTTCTCGGCTCCATGCCCAATGGATACGACAAGGCAATTGGTATTTTCATCTAGCAGGAAGATACCCTTATGAGTCACCAAATTGTTATCCATATTTAGCCCCGTGCCAAATATTGGATCAGTCACGAC
The DNA here is from genome assembly GCA_018340775.1 of Taxus wallichiana var. yunnanensis. Classification (NCBI taxonomy): domain Eukaryota; kingdom Viridiplantae; phylum Streptophyta; class Pinopsida; order Cupressales; family Taxaceae; genus Taxus; species Taxus wallichiana. The sequence goes on from CM031235.1 coordinate 170,993,395, forward strand.
CCCGCATAAAAGGATCCCTGGGAAACTCATTCAAATCCTATAAATTGGTCACATAAGGACTCAACCATGGAGTGGTGGAGGCTGAGAGAGATTGATGGACCCTGTACAAAAGAAAAAACTCACTGTCAAGCCATTTCCATGTCTTAAATTTGTTCTATGAGTTGTAGGAAGACCTAACTATGAGATAGTAGGGTCAAAAAAGAAGGGGCGATGCCACAGAGGAACCAAAAACAAGAAGGGCAAGAAACAGAGAAGATCCAAAGTCCTCAAGCTCAAAACGGTTTAGGAAAAAGCCCAAAATTACTAAGTATGGAGGAGGTGGCAAAAGGAGCCACATGTCCTAACGACACTTCTCCAAAGGTGAATCCAAAAATGTGAACCCAAACTTGTGTCGGACTTTCACATGTCCAAAACCCCAAAGAAATTGTAGGGCGTTGAAAATTCTTCAACTAAAAAGAAGATGCCAAGTGTCGACTGCGTAGAGAAAATTCAGAAAGGAAGCCTAGGGTGGAGACTCAAACTTGCACCAACCCTCCACGTAGCAAATGGTCAAAACAGAGTCAAAAGGTGGGCTTCAAAATTGGCTAAGTATAAAAGTGTAAGCAGAGAATGCCAAGTGTCAATGTGGTGCATCTCCAAGAGTTGGTCCCAAGGCGGAGACCCAAATGAGTACAAGCTCACAACATTGCCCAAAGTCTAAAAGTAAGAGGGATCATTGAAAAGTCCACAGACCAACGGAGGCTAAAAAGTGTCAACTCAATGCTCCTCTAAAGGTGAGCTTTAGATTGGGTTTTCAAATAAGCATGGTGCCTCCATGTGTTATATCAGAAGGGGCATAATCGGTTGAATAGTCAATGCATGAGCCAGGCCGGCGGAGGTTGCCAAGTGTCTTAATGGCACTGATTCAAAGATTGAATAAAGAAAAGGTTTCCAAACAAGCGCCAGACTACCACATGTCCTGGGAAAAGTGGGCCATCAAGGAGAAGTCGGTTCTTTTCCCCTTGTCATTTCAAAAGGGGTAAACGTTTCAAAATGGCCCACAACTCGCCCAAGGAAAAGGTCAGCTTGTGAACTTGAGTCAAAGCCAAAGCGGGGAGTCAAAGGAAAAGTGAAAATTTTCCTTTCATTCAAAAGGCACAAAGATAAATATGGAAGTGCATTCCCTAGCCAACCAAAAGGAGCCACGTGTCTAGCTAGAGCTTCAGGGCTATGGGATTTTGCATTTTTGCACAAAAAAAAAAAATTGTGGACCCGTAAGCCCGATTTTTGCTCTAATCTAGCTGCCACGTGTCCCATATAAAAAAGGGGACCCATTTTTCAAATTATTTTCCCGCCCATTTGTATGGACCCAATACAAAATTTTAAGGGGCATATCTTTCGACTCAGGGCTCAAAATATTGCGAATCTGACACCATTGGAAAGGTCTCACCTTACCCACACCATTAAGGTCTCGAGACTTTATTTTTGAGGAGGTTAGGTGAAGGAAAATGGAGGAAACATCTTCAGGATTTCAATGCAGGATCTTCTTTCCTTAATAACTAGATCGATTTGATCTATTTTTTTGTTTCCTCTTCCTTTAAGGCATCAAACCAAGCATTGATTCAATAAAGATGGATTTGGAGGTAGATTTCATCAAAAGCATTAACTTGAGTGGATAAGCTTCAACCTTATTTTCCCACTTCTCTCTCTCTTTCTTCTCTCTAATCAAATCTACAAATAAGGGGGTAGGATTCATTCCAAATGGTTGGACATTATTTTTTTAGGCTCCCTTGTCCTTCTAGTAAAGGGGTTTGTGGGGTTCATGCCTTCCATTAAAATTGTAATACATTTTTTTTTTTTATTTTGGCCATCTTGTAATTAACTATACCAATCCAAAAAGTAATAAAACACATATGTGATCAATCTTATATCCTTTCTTGCCTCTTTTTCCCTCATTTGGTCTCCCATTACAGATCTAGCTATCTCGTGATTTGTTTATTGTGTGCATTTTGATTGGTTTGAGTCTATTAGCAAAATAAGTGTTCATCATTCCTTCGGTGCATCACTTGGTAGTTTAGTTATTGCTTATTCCTTATACTCTTTTATCCCTATCTCCTTGGAAAGTTTTAGATTAGGTATTGAGATAGATCCTCTGTAAATCCTAATGTATACACCTAAACAAAGGAATAAGGAACCAACCTTCAATCTGGATAACTTTTCCATTTTTGCAAGGTCCCACACCTTGGGTAAAGTTCAATGTTAAGCAATCACACCAAATGACCCTGCCTTAGAAAAGAAGACCTGTATAACTCATTTGGGGGTGCTGTGATTTCACACTAACGGGACCCATGGCAGCTAGACAACCCCAAGCTAGGGAAAATAGAGTAGTGCATGATCCTCTAAATGCTAGAGTTTTTGTTGTTGAAGAGACAAATGAAATTGATTGGTGTGACAAATGTTTCTTACCCCACCCACCATGTGAAGTATATTAGAAAGTTGAAGAATCTGATGATGATGATAATGATGATGATGATGTATGCATGGTGGATTTCTCTACACGCTCACAGAAGGATCAACTTCAACTGAAGTAATAAGTGCAAGAACTGTTGCAATTTTTTGGGATTGCATTCACCGGGTACCTCTTCTTCCTCCCTCTCATGCTTTAGAAATAGATATGGTACATGCTTTTGAACTTCCTAATAATGATTTTGAGTACCTAAGATATCTAATGATTAAGAATTATGATGGAGGAATCCCATCAGAAGAGGATAGACAACTATTAATGAATGTTGTTGTTGCCCAAGAAAAAGAGTATAACACAAGAAGTAAATTTTTAAAGGGGCAACGCCTCAAGCCAAAACAAAAACCCCAGTCCTCACCAATGTCCTAAAAGAAACTCCAAAGAAATATGCATCTCGCAAAGGCCTTGTTGTCTCAAGTAGAACTGGTGTTCCCACCCATGCCCAAAATGTGAAAAATTTTGTGCCATCCGATGATTTTGTCAATCTTTCTCCAAATGTTGCTTTTCCCAAATACATTCCTTATGACATTTCCCAAGTCTTGAGTCAGATCAATATTTTTATCCCAATTGTTGAACTGCTTAGGATTCCTAAGCACAAGAAGAGGGATTTTGAGTATTTGGGATTTGAAGAAGATAGGAGCACTTAGAGGCAAAAATATAAATAATGCAAACACTCCTCCTCTAACCATTGCAGACCTAGAAAAACCACCAGCATTGGAGGAGATAGGTGAACCACCTAAAGTTTACTTAGGAACATCTTTGGTTGAGTCTCAATTAAATGTTGATCCATTTTTTACAACACTGATTATTAAGGATAGACTACTGCATAATTGTATGTTTGATTTTGGAGCATCATACAATGTTATGCCTCTAGAAGTCATGAATGAATTGAAAATTAAAGTGACAGCAGCTTATGGCAAGTGTACTGCAATGGATTCTAGAGAGGTGCCGCTTTAGGGTGTGTAAAAGGCTTGGTGGTGCAACTTAAACTTAACTTGAAATTTGATGTTGTTATTGTTGATTTCCCTACCAAATGGGGCATGTTGCTATCAAGAAAGTGTGCTACAATTGTTGGTGAAAGTGTTCGATGGATATTTATTTTTCCACCATTCCAATTGGAGGAAACCTTGTAAAGTTGTATCGAGAGAAGAAGATGTCACCTCATTGAAGATCCCAATAATGCTTCTTATGAAGTGTTGTATGCTCATGTTGATGCAGATAACTTTGTTGGGTTTGCTCATGGCAAAGAGCATAAGATTGATCAATGTAAATTTCTTGAACAAGTAGGTTTACCTTGGACCTTGTTATTCGATGGAGCTTGTTCCAAGTTTGTAAATGGTGTTAGCATTGTTTTGATTTCTCCAGGCTAGGAAGAGTTTGTTTTTTCTTTCAAACTCAAATTTGAATGTACTAACAACATTGCTGAATATGAAGCATTGTTATTAGGTTTGAGAATTGCATGGAAATATGGTGTAAAGGATATAATTGTCAAAGGAGATTCAAAACTGATTGTCAAGAAAATTAGAAAATTGTATTCTACTAAAAATAAGATAATGAAACAATACAAGAATGTGGTATGGGATTTGATTGAAATGTTTGACTCATTTAATATTGTGCACCATGATAGAAATTTTAATGTTGTTGGAGACAAGTTAGCGGTGTTAGGATCCATATTTAGAAATTATACAAAATATCTCCATTTTTGTGAGTATGATGTTGAAATACTAACAAGGCCATCTGTCCCCGACAACATTAAAAATGGAAATTATTTGATGATGATGCCCAAGTAAAATGGTTTCTTCAAAACCAAGGCGAGTTTCTTTGACCAAAATATAGATTAGGAACCAATGGTGTGTGTGTTCTTGAAGGAAAGGAAATTTTATTTGGCAAAGACATCATCTAGTTGAAGATAAACACTATCCTCAGAGGTTAGGTGGCACTTGAATCAAATTTTGATAATGTTGATTACATTATTAAAAAATTATTTCGGTTTCAAGATATGTGGAAGAGCATGACTTGGGAACAAAGGAAAAACCACGTAAAATCTGGTTAGGAAGCAACCTAAGCAAGGAAGAGAAGCATTCCTATGTTCAATTGTTGAAGAAATATCAAGACTTCTAGCTTGGTCTTACTCGAGTTGAAGGTATACGAGGAAGATTTGTTCCAACATGAAATTTCTCTTGAATCTAATGCCAAACCTTTCAGAAGAAATAGAGGCCTATCAATCCACTCATTTCTTTAAAGATGCAAGAATAATTGAAGAAGTTGAGGGATGGAGTGATCATTCAGCCCATAAGGTACTCATCTTGGGTTGCAAATTTAGTACTGTCGGGAAAAAGATTGTTGATATAAGGTTGTGTGTAGATTTTAGGAACTTGAATAAAGCATCATTGAAAGATAATTACCCTCTTCCAAACATGGAGGATATGCTACAATTGGTAAGTGGTTCATAATTGTTGTCCACTTTCGATGGTTTCTCTTGCTATAATCAAGTTTTTGTGAAGGAGTCAGAAAGAATAAAGACTACCTTTACCACTCCTTGGGGAACTTATGTCTATGTCAGGATGCCTTTTGGCTTAGTGAATGCTGGAGAAAATTTCTAAAGAGCAATGGATGTAGCATTTGCTGGTTATATTAATGATTTCATTGTTGTTTATCAAGATGATGTAACTTTGTTTTCCAAAAAAAGAAATGATCACTTGCAACACTTGGAGAGAATGTTGTTAAGGTGTAGAGAGTATGGCATATCATTGAATCCCAAGAAGTTCCATTTTGGAGTGCAAAAGGCAAAGCTACTTGGTCACATTGTATCAAAGGAAGGGGTCATGATTGATCCCGAGAGAGTGGAAGCCATTAGCAAGGTTCCAATTCCTAGAACTAAGAAGGGAGTTCAATCCTTCTTTGGAAAAATAAACTTTATCATAAGATTTGTGTCTAACTTTGTTGAGCTAACCATCCCCATTACTAGCATGTTGAAAAAGGACCAAGTTATCAAATGGGAAGAAGCTTCCATTCAAGCTTTTAATGGGATCAAGGAAGCACTAAAGCATGCCCTTATTTTGGCAGCTCCAAATTACAAGAAGCCTTTTCAAGTGTTTTATTTTGCTTCAGAAAACACCATTGCATCTGTTTTATTGTAGAAGGATGATGAAGGGGCTGAGAGACCAATTGCCTTTTTAGTAAGGCATTGCAAGGATCTGAGTTGAAGTACACCATCATGGAGAAGAAAGCATTTTCCTTGGTAAAAGCAACAAAGGTTTTTAGACCCTACATCTTGAGCTCTAAAGTTATTGCTTATGTTCCCCACACCATGGTGAAAGATATCTTATCAGAGATGGAGGTCTCAAGAAAAAGATGTAGATGGGTGAACAAGTTATAGGAATATGACATGGATATCCAAACCATAAAATTGGTAAGAGGTTTAGGCCTAGCTAATCTTATGGCTGAGAGAAACTTGTAGACTATTGAGGTGAATGAAGTAGAAGGAGAAAGGGTGGATGTCCTTGAAAAGTTGGTAAGCTCTGAATGGTACAAAGATATAATCTTTTATCTCATACATCTGTGAAGCCCTAAAAATTTGAGTAAAAATCAGAAAAGAGCTCTTAAGTTATCCTCTCAAAAATATGTCATTATTGATTTTGGGTTAGCTTGGAAGAACCCGGAGGGAGTGCTCTTAAGATGCATTACTAAGGATGAATCCCCAAAGGTAATTTCTGATCTCCATGGAGGGGTTTGTGGTGGAAAATTTACTTGAAGAGTTACAACACATAAAATATTGAGGGTTGGTTATTGGTGGCCAACTCTCTTCAAAGATACAACTCTATTGGTTAGGAAATGTGAAAGTTGTCAGCATTTTTCTGGAAGAATGAAAGCTTCAGGCTCCCTTCCTTTGCAGCATGTGTCAATTGAATCCCCATTTAAGCAATGGGGAATGGATTTCATTGGTGAAATTTTTGATCCTTCCAATGCTGGTCATAAATGGATTCTTGTAGCCACTGATTATTTCACTAAGTGGGTGGAAGCAATCCCCACCAAGAAAGAAACACACCAAGTTATCATGGACTTCATGTTGAATCAAATCATATGTAGATTTGGAGTGCTAGCTAAAATTGTTGCTGATAATGCCATGAGTTTCAAAGCCAAACCTTTGGTGGTAATTTGTAAAGAGTATGGAATCAATTTGACATATGCTTCTAACTACAATCCCCAAGGAAATGGACAAGATGAGTCCAACAATAAAAACATGTTAAAGATCATTAGAAGAACCTTGGATCTCGAACAAAAAGAAGTGGGGTGAGCAATCTGAAGTTTTCTATTTGGGGTGTAATCATCACATCAAAAGAGCTAATAGTAAGAGCCCATTTGAGTTGGTATATGGAACTCAAGCTTTGATGCCCCTTAATTTGCAATTATCTTCATTTTAGTTTGTTCAAAAAATTGAATATCAATAATTTAGTCCATATGATGCTCAAACCAATTAGATTATTGAGTTAGATGAAGAAAGAAGGGCATCCCATCACTTTGGCATGTGAAGATCGAGAAAATTTGAAGAAGTTATTTAACAAGAAGGTGCCTCCAAGAGCTTTCATCATTGGGGATCTTATGTTGTTATGAGATAGAAAGCATGAATATAAGGGAAAGCATGGTAAATTTGATGCATTATGGATGGGCCCTTATTCAATTGACATTCAAATTAGTGAAAATACCTTCTTCCTAAAATAATTAGATGGGGAACTGCTTGAATTGCTTGTTAATGGTAGGCATTTGAAAAATTTCCTTGATTGATTTCTCAAAATCAAGGTATACTCCATTGTACAGTGTATAGTCTTTTGGTTTCTTTCTACTTTCATGTTTTTTTTTTTTTGTTTTTCTTGGTCCTTGGTGGCCATTTTTAGTTTCTCGGTTTGTCCTTGGGGGAGTTGGTTATTATTGTTCTACTCTGCAAGCTTATTCTTTGACTCTATTACCCAATGGTTTGTTTTTGGCACTTGGTCTATTATCTATTCTTATGGCACTCAGAGGGAGTGCCCATCCCCGAGTTGGAGCCAATGTTGGTGCTTAATTTGTTCTCACCCCTTTTGTCCTTGAAATTATCCAAGTTATGGGATCTATCATCTTTCTATCTCCTATATTGATGCATGAAAAATATATCCTCCATTTGGTTGTCATGATCAGTCCCTTCCTTGGTCAAAGATCACTTAAAGTACATAATTTGTTTTTCGTTCCTCTGTCCATGTGAAAAGATTTGTAACTTGGGTAAAAATTCAGGTTTTTTCCTTTCCATTTTTCACAGTCACATTTTGTTTTCCCTGTCATTTTTGTCCAAAATATCCATGGAAACGTGATTGGATATGGCTTGTTGGATCATATTTGGGCCTTATATCATTTCCAAATTCTCTATCCTTGAAGAAAGATTCATTTCTGGGCGCAAATGGTGATTTTCCTACATTTTACGATTTGACGGGTGTATTTTTCCTAGTCAAATTTATATCTCAACATTTGTGGAAATGTGGCCCTTTCTGGTTAGATGCGGCTCAGTGGGGCACTTTGAAAACTCTAAGGCTTACTTAAACTCAAAACTTGTCCACATGGAGGGTCGACGCTCATCTGAAAATTCTCCTTTTGGTTTGACCTTGGAGTTGTGTTGGGGAGACACGTGGAGGTTTCCGTTGCCTTGCCCAGACTTAGACAAATTTTTCATGTGGTTGGTGTAGCTTTGGTGGACCATGGACATGTGGAGGGCCAACACTCATTTGAGGATCTGCCTTAGGGTCCCACCTTAACAATTGCAACAGGGAGACATATGGAGGCTTCCGTCGGCTCGCTCTATACTTAAAATTTTCAAAGAAATTTTCTAAGGCTTGGGACACGTGGAGGGACCGCGCCTATTTGGGGACCAGCCCCTAAGTTTTATTTTGAAGAAGCACCAGGAGGAAACTTGGAGGCTTCCGCTCACTCTGCCTTTGCTTGGAATTTTCAAACAGCCAAGGAAAAATGTCTCGGACCTTAGACACATGGCATCTTCCGCTGATCCTTCAAATTTTTGAACAAATCTTCCGGATTGAGATACGTTGTGAGGCCGCGTTTGTTTGGGGTCTCTGATTTTGGGGACCATCTCAAAATGTGCCATTGAGACACGTGGAGGCTTCCGCTAGCTCCTTTTATAGTGAGACTTTTCAAAGGCCAAAAGGTATTTTTCTTGGGCCCAAGGCACGTGGAAGGCCCGTGCTTGATTGGAAACTTTCCCCTGTACTTCTCCTTTGCAGTTGTGCCAAGGAAACACATGGATGGATATAATATAAAGTAGAGAAGGGGAAAAATCAATGGTTGTGCATTTCACCCGTTTTTCTGCCATTTTATCTCTAAGACTCCTAGAGATGCAAATACACGCTTTTTCATCATTTTTGATGAAATTCCTTATCATTTTTGTCTAAAAGTTTGATTGAATGGATTCAAAACTTAATTTGTGAGTCCAAGGATTGTTAAGATCAATATTTTAAAGTTGGAGTTGCTTGTGCACTTGTAAAAATGTGAATTACAGAGAAGATAGATGCGGGGCAAAGTTGCAGAGGAAAACAGGGAAAAGTATTGAATGATGAAGGTTGCAGAGCAAAGGATGGAAAAGGTGTTTCATCTAGAGTGAAAAGGATTGCTGTCGGACCCAACTATGCAAAGCCTCTGGAAAATGATTAAAAAGGGGATTTTTGCATGATAGAATCAAAATGATTAAAAGGACTATCAAAAAGGTTATGGCATGGCATCCTAGTCATTAGTTGAGGGTCATAGAAACATGATCAATTCATAATTTGTCCACCTGGTAGCATTTGGATGTGAATTTGTTAAATGTCACTTTCTGAGACAAATTGGTAACAAGAAAAGATCCCTCGAGTATTCTTCTCTTTGGGGGAAAATTGAGTGAGTAAAATGTATAAATGTAATGAGAATACTCTTACAAAGGGTTAGGGGTTTAATTATTAAGAGAAAATTTGAGAAAAGTCATCTTCCTGAGAGACCAATATGAGATAGCCTCTTAATTTATTCTATGTTAGATTTTATGTCATGTCAAGTTGGTTACAGATGTATAGCCAATGACAAGCACTGAGATTGCTCTATAAGTTTTCCTCTGCTTTGATGAATTTAAGCAATTTTGAATTTAATTTTTGTCAATCTTGGAGAAATTTGTGTCTACTTTGTTTGAGAATTTCTACAAGTATTTTTTCTTGTTCCTATTGTAATATTACATTGAAATATTTGTTAAATCACACAAGATCTCATCCCTATGACAGTTTTGTGGAATTTACAATTTCATTTCAAGAAGAGCCTTCATCTTGTGATGAGATAAATGATTTAAAATCACTTCATTGTCATTTTTTCATAAATATTATTTTTAAGTCTTTGGGTGTACCTTAGGAGTGATTCATCAGAGATTTTGGTGTTTAATTGAGTCTTTTAACTCGAACCTTCATGTTAGATTCTCAAAGAATTATGTGAAAACGTGTTATTCGTGGCCTCCATTGAAGCACACCTTCTTGTTAAAGGAACGTCTTAACTATTATGAAGTTTTCTGTTGTTGAGTTGTCCATTGTTGTGAAGTTTCTCAAAGATCTAGTATAATCAACTTTATCCTACTCAATCTCCCACCAAAATCATTCAAAAACCATGAATCCATCCTGAACTACCCCTTTTTCTCCTATATATCCATAAACAAACAAGATCTATTTACTTTAATATGTAGAAAAATCAGGATTTAATAATGTCTTCAGTAACCTTAGCCTTGTTTTGAAAGTACCTCCATCTTTTAGAAGTGACAACTCTTGAGAGTTAAATTATGGAGTATTAATCATTCTTTTCCAAGGTTTTCTTCATAAAACTTGTGCAAAAGAAGTATATCTTCATCTCCTTCATCAAATAGAGGTTACACTATGGGTCCTCTCACCCTATTCGAAAGGAATGACCTAAAGTAGTGAGGATAGGTTAAATCCTCTTGATGGTGTTATCCATCTCTCCCCAAATCTGAGTGAAAAAGGGCCAGTTATATCTCATCCCTGGATACAAAATGACACACATTATGATATATCTATCTCTAAGCTCCATGCCAAATCTGTGATGCTTCTTAGCTTAAAAAGGAGAACAAATTTGGATACCAACACAACACTTTGAGAGGGATAAAACAAGGTAAAATTTTAAGTGTTTCAAGAAATATTCGGTGATGATGACACCTCAAGGATTAAGGGATAGTACTTTCATACTCCTAAGTAGGAATTTAAGCCTTCTTATAAATAGTTTGTGTAATAAATCTCCTTTAAAATATATTTGAAACGTGGTTTCACACACCTCAAAAATGACGACACACACATATGTTATTAAATGTGTTTTTATTCCTTAATTGTTATTGTGGATTGACATAAAATAATGTGAGAAGAGTAACGTAAACCAAGTTTTTTTACCTTAAGACGATTTCCTTTATGTATCCTTGTGGTAGGTAAGTGATCCTCTCTTCAACCTTTGCACATGTGTTAGACTTGTTGAATGATCTCTCCAGAGGATAGTTTTGGCTTCTTCATGGAATTGGGGGCTATTTCCTACTTAGTGTAGGTATTATGTGAATTTTGGGTTGCATAAGATTGTCTTATAGAATTGGCACCAACCTTTATATTTTGAATATGATTGGAAAGACGTAACATGAAATTTTTTCGAATGTAATGCACGATCAAACCTTAAGAAAAATAAACCTTCTTTGTAGTGAGGTATTGAAATCCATGATTGTTGTAAACATGTTTTTGCTAGGATATTACTCCTAAACTAATAACATGTGATGCATACAAAAGTATAATGGTAAACATTGGGTACATTGAATTTTTACAAAGGAAAGTGTTAGTTTTATTTATATCTAGTAATTTGGGCTAATGTCTTTGATGTTGCATTTATTAATTAAAAAAACTACTACTTTTTCAGTTACATTTTGAGTGGTAAAATGGTGGACATTACAAATTGTATCGAGTGGAGGTTTAAAAATGGAGCCACCGATATTTATTAGTAATAAATCTTATGTACTTGGTTATGTGTGCATAGCCTATGTGTCATGTCAGTACATGTTATCATGTTATATGGATTCATTGTGATGCACCCTAGTCCTTTTTTGTTCTTGGTATATGGCTCATGGTACTTGCATATCGAATAGTGGGTCCTAAATTCCTTGTATAGACTTGTATTGTGACATAAACCACAAATATCTTTATATTAAATGGTATGCTGATTTTCTTATTGTAGATATTTTTGACAATTGCACTATGTATGAAACTTGTGAGATCATTATGAAATATATCAATATTTGGTTGTTTAATTCTTGAGTTCAATCCTTCATCGGTTATTAAGGTTACATGAGACATTTGATGTTAGAATATCTCATATGTGGCAGTATTTGACACTTGAGAGATTTGGTTTCCTCCTTGGAACAATTTACCTGGATTTTAACCCTTTCCATTTCCTTACATACTACATTATGGATATTATGTTGACTCATCTTGATAAAATTATTACAATGATATGAATTTTCTTTCAAATCATTAAATTTGTATTCTCTTCAATCTTGTATCAAGACATTGACCAATTCTATTTTCCTCTCATACCTTCTAGACTCTAACCGTTTGAAAAATGAAACAAACACCATTGAACTATTTGACATTATTAATCACATGAATTTCTAAGTGATAACATTTTGGAAGAGAACCTTTTGTTCCTGGTTAGGGTGAGATTATTTGGGTATATTGTTATTGTTGGATACAAATGTATTTATTCAAGCCATGAAAATATCTTACGGGATATTTGACTTAGACATACATTATGGTAGTTACATTATCTTTTTAGTATCATGGTTATATGTTATGATCTTTACTCAATGTTTTGGGTACCCCTGTTGGTGTTCATTAAAAGACGCATACTGAATTTGATGTGAATATTTCTATGTATTTTATTTGTAATTTGGAATTTCTATAGAACCAACATTTTATTTATTTGATTTATTAAGAAGCTTCGAGAATCTTGTTTATTTTTTGCTTTCTTGCAAGATTTTTGAAGTTTAAACGTAGCTACTTGGCCATTTTCTTTGGTTGTTAAGATTTCTTAGTTTTATTTATTTCTAGAACTTGAAGCTTATGGTTTTAAAGTCATTTGGCTAAATGTCATCAAGAGTGTAATGTGGATTTTCTTTTTTTCTTGATGAGTTGGTTTTATCTTGTTGTATGGTATGTGCATGTCATATGGGGTACTCCCAAGGTGTCATGACTGCATGCATGGTGCTACAGTAACATGCCCTTGGTTTTGAGGTGAAAGGGATCAATGTGTTTACAAACATGGAGTGAACTGGCCTCACTTGGATACTTGATATTCAATAATCATATAGTGGAGATACATATTATACTTAGTCCTCTATGTTTGAGAGACTTTTATGGTACTAATTCCTCCTATGGTGAAGATACACTTATTATATTTATTCCTCCTATGTTTGACATACATATGATAATTAGTCCTCTATGGTTGATAGAATTTTATGGTATCTAGGATTATTCTTGTTAGAGTTTCCTCTTTGACATGCATTATATTTTTGGATTTGATAGTAATTTATGTTGCTCCTTGCATCCTAGGATAATTTTTCACTACATCGTAAAATATAATTTATTCATTTCAAACATCAGGGTTGAGCTTGAGATTATGAACTCTTTCATATTTTGGATTACTTGAGAATATTTCAAGCTGTGGAATGCGGGACTAATCGAAAACCATACAGATGGGACACTTGATACTTTTGTTGGGTTATTTTAGATTCTTTAAGAAATGGTTGAGATGAAAGACTACATATTTCATTGACAGATATTTTTATACTTGGATTCTCCAGTAAATTATACATAGTGATAATTTTACTTTTGGTCTTGGGGACCTAACTATAGGTGTGTTTCATCATAGAAATTTTTATTATGTATTATAAAACCTCATGATATACATGTTTTTATGGAATATATGCTGTGGGTGAATGTTTTTGGGGTGTTATGCTACATTCCCCTCATATGTATGTGGTGTCCTCTTGGTGAGGAATGGTGGTGTTCTTATGGTAATTTTCTTGTGTCATCATAGACTTGTGTCTAGATAATTTTCTCTTCCACATTGATGTGGTGAATGTTATGTGTATACACTTTATTTTTTGTGTAATCGGTCTTTACTTGGGTTAAAGGTATTATTTTAATTACTTTCATGAAAATGTGAATTGGTCTATGTTATGGTTCTATGTTTTGGACAACCTCGTGTTGTATTACATAGTTGGAACACCTATAAAAAATAGTGAAATTATTTTTAAACAATATAATTAATGAGATGAAATTGATAAATGAAATAATTAATTCTAAAACATCAAACCAACCCACTTGTGTGTATGAGAAGACTAATAACTAGAAATACATTTATGAGGAAAACACTATAAAACAAGTTTGGATAATGAAATTTAGTTTGGATTCACCATGGTAGAGAGAACTATTAATCTTCACATAATATTAGAAATTTGGGAAAATTTCCAAAGTTTTTTTGTTCCCTTTGGGTCTCACATTAGCAACGAGGTATGTTCACTAAGTATCTTTATTTGACATTAGTTACCTATAAGTTTACGTAATCTTGTTCTAACCCTATGGATGGTCGCATCGAGGATAATTCTCTTATAAGGGGAGGGAGATGTAGTGTCCCCCACCTTTATTATACTCCCCTACTTATTTTGACTAAATACAAGCATGTGTATAGATAACAAGTAAAATAATTATAATTATAAAAATCTGACAGCCCAACCTAGCCCCCTCCTTCTGGTTGTGTCATATTTTTCCTTTGTCCTCATTGTAAAACGTGTTCATATTTTATATATGCTAGAAATACATGTTTGGGGGAAGATTTCTGCTTTATCTTCCGGGATGTTCATCTATGGGGAAGAGTACATGAACCTTGACACGTGAACTTGACACCAAGATTTCCAAAAATCAATATATGTATTGGTTAAATCATCCTTGTACATGGAGATATAATTGTAACCGTAATATCTCCTCATTTTAGTCTATACAAATCGATTGATTTGGATCTCGTAGTTGTATATGAAGCAAGTTTTATTGTCTTTGAAATGAGAGGAAACTACTTCATGCCACTTTTTTTATATACAGAAGAAGAAGGAGATTGTGGATTAGGAGGTGCTTCATTTGAGTGTATTGTCTAGCTATATTGATTTTTCTTTTTGTACTTATGATAACATGTGTTATGTGTACTGTAACCTTTACATCTCCATTCTCGGGATAGATGATGGTTACCGCTTTTTTCTCTTGCTCTCTTTTTTTTCGAGTAGTTATATTAAATAATACATTAAATGTGCCCTTTCCCAACATCTTTGTAATATTTTTCTCTATCACTCTTCCTCTACATGAAACCCATTATTTATCCATTCTCTACCTTTTGTGAAAGGGTTTGTTGAAAAGTTCATGTAATCTCCAAGAATGCATCCAAAAGTTTCATCCAAGCCCTCCACAATCTTGTGACCTTCCTTTTCAATCTAAAAATGAATGGTTTGTGAGTTTTTTTGTTTATTTCTTGATGGCCTGTTGAATGGAGGGAAGCCTATAAAAGACACATGGACTATTTGACATAGTAAATTAAAAAATGTGGCTTCATTTTGATACCTTGTATGCAGGATACGCACACCATGAATTGGTTAGCGGGAATGGGTAACTTTACAAAAACATTATTCATCTAAATGACTCCACATCGCATGCCAACATGCTTCCACTCTATTCCAAGATATAAATATAGATCGTGGCATGAACATATTCCAATATATATATATATATATATATATATATATAATAAAATTAAAAACAATAAAGGGGTTATTTGAAGATTCTTTAGTCCTCATGGAAGTGCGTTGAAACATGCATTTTTCCTTTTATATAAGATGAACACATATGTACAAAGTGCCACGTTTTTACCATCATTTTCTCCTTCCTATAATCAAAATAAATGTGTTGGAATAGATTAAGGAAAAACATCAAAGAGTGAAGGAGGAGGACGTTTATTTGATGTTGTAAGCTGTGAGATATGCCCATATTTTTATTTTCTTAAAACACATTGGGAACTTGGTAGCAAAGACATGGGCATTCACCAAGCATAACGGATATTTGTACAAGTATTTTGTTATATGTTCTATTTTCAAATGTCGAGTAGATATGTATGAAAAATATGGGACCATTCTAATGCACGTGAATATGATATAGAATGGTTTCATGGTGATGGACATGTAGAGTTCACGTGTTCAAAACTATATTGGAGCACCTCCCTTGTTGTCTCACTATGAACATGCACTATAATTATGTTTATTTCCCTTCATTGTGCCTCAATTCCCCTTGCTCTCAAATTTATAGTTTTCCTTCATAGTGCTAGTGCAATTCTAAATTAATGAACAATATAACTATGTTTATTAAAATTACTTGTTACATAATGGATATATTTACCTTACATCATGTAGAAATGTTATGACCATTTTAGTGTAAGCTATACTCTACAACAATTTTATGTGACAACTAGAACTTTTAGATGATAGAATTGGATAACTGTATCCACCTGGTTAGAGAATTAAACTTGAATTCTTTGTAATCCTATCATTTTTCCACCTTTCTAAAACTTAATAAAACATGAATTTTCAATGACGTACAAACCACTATTCCAAACCCATACTGGGTAAGTTATGGAATGATCATATTCACTGGTGACATGAGATATCAAGTCAATATATATAATGACTTTATTATGATCCTTTTGCCTTGTTTCCTTACACGTTTGGGGCCCTAGTGAGTTATTTTACCGCTTTGGTCAATTGTTAAAAATTGAAAAGTTAATTTGGTTTTGGCCCGCTATTTTGGCCCCCATACTGAGAAAATAAATTTGGTCACCACACACCTCTAGTATGTCTCTAGGACTATCATAATAAATCAATAGCTTCGATAAAATCACCTCAAAGGATTTTTGTAATGGATTTTTGTGGGCCTCAAGACATTTAACGATTAAGCCCAACTAGCATAATTACGATAAGTAGCTTCAAAAATAT
Organism: Taxus wallichiana var. yunnanensis; assembly: GCA_018340775.1. Taxonomy (NCBI): domain Eukaryota; kingdom Viridiplantae; phylum Streptophyta; class Pinopsida; order Cupressales; family Taxaceae; genus Taxus; species Taxus wallichiana. Next base: position 171,010,017 of record CM031235.1, read on the forward strand.
AGTGTCCATTTGAATTTTGGTCACAAGATTATTTTTTTAGAAGTCCAAAGGGTTTCCCGTAGATAGGGAGTCAAATGAAATTTCCATATTGTGTGTTTGAGCTTCAAAAAATGGATTTCAACCTCATTTTCTGGGACAATTTGGCCAAATTAGTCATCTTTATAATCTTGTAGCACTATCGAGAAAATTTTCATGGAAATTTCTCTGAGTAGAAAAAAAACTGCAAAACCTTTAAAATATAATTTACTACTCTATAGATCTCACCTGATGTCACTTGTTTATGTTTTATTGCTTATGTAAAATTTGGTGTGATTTTCTCTCTCTCCTCTCCCTATCTTTCTCTAGCTTAGAAGCAAAATGAAACTGCATTTGTGTTCTTACCTCTATTTTAATTTATTGTAAGTTGAAAACAATAGATATGTGAAAATGTTAGTCATAGGGGGAATGTCGTACAATGTTTATTTTCCCTGACCATGTTTATACTAACTTTTCAAGTTCCATGTAGCAAAATTAAGAGTGAAATGTATGTTGGAAAGATAAATTTAATGTTTATTACTAAAAATGTGAAATCAAGATGGAATTAGAATATTCTTGTATTTTAGCAATAGTACTTGTATTATTAGAGAAGAAGATCTCTGTCATGGCGTACATGTGTTAAATATAGTGATGGTGTAAATTTACTTGTAACATTACAATTCAATTGTATTGTATAATAGCCTACTTAGTTAAATGGGTTGAATCTTCATAATTTTGTATATTGGTATAATGGCGATATAAAACTTGAAAATAATTTTCTCGTAATCATATAAAAGAAAAATGGTGTTCATTAATAGTATGGCTTGTGATGGTTCCTTGAAACCTTTTTACGTCCTTTTCCACCTTGAATAAGTAATCATATGATTTCAACATAACATATTTAGTGCACTTATCATCTCACATGTTGATTTTTAATAGTAATTAGTGCATAAGAAGGTTAATATTTAATTGATATATTTTGCAATGACATTCGATATGTAGTTGGTCATGGTTGTCTTATAATACACTCAAATCATGCTTCCTTGATAAAATAGCTATGGTCAACCCTTCCTCTCCCAAGGTAAAAGATATGTTGCCTCTAGGTTACTTGGACATCTTGGTTATACACGAGTTAGAAAATTTTGTAAGAAGGAAATTGGTTACTCCATTGGACGGTGCTATAAGTCCATTTGAATTGTAAGTGTGTTTGGTTATCTTATTTTTCCTATTAAAAGAAAAAGAATTCCATACTCACCATGGCCATGAAAAAATCCCAACCTTCCCAAAATAAACCACTTTCAACTATGGAGAAAGATAGTGGTGGGTTATAGGTGTTGTGAGAAAAAGTGAATATTCATATAAATTTTACCACAAGAAACAATGACTAAAGATTTGAATATTATGGGCCTTTTTACTCTTCAAATATTTAATAAAGGACATATATTTTGTGTGACTCTTTCATGAGGTTAGAATACCATTTATGCCCCCTACCGCTTACCCATGGAGGGTCATGTTCCTTTTGCACCAAGATGAATTTGTCTCTAGACCTCTTAATAAGATTTTAATGGATGAAAATTCGATTTATGTTTCCTACCACTTGGAATGGTGCCCTAGGGAAACCTTAGATTATTGTATGTAGATTTTCTTTCTTTATTATATTTTTCCTTCTAATACTTGGGTGGTCAAATAATAATAAAAATGCTTTGTTATGTGGGACATTTCCCTTTGGATCTCTTAAATCTTTAAACAGAAACCAAAGCTTCATCACTTTGCATTTTGTTATGTTTGTGGAACCTATTTTCATGTTAGAGTGTGGTACACCTTCTACGTGTTACACGCGGGTATTTTTACGGTAGTAAACCATTATGGGATATTTTTGGGCCCATGGTTTTTCGAAACCCATTGTTTTGATACCCACGATTTTTTTCCCATGGTTTTGATACCCACGGTTTTTTATCAAACTACTTAAGAAATTGTCTATTTATATGGTCTTATGCATATGATAGAGAGACAAGAAAATGTATTGCATATGTGCTTTGAATTCGGGTGTGAATTCTCAGAGAGTTTTTGAGCATAGCTCAAATGGATCTGGGTTTTGTATTGAGAGAGTGGAGGCTTGTAATAAAATCGAGCAAGTGATTCTTGGTGGACATAGCCCAAATTGGGTGAACCATGTTAAATCTTGTCTCTCTGTGTTGTGTTATTTATTCTACACTTTTATTTTAGATTCTGTAATATTTTCTGCATATTAGTTTCTACTATTGTGATTCTGTAAGGGATTATTCCACATATTTTATCTCTTATTTCCTAACAATTGGTATCAGAGCTTGGTTTGGTTTGCTGAAGTGTTGAATCACAAGGAAAGTTTTTAGCTTGAGTGGGAGCTATGGAAGATGATGGAAGATCTAGGGTTGATAAATTCAATGGGAAAAATTTAGTCTTTGGAAGATGCAGATGGAATATTACCTTTATCAGAAGGATCTTTATACTCCGTTGTCTGAGAAGGTGAACAAACCCTCAAGTATGACAGATGCGGAATGGGATTTTTGGATCGGAAGGAACTTGGAATGATCTGGTTGTGTCTTGCATCTTCGGTATTATTTAATGTTTCAAAGGAAAAGACTACAAAAGATCTAATGGATGCATTAAGGAAGTTGTATGAAAAACCCTCTGCCTCTAACAAGATATTTTTAATGAAAAAGTTGTTTAATATGAAGATGTCTAAGAATAGTTTAGTAGCAGATCATTTAAATGATTTCAATATAGTTGTGAATATGCTAGCTTTGGTTACAATAGAATTTGATGAGGAAGTAAGGGATTTATTAATTATGTGCTCTTTACCTAAAATTTGGAATAACCTAGTAATGGCGGTAAGCAACTCGGTTCCAGCTAACTCAAAGTTGAAGTTTGAGGATGTTGTAGGGGTGATTCTAAGCGAGGAAATGTGAAGAAAAAGCTCGAGGAATCTTCTACTTTAGGGAATGCTTTGACAGTGGAAACTAGAGGGAGACAGAATAATAGAGGAAACCATGGAAAATCGAAAGATCGGGCAAGGTCAAAATTCAAGAGCAAGATTGTATGTTGGAATTGTGGAAAGTCTAGGCATGCAAAGAAGGACTATTGGGAGCTTCGAGACAAGAAGAAACAATAGGAAGAAAACAAGGAGGTAAATGTGGCATTGAGTAATGTATGTCAGGATGCTTTGATTCTTTCTTTGCATAATATTACTGAATCCTCGGTTTTTTATTCAGGGGCTTCTTTTCATGCTACTCCACATAGGCATTATTTTGTTGATTATGTTCAAGGAGATTTTGGGAATGTTTTTCTTGATGATGATGAGCCTTATAGTATAGTTGGAAAAGGTTTTGTTTAGGTTAAGATGTAGAATGAGAATACATGCCTATTGAAGGATGTTAGACATGTGCCTACATTAAGGAGAAATTTGATATCAGCAGGGAAATTGGGAAGTGATGGTTGTACTGTGATATTTAGATGACTCTTGGAAGGTTACCAAGGGTGCTCTTGTGGTGGAAAGAGGTAAGAAGGTTGGAACCCTGTATTTATCCACTGATAGTACTAATGATTGTAATATTGTGGCTTCAGATGTAGATACAACATTATGGCACTATAGGCTTAGTCATATGAACCATAAGGGCATGGACATCATAAAGAAGAATTTTCTTGGATATACGAAATAGGTTTGGATTTACGTGAGAAGCGTATATATGGGAAATAGAAGTGATTAAGGTTTCTCAAGGTTGGACCTACGAAGAAAGAGAGTAAGTTAGAGCTGGTACATTCGATGTGTGGGGCCACCTCGGGTATCATCTCTTGGGGGTTCAAGTTATTATTTTGCTTTTATTGAGGATGCAACAAGGAAAGTTTGGGTTTATTATATTAGAAACAAATCTAATGTATTTGATAATTTTGTTAAATGGAAAGCCTTGGTGGAGAATGAAACAAGTCTTAAGTTAAAATGTCTCAGGTCAGATAATGGAGGGGAGTATTACAGCAATGAATTTGATGATTATTGTTCTAAGAATGGAATCTGCAAGAAAAAGATGGTTCGAGGATCCCGAGAGCAAAATGGGGTGTCATAAAGGATGAAAGAACAATAACGGAACATGCTAGGAGCATGAAGATACATGCATGATCGCCTCTTTATTTTTGGGTAGAAGCGGTGAGCACAGTTGTGTACTTAATAAACAGAGGACCCTCAAGTGCCTTGGATGGAGGCATACCTGAGGAGCCTTGGTATGGTAAGAAAGTCGATTACTCATTTCTTAGAGTCTTTGGATGTGAGGTGTTTGTTCATATTGACAAGGATGATAGGACCAAGCTAGAGGCTAAATCTAAAAAATGCACTTTTATTGGTCATGGTGGTGATGAATTTGGATTTAAATGTTGGAGTATTAAGGATAAGAAAATCATTCGGTCTAGGGATATGGTCTTTAATGAGAAAGTCATGTATAAGAAACAGTTGTAGGAAAACAGGAAGAATCCAAGAAAGAATATGTAGTGGTAGAGGATCTTCTAGATGGGACAAAGTGACCCATGAATCGGTTCAGAACCTACTCAACAGAACCCCAAACTCCTACGGTGAGGAGGTCTTCTAGGGTAAGAAAAGAACCCGAACTTTTTTCTCCTTCTCGTTATTATTTATTACTCACCGATAGTGGAGATCCGAGAGCTTTGATGAAGCAATTTAGGTAGATGCCAAGTAGAAGAAGTGGGAGCAAGCCATGGATGAGGAGCATAAGTCTCTCATGGAGAACCAGACTTGGGATTTGGTAAAGCTACTAGAAGGAAAAAGAGCATTGCGCAGAACAAGTGGGTGTCTGATTTAAATATGAAGGAGGAAAGAAAATATATAAGGCCCGATTGGTGGTCAAGGGGTTTACACAGAAACAAGGTATAGATTTTGATGAGATCTTTTCTCTTATAGTAAAAATGACTTCTATTAGATCTATTCTTGGAATAGTGGCAGCAGAAGACTTACACTTAGAACAATTAGATGTAAAGACTGCATTTCTCCATGGTGATTTGGAGGAGGAGATATATATGCAGCAATGTAGAAGGATATGAAGTCAAAGGTAAAGAGGATATGGTGTGCAAATTGAAGAAGAGCTTGTATGGCCTAAAACAAGATCCACGTCAATGGTATAAGAAGTTTGATAGCTTCATGATGGAGTAAGGTTATATCAGATGTCATTCTGACCATTGCATGTATACAAAGAAATTTGAGGATGGAAGTTATATTATCCTATGTTTGTATGTTGATGACATGCTGGTTGTAGGTAAAAACATGCAGGAAATAAAATTACTCAAGAAATATCTAAGTGAATCCTTTGATATGAAGGATTTGGGGGCTGCTAGACAAATCCTTGGTATGAGGATAACTCGGGATAGGAAGGAACGGAAGCTGACTTTATCTCAGGAAGAGTACATTAAGAAGGTATTGGATAGGTTTAACATGTAGGATGCTAAACCGGTTGGGACTCCTTTGGCAGACCATTTTAAGTTATCAAAGGAGCAAGTGTCCCAAGACAAATCAGGAAAGAAACCATATGTCCAAGGTACCTTACTCATCAGCGATTGGCAGTTTGATGTATGCTATGGTATGCACTAGGCCTGATATTGCCCATGCAGTAGGAGCTATGAGTAGATTTATGAGTGATCTAGGTAAAGAGCATTGGCAAGCAATAAAGTGGATCCTTTGGTATTTGAGAGGGACCATGGGGACAGTTTTATGCTATAGTGGATCAGACACCACTTTACGTGGTTATGTAGATTCGTATATGGCTGGAGATGTAGACAACAGGAGGAGCATGACATGATAGTTATATTTACACTATATGTGGGATGATAGTAAGCCGATTTCATGACTACACGTGTGGTGGCTTTTTCAACCACGGAGGCTAAGTATGTTGTTGTCACAGAGGTAAGCAAAGAGATGATTTGGTTACACAATTACTTGAAGAGTTGGGGTAAGGGGAGGAAAAGAGATGATTTGGTTACACAACTAAGAATTTCTTGAGAGTTGAGGCATAAGACAGGAGGAAGATGTAAGTTACATAGTGATAGTCAAAGTGCTATACACACTGACCAAGCTAAGAACTCTTTGGTTTCCACTCATGGATGAAGCAGTATACATTTGAGCCTATTTTCACTTCTATGTGTTCACGGTGGTCCCGCTCACCGGTGAGCGGACAAGTCGGGTTCGGGGAAAAGACCCAACCGATAAGTCATGGGTGGTTTATTGACCCATGGGTAATGATACCCATGGTTTTTGGCCATGGTTTTGATACCCATTGTTTTGATATCAAAGCGCTTAAGAAATTGTCTATTTATATGGTCTTATGCATATGATAGAGAGACAAGCAAATGTATTGCGAGATGTGCTTTGAATTCGGGTGTGAATTCTGTAGAGTTTGTTGAGCATAGATCCAAATGGATATGGGTATTGTATTGAGAGAGTGGAGGCTTGTAATAAAATTTGAGCAAGTGATTCTTAGTGGACGTAGCCCAAATTGGGTGAAACCTATTAAATCTTGTCTCTCTGTTTTGTGTTATTTATTCTGCACTTTTATTTGAGATCTGTAATATTTTCTGCATATTAGTTTCTCTTTGTTGTGATTCTGTAAGGGATTATTCCGCATATTTTATCTCTTATTTCCTAACACATTCATATTTTAAACAATGTTAATAGAAGAATTAACTACTAAATGTATAGGTAGAAAGAATACAAGTTGAAAAAAAAACCTTTGAAATGTATGGTCTCTTAGCGCATAAGCACATTGATTTTTATAAAGTGATTAAAATGCAAACATGATTATAATATGAATAAAATTTTAAAAAATTACTCTTGATGAGCTAACACAAAGATGAGGAAACTCACAAATTGTAAAAAATGATGGATGGTTTGATGATTATTTTAAGTGGAAACAACATTTGTGTATTAACACAAGGAAATCTACGAAAAATCTAAATTTTTAGACCTATCCGAATGATTGTTAATAATTCAATATTTCCTTCTTGTATTCCTCTTTTCTGGTGTTAGAATACACTTGTATGAGTGATTTTTGGTGACAAGTTCATCTCATTTGTGGAATGAGTATGCTCATGAGGCATTGTTAGCATTACCCCTGGTATTTACTAATGGATTATAAGAATAAAATGTTACTTGTGTTATAGGTGTATAGCTATGGTTGGAATACATCTTTTTTTTTTTTCTTTGAGGTTGTGCTTATAACCTTTACTTTAGTTCACTGAATGTATGAAATGTGTAGGTGCTAGTAGAACTTACTCAATTGAGGAATCTACCTAATGGGACTGATTTCGACCCTAGTGGTAAATGGAGGTAGACACCTTATATGTTATTTAACCTAAGAGAATTTTTATGCCACACTTTGAGAGGGATCAAAAAAGGTAAAGTTTGTAATGTTGCAAAGAATATTGGGTGATGATGACACCTCAAGGATTAAGGGATAGTACATTCATACTCCTAAGTTGTAATTTAATCCTCCTCATCTATATTTGTCTAATAAATATCTTTTAAAATTTATATGAACCATGTTTTAACACACCTCAAACAATGGAGACATGTGTATATGTTATTAGATGAGTTTTTTTGTTAATTTTTGTTATGGAATGACATAGAATATTATGTGAGAAGGGTAACATAAACCAAGTTTTGTCTTACCCTAAGAGGACATCCTATATGAATCCTTGTGGTAGGTAAGTGATCCTCTCTTCAACCTTTGCACGTGTGTTAGGCTTGTGTGAATGATATCTTCAAAGGATAATTTTGGCTTCTTCATGATTTTAGGGGACTATTGCCTACTTAGTGTAGGTATAATGTGCATTCTGGGTAACACAAGATTGGCTTTTAGAATTGGACCCAACCTTTGTGTTGTGAATCTAATTGGAAACAAGTAACATGAAAAAATTATGGAATGTAATGTAATGCACAATCAAACCCTAGAGCATAATGAACCTCCTTTGTTGAGAGGTATTGAGAGCCATGATTGTTGTAACTATGTTTTTTATAGGATATTACTCCTGAAATAATAACATGCGAGGACTACAAAATTATGATGGTAAAAATTAGGTACATTGATTTATTGCAAAGGAAAGTGTTAGTGTTATTTATGTATGGGTAGTGGACTAGTGTCTTTGCTGTTCCATTTATAAATTAAAAAAATTGCTAATTTTTCAATGACATTTTGAGTAGTAAAATAGTGAGAATTCTAAAGCTATTATGATATAAATTATGGCATAGCTCTAAACCATTGGTTGATTTCATCCCTCATCAAAAATTATGATCAAATTTATCTTGAGAACTAATCTATGAAGGTATTTTAGGGGCCATAAGTTTATAGATGTGCTTGATATATGGTGCATTGGTTACTAAAGAGATAAACGTAGTGACAAGTACTAATTTAATGGGATCTCGTTATCCATATTTCACCCCGGGAAAATATTGGATCAGCCACAACCCCGCATAGAAGGAACCTAAGAAATCTCATTCTAGATCTTGTAAAAAGGTCACAAAAGGACTCAACAATGGAGTGGCGGGGTTGAGAAGGACTAAATGACCCTATGCAAGAAGAAATGACTCTGTCGGGCCATTTCCATGTCTTAAATCCATTTTTCAAGTTATAGGTAGACTCAACAATGGAATAGCAGGGTCAAAAAAGAAGGGGCAAGTGCCACAGAGAAGCTAGGAGAAAGAGGGGGAAAGAAAGGTGAAGATTCAAAGTTTTCGGGATCAAAGTAGTTCAGAAAGGATTCCAAAATCAACTAAGTATGGACGAGGTAATGGAGAGAGCCATGTGTCTACACGGCACTTCTCCAAAGTTGAATCTAAAAGGGGAAGCTTAAACGAGCATTATAATTCCACGCGCCCGAGCCTCAAAAGTATCACGGACGTTGAAATGTCTCCGACTTGGTGGGAGAGGCCACATGTTGGCTCGGCACAATTCCAAAATTGGAAATCAAGGTGGAGGCTCAAACTTGTGCAAGCCCTCCACATAGAAAATGGTCAACAAGGTCAAAATACGGATCAAGGACCTCGGAAAAGGATAAGTATAGAAGTATGGGTGGAGATTGCCACGTGTCCAAGCGACTTCCCCAAGGACAGATCCAAAAGTAGAGGCTCAAACTTGTGCCGGTTTGTCACATAGCCCAAGGCCAAAAAGGAGGGGAAAGGTCATTGAAAAGTACAAAGACCCACGGAGGTTTCCAAGTGTCAAACGTAAGCTCCTTTAAAGGCAAATTCTTGATAAGGTTTTCAAGCAAGCGCAGGGCCTCCACGCGTCCAGTCTCAAAAGGGAACTAGAGTCGGGTTGAATAGTCAATGTATAGTGGTAGGTTGGCGGAGAGTGCCAAGTGTCCAAATGGCACTAACTAAAGGATCAAATAGAGAAATGGTTTCCAATAGAGTGCCAAGCTACCACGTGTCCCTAGACAAGGAATACGATCCCACCTAACAAAGATCTTATCGAGAAATAAATAAATTGAGTGGTAGCCATGTGTCACCCCACGCCATTCCAAGAGAAAAATATAAAGGTCGCCTTTAGACCAATTCCAGCCCTCCACGTGTCCCAAAGGTCAAAAGGAGGCCCATTTTTCAAATTGGTTTTATGCCCCTTTTATGCGGACCCGATGCAAACTTCGAAGGGGCATATCTTTTGACTCAGGGCTCGAAATATTGCAAATCTGACACCGTTGGAAAGATCTCAACTTTTTCCATGCCATGGAGATCTGAAAATTTAAGTTTGGAGAGGTTAGGTAGAGGAAAATGGAGAGAACGTATTTAGGGCCATTAATGTGGGATCCATTTGCCCCAACAACTAGATTAGATTCGATCTACTTCATCGTTTCCTCCTTCTTCGAGGCACCGAACCAAAGATTGATGAAGTCAAGAAAAATTTGGGGTAGATTTTTTCAAAAGAATTAACAGTAGTGGTTGACTTTCAACCTGATTTTCCCACTTCCCTCACTTTCTTCTCTCTGATCGAGTCTACAAATATTGGTTGGGACTCATTGTAAAGGGTTGGACATTCTTTTGTTTTGCAGGCTCCCTTTTCCTTCTAACAAAGGAATTCATGGAGTTCAAGCCTTCCATTAAAATTTCAATATGTTTCTTTCCTCCTTTCTTTTTTGTAATGCATTGTATCAATCTATAGAGCAATAAAACATGTTTGAGATCAATTTTAGATCATTCCTATCTCTTTTTCTTGCATTTTGTCTTTCATTACAAATCTAGTTATTTGTGCTTTTATTATTATATGTATGTTTTTGGTTTGTGTCTATCAACAAAACCATTTTTCATCATTCCTTTGGTGCATCACCTTGTAGCTTAGTCATTTCTTATTTCTTATATCCCTTTCCTCCTTGTCTCCTTGGCAAATTTTAGATTAGGTATAGAGATAGATCCTCTGCAAGTTCTCGTGTATTCACCTAAATAGAGGAATAAGGAACCAACCTTTAATCTAGAGAGATTTTCCATTTGTAAGGTCCCACACCTTGGGGAAATTTCAATGTTATGTGGATCACACCAAATGACTCTGCCTTAGAAAAGTAGATCTATAGAAATCATTTGGGGGTGCTTTGTGATTTTTCACACTAACAGTTTTGGCATGCCGGTGGGACCGAGAAGTCTCCATCTTATTACAAGTAAGATTGATGTGGAATTCTTGTGATTATGACTTCTAAGAAGTCTTAAGATTGTACATCTGGCGACTCCAAAAGAAACAAATCCACTAGTTTCAGTAGTCCAAGCAAGTTCATGAGAAGAATACAAACACGGTCAAGAACCAGAGAGGAGGGATTATTTGTCTATCTAGACTTATCCCCAGACAGAGGGAGGGGAGGAAGAAGATCCCAAAAGTCTCTATCCCCACCAAATAGAGCCTTATCGACACCTCCTCCTCCCGCATTAGGCCATTATTTCAATCAAGAGGGGTGCTTAGGTAGTTCAGGATGTCTCAGCCAAATCCTTATGTCAATTTCACCGATAACAACCCACTCACTCTGAATGCAAAAAAATCTAGTGTTGATTGCAACATTAAAGAGTATCCCATATTTCATTGGGGAAAACTAGACTTCTCCTAGTGATCATGTCCAAGATATTGCAAATGTCTGTACAATCCATGAAATCCATGAGATGGAAATTGCAGTCAAGTTGATCACCTCTTCACTCAAAGGTAAAGCTTCACAATGGTTCAGGAGCCTTGAAGCAGGCTCTATCCAAAATTAGAACCAGTTGTGCACAACTCTTCACAACCAGTTTGGAGAAAAGGTGATAACTTATATTTTTGGAGAAACTAACAACAATCAAGAGATCCCGAATGAGCGGTTAACGTATTTCAACCTCATATTTCAGCAAACTTAGGACAGGATTCCAACAACATCGAAGCCCACTAATGAAGGTGCCTTCTTATACTTTCTTAGGGATTTAAATTATGATATTTCTTTAATGATTTAGTCAATGGGGGCACAACCTTACCTGTAGCCTATAGCCTTTCCATAGAGGTTGAGAATCATTTGATTTAGGCTGGTAAACTTGCTCCTAGGCCATCCATGCCTCTGTACATTGAGTTAGGAAGCCCAAGTACCAACCAAATGCCCACATTAGCCCCTGTACCTACTCCTAGGAGTCAAATCTCAACTAAATCCTCCACCACTTCAAAATAACTCTAGGAAGTCATGAAACAAGTTCATAACCTAGGGAATGAGCTAGTAACCATCAAAAGACAACAGGCTCAGAGTTCTAAGCCATATCATCCTAGGCTTAGTATCAATCCAGCCCCCATATCAGCAAAATAGACCACCAACCCAGGCTGTAAATCAGATTCAACACCAAGGGAAACCTCAAGTTGCTAGACCTTTTGGTCATATGATCCAAACATAGCTTCAACATCAAGGGCTTTGGTTCCAGCACAAAACAATATGGTATAGGAATATGATTGGTGCTTCCCATGAAATTAGCCACATAACCAATCAATGTGCTTTAATGGTGCACTAAATCAGGCCTTAATGGTGCAGACCAGTATGGTGTCACAAGAACCTAGCCAATAAGGAGACCAGCAGTAACGAGCTTAGCAAGAGGGACCTCCAAGTGAAACTATGCTTGTCAATTGGCAAGATGAGGACTTCTATGGGATGAATTAGTTCCCTTCTCAAAGTGTAGTTGCCAATATACGGTCCAAAAGGAGAAATATTGGAGAAGGAAAACCACCGAACTCAGGTAACCCTCAACCTTCCATCACTCCACAAGGTTTTAGTGCTCCAAATATAACTCCCAACATGTAGAACCAATCCAAGCCACCTTCCAAACCCACTAAAGCACTGGTTGTAACAACCCATCTGCAAGAAAAAAATGTGCTTGGGAAGGGGCAGCAAAAGGACAACTCATTCAATATCATTGAGAAAAAGAAGAGGTCAGGTGTGAACATTTCACTATGGGAATCACTGGCCATTCTAGGGAAGAGGGATCTATTGCAAACTACTATACAAAATTGGTCAAGCTCAAATCACACCCCTAACTAGCAAGAGAAAGTTCTTACCAATACAACTCAACATGGGGAAAACCATCGAGAACAACAAGGTAAGAACCTGAGACCTCCTCCATTCTATGTTTCATTGATTATTGGAGATAAATTAGTGCACAATTATATGATTGATTATGGGGCAAGTAGTTCTATAATGCCCAAGAAAATAGCTGATCAACTGGGTCTCTAATATGAAGTCATCTCTAGAGGGGTGGTGCAATTAGATGGGACAACAGTGAAAAATGTTGGAATCATCAAGGATCTAAGCCTCACTCTACATGCCTACCCTAATGTGATTGTTTTGCAGAATGTGTCAATCATAGATTTGCCACCACATTTTGCTTTGTGTTTTTCAGGGACTTCACTACCAAAATTGGAGGCTATTTGTCTCTGATTGATTGGTCAAATATGATCTAGAGAATAAGGAATGGGGCAAAGGCCACGATCAGATCTGAGCCCATTATTGATTATCATATTGAATCTTATATGCCTTGCCCAATCAATGCCAACTGCTCGCCTTTTGATCAAGAAGACCCCCTAAGCACTTGGGAAGCGAGATACCAAAGTGGGATATATCTCATACTTGAATCTCAATGAGTGGGCCAACAAAATAAATGCTTTTGACCCCTACAAGGAGATGGAAGAATCTGAGCTAGGTTTCTACTATCTACATGAAGAGAATCATCCTCTTCTTGACCTAATTAAGCTAGAATATAAAGATGACAATGAGGTATGGAAATTATTCTTTGATGGCTCAAGGAGTAGACAAGGAGCTAGAGGAGGAGCTATGATTGTGTCCCTCAAGGGTATGAAATATTATTCAACCTTTAGATTCTATTTTTCCTACTCAAATAACACTGTTGAATATGAGGCTTTGGTCCATGGTCTTCATTGGGAAAGGAAGCTAGGAATCAAGAACTTGCAAGTGTTTGGTGATAGTGAATTGGTTTCCAATCAAGTCAGAGAACTTAATGTTGTCAAGAATGACATGCTCAAGAACTACAGGAGTAGGGTATGGGATCTCATGGAGGATTTTGAGGCCTTCAGCATTGTGTCCATACCTAAGAAGGAGAACGAAGTTGCTTTGATAGGCTTGTAGTAGTTGGAGAAATGTTTGACATGGTCGATAGCATCAAAAGATACAAAGAACAGCCACATATCCATATAGTTGTGAGACCAGCAGTACATTCAAATAAAAAAATATGTTGGCAGGTGTTTGAGAGTGATCAATAGATCATTAATTTTTGCAAGAAGAAGATGAATTCTCACTAGAAATCAAAGCAGTTTAGATCGAAATACGGGAATCAATAGTATAGCTATATACAAACAAGATTCCCAAAGGATTAGTGACATTGGATTCTATCTTCAATCCTATTGATCAGTTTAGAAAAGAAAAGGCTAATATAAAAATCAAAGTAGAAGATTCAGATTCGGTCCCAGTTGGAGAAGGAAAAACGCTTCAAATTGGAAAAGTGGCCACAAGAATGAAAGGTATGAATTCATACAAGTTTTCCAAGAATTTCCAGATGTTTTTTCTTAGAGTTATGAATACCTAAGAGGTTCAATCCAAAGCTAGCACAACACACAATTGAACTAGACCCAATTGCTCGGCCCATTAGGCATAAGCAAAAGACCGGTCAATTCACACATTGAGCCTCTGATGAAGAAAGAGTTAAACAAGTTGATAGAGGAAAGTATCATATTTCCAATCAAACACTCAAGCTGGGATGTAAATATGGTCCTAGTTAGGAAGAAAAATAGAGAGATTAGGTTGTGTGTAGATTTTCGAGACTTGAGCAGAGCTTCTCTCCAAGATCACTACCCACTCCTTTAATGGAGCAAATATTGCAAATGGTTTCTAGATCGAGAGAGATTCTCCCTCCTAGATGGCTACTCAGGGTACAACCAAATCATGGTGAAAGAAGATTATCATTTTAAAATATCTTTCACCACCAAATGGGTCACCTATGCCTACGAGAAAAATGTCATTTCGATTACCCAATGCCAGAGCCACTTTTCAAAGGGAAATGGATAGGGCATTCAAAGGAATGATCAAAAAAATAGTACTGATCTATTTGGATGACATTACGGTGTTTTCCAAAATTGTAGTAGACCACCTTTTCCCCTAAGGCAAGTGTTTCGAAGATGCAAGAGTTTTGGGGTATCATTAAACCCTAAAAAATGCATATTCTTGGCCCATGAGGGCAGGATTCTAGGCCATATTGTATCAAAGGAAGGATTGGAAATTGACCCAGAGAGAGTTGAAGCAATAAGAGCATTTCCATTGCCAAGCCACAAGAAATCTCTTCAAAGCTTCCTAGGAAAAATCAATTTTTTCCGCAAGTTTGTACCAAACTTTACTGCCCTTATTAAGCCAATAACATTGATGTTGAAAAAGAGCTTAGAATTTAGGTGGACAACTAAAGGAAAGGTAATATTTGAGGCCATCAAAGAAGCTATATCACAAGCCCCAACTCTCGTGAATCCAAATTTCTCTAAAGACTTCATACTATATGCCTTTGGTGGAAGTGACACAATTTCTGCAATCTTAGTTCAACAGAACAAAGAAAGTACAAAATAGATAATTGCTTTCTTGATCAAGGTCGGAAGACTATAAAGTGAGATACTCCTTCATCAAAAAGAAAGTCTTGGTAGTAATCAGAGGATTAAAGAAATGAAAGCATCTATTTTCAAACAATAAAATCCAATTGTTAGTCTCCCATACAGGAGTTAAAGACTTCCTTCTCAGCAAGGATTTGAATTAAAAACACGCAGGGTGGATCACTCATGTCATGGAGTATGAAATTGAGATCAAGGTCACTAATTTGGTCCATGGGAAGGGATTGTGTGAAAAACTAGGCTCAGGTCAACAAGATGAAGCAAACAGTGAAAAGGAGGTTGTTTTTGTTCTACAGAATAATCAAGAGGAAGAAAATGTTGATGTACCTGCTCCTTGTTAGACTCAAGACATGGTACACTTCCTTCAAATAGGCCTATGTCCTCATTAGATGGGTAAATCAAAAAGGAGACATTTCAGACTGTAGGCCATCCCATATGTTCTTATTGATGGTGTCTTGTTCAAAAGGGACATAAATGGCATTCTGCTAAGATGCATTGGGACAGATCAGGTTGAGAGAATGTTACAAGAATTCCATGTTGGAGCAGTTGGAGGTCATTTTTCTCCAAGGGTGACAACACTCAAAATCATGAAGGCAGGTTATTATTGGCCCAAAGTGTTTAGTGACTGCTATGCATGGATCAAAAGGTGTAAGAATTGTGCATTCTTCAAGGGCAAAGAAAAGCTAGCAGCACTTCCATTGCACCCAATCTCAGTTGACCAACCTTTTATGCAATGGGGATTGGACTTCATTGGAGTCATCAATCCAAATTCAAGCCAAGGCCACAAATGGATTCTGACAGCAACAGACTATTTCACCAAGTGGATTGAGGCAACGACACTCAAAGAAGATAATGAGTCTAGTATACTATATTTCTATGAAGGGATAGTAACAGATTTGGAGTGCCACCACCATTATACTAGACAATGCATTGGCATTCATAGGTTCCAATATTACAAGATGGGCTGTCAAGCGGGATTTACTTGAGAAATTCATCAAACTATTACCCTCAAGGTAATGGCCGAGTTGAGTCCACAAACAAGAACCTGCTAAAGATCATCAAAATAACTCTTGATGAAAATAAGAGAACCTGGCACACAAAGCTCAAATTGGCCTTATGGGCTGATAGGATAACACCCAAGAGATCTACATGAAGCTCTACATTCAAACTTGTCTATGGGAAAGAGGCAGTGTTGTATATATCACTTGAGTTGCCAACATTGGAGCTCATGAAACAACTAGAGTTATCTAAATTTGAACCGATGGAGGCCAGTGTAACATCCCGACTTTTGGAACTCAATATCAATAATAATCTGTTTGGTTGTTTCTTCTTGGTTTTTGTTTGTGTTTTCGTTAGTCATTCATCAAAGGTATGAGTATACAACACAAAGGAATGGACATTCATCCATATACCCATATGGGTATGATCATAGGTATGCAAGCGTATATACTTATTTATATAAGCTAGCATAGTTGTGTGCATACACATGTGAGTATACGCACAAGTTCCCACTCTTCCATGAGTTAGCACTCACCCTTTTGATTCGGTGACAGTGTTTTGGTAGCTTCCGGTGTGATATTATTTAATATCATTTGCTAGCCTAACTAACCTAATATATAGGTTACATGATCTAACCTAAGCCTAATTTATGATGGTATGTTAGCAACATAACCGAGTGTCAAAAGATTATCTAGATGTTTTTGACTCAACCGTAATAAATGCATGACATTTTAATTTGCTTGGTTAATGAGCTCAACATTTAAATAATGCTTAATTGGAATGATATTTTGTGGAATTCAAATTATGAATTATTTTGGCATTAACATATGTGTTAATTATTCCTCTTGGAATGTGGCACATAGTTTTATTTAAATAAATAAATAAAAATTAAACTTAGCCTAAAGCTAAGTGGAGGCATTTTTGAAGTTTAATTACATTTAAATGGATTTTGGAATCCATGAAATAAAGGAGAGTTAGGTTTTGATTTTTACCATTTAGCATGGCGTGAAGAGAGGAGGAAGTAGAGGAGAGACCATGTCAAAAAAATCTAGAGGATTTCATGGAAGTTTTATGGCCATCTGGAGCTGATTTTGGGCCTGTATTTTGGGATCTTGCCATTCTTTATTGCAGCAATGTTGGGGAGAAATTTTCTAGAAAAATAAATAAGGTTTTGGAGTTTTATTTTGTACGGTGTGGAGCTAAGAAGCTGGAGGAAGAAAAATAGAGAAGGAAAGAGGAAAGCACAAAGGGTTTTTGATCTTCTTCATCTCGAATCTTTTAGGAAAGGGTTTCTTATTTTTGTCTATGCAATATTTTACAAATAAATGCATATTCAAGTTTATTCCTCTTCTAGGTAATGAGAAATATGGATTATCTATTGTGGGTATTAATATTTTCAAATCAATCCTTTATGGGTATTTGGAAAATGTGTTTATTTTATTATGGACAATATATATTTCAGATATCTCATGTATGAGAGCCAGAGATTTCATTTTTTAATCCTTACTTGATAAATGGAATCCATGAGGTTATTCATTTGGTTGTTGAGAGAAGATTTCTTGACATTTTCGCTATGGGTTTTGGACTGGTCTCCAGGCTACATTTTTAAATGTTGGAATGCTGCATTTTGTTGATTCATTGGTCTACTACAGCTGTTATAAGTTTTGTTATTGCTGTTGTAACAACTGCTAGAAGCGTTGCTTTCTTTATGGTTTTATTGTTGTTGTAACAACTGCCGAAGTGTTGTTTTTTTATTAAATTATTGTTGCATTCGTTGCTGCAGTACTGGCTGTTATGGCACTCAGTTTTGGTTAATTCCTTGTTGCGTTCTATTAATATTTGATGTGTTGTTCTGCTGCAACATTAGTTAACAAAGCATGGTGCTTTGGGGTATTTTATACGCTACAGATTCATTGTTAGATTGTTGTTTTATTTGTTGTAGTGTTTTTCTGCAGTGTTTGTTGCTAGTATGTTGCATTTTGTCAAATGATTAGTGTGCAATCATTTGGCTAGAATATTTAAAGAATCATGTGTTGTGACATTACGTCAAACAGTTGATATGCAATCTTTTATTGGCATAAATACATGAGTATGGATTATGGAATTTTATCATGTTGCTGAAATGAATTCGTTGGAATTGAAGTGAATATCTTTATGGCATTTTATTATGCTGCTGGAACAAATTCGTTTGAATTTATGTGAAGTTATTTTATGGCATTTTATCATGCTGCTAGATTGGATTCATTGGAATTTATGTGAAATTATTTTATGACACTTTGTCATGCTGCTGAAATGCATTCTTGGATTATATTGGAAGTTTATATTATGACATTTGGTCATATGGATCTCATGCATTCTTTGAGTATAAAGGATTTGTTGTGCCTTTTGAAAATGCATTATGTTGCTGATCTGATTTGGCATGTTGTTCATTCTGAGCTTGTGAAGTGAAGTTCATGACATGAAATTTTTCATACAATTAGTATGCATTCCTTAGATATATGTGAAATTCATTATATGACATTTTGTCATATGGTTGGCATGCATTCTTGGGTATAAAGGATCTTTGTTCCTCTTGAAAATTATGTTATGTTGCTGATCTGATTTGGCATAAAGTTCATTGTAAGAATTGTAAAGTGAAGTTCATGTTGATGCTTTGACAATTGCTTATCATGCCTTCTCCTTTTTATATGGAACCTATATGTGACATTTCTTCAAATAGTTGGTATGTTGATTTGATTTGGCATGAAATAATATTATGAAATGCATTATGTAATCAGCCTTATGTGAGGTAAGTTTTATGCATTTTCATGTAAGATGGTTAAAGACACCACTCTTGAAAGATATTCTAAACTTGGTTAGTTCGTGCATGTATACATGCTTTTTGAAATCATTATTATAATAATGAATGAATTAGTATGCTGATGCATGACTGTATATTCTGAATACGTTTTCATTTGTAGAATACTACATATATGAAAATGGAAATCCTTGCCAGTTTAGTTTGAGCTGACCCCTTTGTGGAAAATATAGGCCATTCTGGAGATAAGGGAAAGGAAAGAATTTGAAGGGATTCAAGCTGATTTCAGATCTTGATTAGTTACTTTTATATTTTAGTTATGGAATAAATTGTACTTGATGTACTGCTAGAATAATTAGTATATTATATAAGCTTATGAGGCTCTTTGCCATTACATGTAACCTTATAAGATTGTACTGAGATATTGAAAATAATGAAATGTCCTTTGGACTCAAAGCTGATTTTTAGCAATATGTTTAGCACATATGATTTGTTTGTATAATTTTATGATTTGATTATGTGAGAAATCAACATATCAATTTAATAACGGGAATAATGGGAGTAAAAAAATGGACCTTAGTTCTCGAGGTCCTTACACTTGGTATGTGGAGCTGATGGAATTAGAAGAAACCAGAGAACATGCACTCCAAGCAATAGAGAAGGATCAATCCTCAATCAAGAAATGCTTTGACAAGAAGGCAAAAACAAAGACCTTCTAGGAAGGAGACTGGTTTTGAAATGGGATGCGAGATCGGGAAAAACTAGGAAGGCATTCCAAGTTTGATGCCATTTGAAGTTCCCCTTACATGGTCAAAAATGTAAAAGTAGCAATGCTTTCTAGTTATCAACATTGGATGGTGAGGAGTTGTAGATTCAATGAATGGAATCTATCTTCAAAACTCTTGCTAGAAAGAAGGTTCTCACCGTGTATATATTAGTTTAGTTTCTTTTCCTCTAGGTTCTTGTACACATTGTCTTGTTGTAAGTTATGTTGCTTTTCTCCTAATTGCTTTACATGCTATGCATGTTATATTTAGAGCATGTATGATTTCAAATTTTGTATATAGTTGTGGTGTAGTTTCGTTGCTCTTATGGAGTCCGTTTAGAGAAGCAGATGAAGCCCGGGTCAAAATAATTTTCTACTCTCGAAACCTTTTTTTGAGATTTGTTATAAAATTGAGAGTGCAAACAAGTGGGCTCATCAATCGAGGTAGAAATGGTATAAGACCATCATTCTCGACTTTATGCCCAATGGATATGATAAGAAAATTGGTCTTTTCATCTAGCAGAAGATACCCCTGTGAATCACCAAATTGCTATCCATATTTCAACCCCGGGAAAAATATTGGATCAGCCACGATCGCATAGAAGGGCTGAGAAATCTCATTCGAGATCTTGTAAACAAGTTGCAGAAGGACTCAACAATGGAGTGTGGCGGGCCGAAGGACTAAATGACCCTATGCGAAGAAGAAACAACTGTCGGCTGTTTCCATGTCTTAAATCAATTATTCAAGTTATAGGTAGACACAAAGAATGGAATAGCAGGGTTAGAAAAGAAGGGGAGTGCCACAGAGAAGCCGGGGAGAAGGAGGGGGAAAGAAAGGTGAAGATTCAAAGTTTTCAGGCTCAAAACATTCGAAAGGAGTCCAAAATCAACTATGTATGGAGGAGGAATGGAGAGAGCCACGTGTGTTTGCGGTGCTTCTCCAAAGTTGAATCCAAAAGGGGAAGCTTGAATGAGCGCGACTTCCACGCATCTAGAGCCCCAAAATTAGCACGGTCGTTGAAAAATCTCCGAGTCGGCGAGAGAGGCCAAGTGTCGGCTCGTATTTATTCCAAAATGGGAAATTAAGGTGAAGGCTCAAACTTGCACCAACCCTCCATGTAGCAAATGGTCAACAAGGCCAAAATGTGGATATGGCGGGCCTCAGAAAAGGCTAAGTATATAAGTATGGGTAGAGATAACTACGTGTCCAAGCGGTGCTTCCCAAGGATAGATGCAAAAGAGGAGTCTCAAACTTGTGCCGTTCACAACGTAGCCCAAGGCCCAAAAAGGAGAGGAAAGGTCATTGAAAATTACAAAGACCCATGGAGGCTTCCAAGTTTCAAACCGACGCTCCTTTAAAGGAAAATTCTTGATCGGGTTTTCAAGCAAGCACAGGCCTCCACGCATCTAGTCTCAAAAGGGAACCAGAGTTAGGTTGAATAGTCAATGTATGGTGGCAGGCCGGTGGAGAGTGCCAAGTTTCCAAATGGCGCTAACTCAAGGATCGAATAGAAAAAGGGTTTCCAATAGAGCGTCAGGTTATTGTGTGTCCCCGAACAAGGAATATGATCCCACTAAACAAAGAACTTAGCCGAGAAATAAAGAAATTGAGTGGGCCGGTAGAGGAAGCCATGTGGCACCCCACGCCATTCTAAGAGAAAAATACAGAGGCCACCTTCAGACTAGTGTCAGCCCTCCATGTGTCCCATAGGTCAAAAGGAGGCCCATTTTTCAATCTAGTTCCCCCCTTTTGTATGGACTCAATGCAAACTTTGAAGGGGCATATCTTTTGACTCGAGGCTCGAAATATTGCAAATATGACACCGTTGGAAAGATCTCAACTTCATCCACACCATGGAGATCTAAAACTTTAATTTTGAAGAGGTTAGGTATAGGAAAATGGAGAGAAGGTCTTCAGGGCCATTAATGCGGGATCCATCTACCCCAACAACTAGATCATATTTCCTCCTTCTCCTTGAGGCACCGAACTAGAGATTGATGTAGTCAACATGGATTTGGGGTATATTTTGTCGAGGCATTAACATCGGTGGTTGAGCTTCAACTTGCTTTTCCCACTTCCCTCTCTTTCTTCTCTCTGATCAAGTCTATAAATATCAGTCGGGACTCATTGTAAAGGGTTGGACATTATTTTTTTATAGGCTCCCCTTTCCTTTTAATAAAGGAATTCATGGAGTTCAAGCCTTCCATTAAAATTGCATATGTTTCTTGCCTCCTTGCTTTTTTGTAATGTATTGTATCAATCTGTAGAGCAATAAAACACATTTTTGATCAATTCTAGATCCTTTTGTCTCTTTTTCTCGCATTTGGTCTTTCATTCCAAATATGGTTATCTGTGCTTGATTATTGTATTTATTTCATTGGTTTGTGTCTATCAAGAAACCATTGTTCATCATACCTTGATCGGTGCATCACCTTCTAGTTTAGTCATTTCTTATTTCTTATATCCCTTTCATCCTTATCTCCTTGGCAAATTTTAGATTAGGTATAGAGATAGATCCTCTGCAAGTTCTCATGTATGCACCTAAATAGAGGAATAACGAACCAGCCTTTAACTGAGAGTTTTTCCATTTGCAAGGTCCCACACCTTAGGGAAAGTTCAATGTTATGCAATCACACCAAATGACTCTTCCTTAGAAAATTATATCTATAGAACTCATTTGGGGGTGCTTTGTGAGTTCACACTAATAGGCTCATGGTACCTAAGAGTTGAACAAAATACATTTAGGTTAAGTCAATTATTGTGTAAAAGGAAAAATACAATAAAATGATTATTTTCAAGTGCTTTAGGTACAAATTTTGGGTATTATAAATACAAATCATAATATAATAATATTTTTTGTTCTAGATAATGAGTAACCAACTCCTTATCTATGAGATAAAATTTAAACTAAGGAGAAAAATCCTTACACTTTTCTTCCAACTTGTGCTTTGCTTTATTATTCCTAATATTAAATAAATCTATAACTAATTAATCTTTTCTAAAATATACACCTAATTTATTTTTATTTTTTAAACATAATAAATCATAAACCCTTTCTCTAACAATCCTTTCCAACTACATTTAAAATCCCAAATGTATAATAACAACTCTAAATTTGTGTTCCTTTTACCAAATATTATACATTTACAAACCCATACCAATTGTTTTTTTAGGTGATTTTAAGCCCTACTATGTTCAACAAAACTTTCAATCTCATTTTTTTCAAGTTGGTAATATTAGTTATCATTATAAAAAAATAGAAATTTAATTCATTAATGGTTTAAAATAATATGAACTATGAGGTAAAATTAAATTACCGTCATTTTCCCATAAATGAAGCACGTAAAACTTTCAATGCAATCTTGATTAAAGTGAATTTCCTTTATACAAAATTTCTTTGTGGTTGTCCAAATGTTGACATTGTTCTACCCAAGTGGTTCATGTTGACCTAAACTTTATATTATTTTTCCACATTATAATAGGGATTAATGTACTCTACATGTGATTATAATAGGTTTAATATTGATCTATAATTTCTGAGTAATATATCCAAAAGAACTCATATCAAGGGGTTTTTGTAGAGATGCAATATTTGCTGGGATGTGTAGTTTGAGAGTGAAATAAAAATTTTCCCTGATAATGAATTTGAGTATAGATTAAAGTAGGGTCAGTTTTTGCTATGAAAAACTCAATTTAGCAGGGACAAAAACTTATAGATTGTTCAAATAGCACCGAATATTTCAAGTGTGAGAGATTTCCTATAGAGGAGTTAAGTGGTGAACATTTTTAAGGTGGCCTAGCTGAGTTAAGGATACGAGTAAACACTACTTACATTCCTTAAAGTAGAGGAAATATTTCTCGTTGGAAAGAAATGGCTAAATAATTTTGGCACTCGACAGAAGTTGATGGGAAATATTCAAAATAGTTTCTTCTTGTTATTTACGCTCAATATAAATAAGAAGCATTCTTAATGAATAATGCATTAATATTGTGAAAGGAGAAGAACAAGAACTTGAATCCCTCCACCATGGAGGATATGGAATTTGATGGGTCGGTTTCCATATTTTCAACTACAACCATATGCAAACTATGGCTCCTAAATTATTTACAATGGAATGTACAAAGTTGTATATTTCTCTTAATCAATGGCAATTTGATTTTTGATAATGTAATTGTAAATGATCCATGGTTTGCATTGACGAATCATCTTTAAACTATATTAATAAATTTGATACTTTAAAATGTCAACTGATTTTGATTTCTTCCAACATTATTTGTATTTGCATTTTATAAATTTAAATTTTTCATGTAGGTTCAAGCCTACTTGTTAAGGAGGGATGTTATAAGAGTTTATCCTCCACTTAACCTTGGTTTTCAAGAATAGGAGAACCTCCATGTAATCGAGAGGAGTTTTTGAAATATGCATGCATGTGCAACATGTAATTTCTCCGTAGTTTTTAGCAAAGATAAGATTAGATTTATTCATACTTTATTTTAACTCCAGCTTTGTCTTCTTGTTAGGAAATTTAAATAAAATAAAACGATTTATTTTATGCATGCACACCATATGGGTAGATTTAAAATAACAATTCAGATTTAGAAAGTCCACTTTAAGGGTAGTTTTAGTTGAGTTTAGAGGGAGTTATTTTTATTTAATAACCAAAATTGTATTTTCTTTGCATGCACACACAAAAGTGTAAAATCTGCATGTAGATGTAGATGAATATTATGTGTGTAATACACACAACCGCAAACATAGATTTATTTTTATGAGATGAATCTCTTACAATGACAAAGTGAATTAATAAAATGGTTTATACACAATAGTTCTAGTTTTATTTTTGATTACTATGCTTTTATTTGCAAGTTATTTTACTGTTTTGTTTATGTTTTTCATTGTTTAAGATTACAGATTTTCTACAAATTAGTATCGGAGCGTTGTTTTTGTAGTTGGTTATTAAATTTATAGAATTCTATGACATCTACATCTAGTATGGAGACACTATATTTTAATGAAATAATTATGAGTACTCGTCATTTACGATGAAGGCGTTATTCGATCTCGGGATGTGTGGGAGATCATAGAGAATGGGTACAAAGAGCCCCCAAATACAACAACATATAACGCATTTTCTCAAGAAGAGAAAGATACTTTGAAGGAGTTACGGAAGAAATATGAAAAAGATATTTTCTATATTCATCAAGAAATACATGAAATAATTATTCCCAGAGTGGCAAAGCAACCATTCAAGAAAATACTACATGGGACACACTACAAGTTGTATATCAAGGTAAGGAGAAAGTAAAAGCGCAAGCTATAATTACTTAATAGAGATTTTGAGAATTTAAAAATTAAAGATTTAGATTCTATAGAATCATTCTTTACTTATGTAGTTTTCTTAGTCAATAAAATAAAATCCCATAGTGAGACTATTGAAGACAAAAGGATTATTGAAACATTTCTTAGGAGTTTACCCACAAAATTTGATCCTCTAATTATTGTTATTGAAGAAACTAAGGATCTAAGTTAGTTTTTTATTAATGAGTTACATGCATCACTAATAAACCATGAACACAGGATGAATAGATCACATGTAGTTATATATCATGCTTTTACATCTCAAATATTAGGTAGTCATGGGAAAAAAGAAAAAAATTCATCCCATGAGGAAGAGGAGGAATTTCATCTAGAGGATGTAACAGCGAGTTCATCAAACTCGAATGGAAGAGGATAGAGTCAAGAACACGGTTATGGTCGAGACAAGATAAGTCTCATGTTTAGTTCCATTACTATAAGAAGTATGGTCACTATGCTTATGATTACAAGAAAAATCAATACGATCAAGAGAGTCAAAATAAAAATCTGGTTAGAAGCTCTACTTCTAGATCTATGTTTATTGCATGCACAAGGATGGTTGAAGAACTACATTCTTTATCCCTTATTGAGTTGAATCTATCAAAAGAGATTCCAGTGATGTATGGTATTTACATTCTAGTAGTTAATAATCACATGACATGTAATTTAGATTTGTTTTCTATTTTTTATGATTCAATGAAGAGTGATGTTACTCTTGAAATAACAATATTGTGAACTTGTAAAATCAAAGGCACAGATTAAGTATTCTAAAAAAATAGGGGAGAAAATTAATATGCATGATATTTACTATGTTGCGCAGGTTTCAAGAAAAAAATTGATGAGTATTGGACAAGAGGTACAAAAATGATACAAAGTTTATATGAAAGACAATGAGTGCTTGATTGTGAAAATAATCCCTAGTACTCACTTGATTGTAAAAGTGAAGATAAAAATAAATAAGATGTTTCCTTTGATATTAAAACCAAGAAAAAAATAAGATCTATTTGCAGTAAAATCAGCAACTCGGTTCGAAGCTAAGTCCCACGTTAAGTCAAATCAGTTCAATGATGAGTCCCGTGCTCAAGAAAATAGGTCATGTGTTAAGGTAATTGAGTCCTACACTAAGTTCCTTTGCCAATGTAAAAATGTTTTCACTAATGAAAGTGATCCTTTTACTTTTTCATGTTCTAATATAATTAAGTCCTACGATAAAGGGACACACTCAATTTTTCAATCAGTCATGAAGGATGAATCGTCACTTTGGCATCTAAGGTATGGAAATTTGAATTTTGGAGGTTTGAATTTACATTATAGAAATAATATGTTTAAATGTTTACCCTTGATTCAGAAACTAGAAAGGGTATGTGAAGGTTGCATTTTGGGGAAGCAACACAGAAAGTCTTTCCCTATTGGAAAAATGGCAAGAGCAAGTGCACCTCTTGAGATTTTACATTCAAATTTATGTGGACCTATGCAAACAAATTCTATTAGAGGTTTCATATTTTATGACATTTATTGATGATTACACAAGGAAGACATGGATGTATTTTTTGAGACATAAATCAAATGCCTTTGATATATTTCAAAAATTCAAGGCTTTAGTGGAGAAGCAAAGTGGATACTACATCAAGGTTCTAAGAACAGATAGAGGAGGTGAGTATGTTTCTAATGAATTTATGAGTTTTTGCAAATATCATGGTATACACAAGCAATTTACTACCAGGTATACACCACAATAGAATGGTGTGGCAGAGAGGAAGAATAGAACCATTATGGAAATGGAAAGAAGTATGTTGAAGGTAAAGCACATCCTAAATGAGTATTAGGCAAAAGCAATAGCAATTTTTTTACATTTTAAATAGGTGTCCAACAAAAATTGTTAGGAATATGGTTTCTCAACAAGCATGGACTAATAGGAAACATAGTGTTTCACATTTTAGTGTTTTTGGTTATGTAGTGTATGCAGATGTACCTGAAGAGCTAAGGAAGAAGTTAGACAATAAAGAAGAAAAGTGTATATTTGTTGAGTATTCAGAGAATAGAAAAGTGTACAAGTTGTACAATCCAAATCACTAGAAATGTTTTGATTATCGAGGATGTATAGCTCATTGAGAATGAATCATGGGATGGAAGTAAAGATAAAATAGTTAGTATAATAGTAGCTATTCGCATGATGATATGGTAGACGAAACTTTAAAGAAGCAAGGTAATGTATCTAAAAATCTTGGACATGCATCACAAGTTGTAGCACAAGCTACGCCTCCTTCTATAGTTAGAAGGTCTCCAAGATTTCTGCCATGTAAGATACACCATAGAGAACACCAAAAGCAACTCCATCACCACAAATAATTCCATCATCAAAAAGTCCTATGGAGTGGAAAACAAGAAGTCTTAGTGAGATTTATAATGTTAATACAACTAATTCATTTTCAGTTTTCGCATTTTTTTCTCAAGCTCACAGATCTAATATATTTTGAAGAGAATATAAAGAATGAAGTTTGGGCAAAATCCATGGATGATGATATTAATTCTATAGAGAAGAATTAGACATGAGACTTGATGGATATTCCAAAAAGAAAGGATAGGATAGGAGTCAAGTGGGTCTATAAGAGAAATTACAATGTTGATGGAAAAGTATAGAAACAAAAAGCAAGTTTGTTAGAAAGAGGTTTCACGCAACAATATGGAGTTGATTACAATGAAACATTTGCACTAGTAGTACATTTGGACATGGTAAGAATGGTTTTAGCAATTGGACCTCAAAAAAATGGCCTATTTATCGATGAATGTAAAATAAAAATTCTTGAATTGTTTATTTGAAGAGGAATTTTATGTGAATCAACGAGAAGGTTATGAAATTGAAGGTCATGAAGGAAAAGTATATAGATTGAGGAAATTACTATATGGTCTCAAGTAATCACCTAGATCTCAAAGACAAGAGAATAGATTATTACTTGATTGAGAATGGTTTTGAGTAGGAGCAAAGAGTGAACCTACATTATACACCAAGATAAATGAGCAAGGTATGATTATAATTATTTTTTTATCCGTAGATTATTTGATCATTACTAGAAATCTATCTACAGAGTCATCTAAATCAGCCATGAAGAAATAATTTGGGATGATAGATCTTAGTCTTATGCATTATTTTTGGGAATTGAATTCTAACAATCGAAGGTAAAATTTTTATTTCACAAGAAAAGTATGCAAATGATGTTTTGAAGAGGTTTAACATGTTTAATTGTAAGTCGGTGCCAACATCAATTGAAGTAGGTTTGAAGTTGAGCAAAGAGGATAGCGGATCATTGGTGGATCCAACATTGTTCAAAAGGTTGGTTGGAAGTCTTATGTATTTGATGGCCACAAGGCTTGACATTATGTATGGTGTGAGCCTCATATCAAATTTCATGGAATATCCAAAAGATTCATATTGGTAAGATAGAAAAAGAATTTTGAGGTATGTGTGTGGAACAAAGAATCATGAAATTCTTTATTCAAGTTCAGATGAGTTCAAAATAATTGGGTATACAGATAGTGATAGTGTTAGAAGTATAGATGACAAGAAAAGAACATTCGACTATTCTTTTCACTTTGGAATATGATTTATTTCGTACACATCAAATAAGAATCCTATTGTCATGTTATCTTCACAAAAATCAAATTATGTAGCAGCAACAAGAGCAACATGTCAAGTTGTGTGGATGAGAAGAGTGTTGAAATATTTAAGGCAAAATCAAGAGGACACTATGCATTTTTTTGTGACAACAACTCAGCAATAGCATTGTCCAAAAATCATTTTTTTCATAAGAGGAGCAAGCACATTGATACAAGGTATCATTTCATCAGAGAATTGGTTAACAAATATTTCATCTTGAATTTTGCAGATCCAAAGATCAGTTTGCAGATATTTTTACAAAGGCTTTGGCAAAGGAAGTTTTTGAATATTTAAGAGATTGTTTGGGAGTTTGTGATCCTGCATATGGCAGATCTGGAAATACAAATGCAACTCCAGAATAGTGAAAGCTACATGGTTGAAATTAAGGGGGAGTGTTGGAAATATGCATGCATGTGCAACATGTAATTTCTCTCGTAGATTTTTAGGAAAGATAAGATTAGATTTATTCATGCTTTAGTTTAACTCCAGCTTCGTCTTCTTGTTAGGAAAGTAAGATAAAATAAAACAATCTATTTTATGCAAGCACAACATGTGGGTAGATTTAGAAGCAGTAGTTAAGATTTAGATAGTTTAGTTTA
The DNA here is from genome assembly GCA_018340775.1 of Taxus wallichiana var. yunnanensis. Taxonomy (NCBI): domain Eukaryota; kingdom Viridiplantae; phylum Streptophyta; class Pinopsida; order Cupressales; family Taxaceae; genus Taxus; species Taxus wallichiana. The sequence goes on from CM031235.1 coordinate 171,039,381, forward strand.
AGGGCAGTTTGTAGTTGAGTTTAGAGGAGTTAATTTTATTTAATAACAGTAATTGTATTTGCTTTGGATGTACACACAGAGAAGTGTGAAATCTACACAGGCAGGTGTAGATGAATATTATGTGTTGAATACACACATTGCATGCACATCTTGATTTTATGATCCTAATCTTTGACATTAACAATGAATTAATAAAAAAATTATGCACAACAATGTTGGTTTGATTTTTGATTACTCGGTTTTATTTGGGAGTTATTTTATTGTTCTGTTTATGTTGTTCACTATTTAAGAATGCAAATTTTCTGCAAATGCTTTCACCAAGATTATTCCCAAGAAAACTCTAACCTTGACACTTTTAAATGTCAACGAAGTTTATTTTCTTCTTACATTATATGTATTTATATTTTATAAATCTAATTCTTTGATTGTTCCAGACCAGTCAATTATAAGAACAAATGGGACTCAAGAATTCATTATGAGTGAATTAAAATGAAATAATACACAAACCCAAATAAAATAACAAGATTTTGTTATGCTAAAAACTAACGGCTTTTCCCGGTTATAATTTATTTAACCTAAATAGAGATGGAAATCTTCTTAGAAAATTTTCCACCATCTTTATTGCTTACTATGTAATGTAATTTAATAAAATCTAACTGTAGCATTAAAATTAAAAGTAATTTTCACTCCAACAATTGTTACAACTTCGAGTGTGGCATACCCACGAGCATATGTCAACACTCTAGTTCCTCCAACCCATACAGATCTCTCTTTTCCTGAAGAAAACTATTTGCTCTCTGCATCACCATAGTAATGCCATTGTATCTCCCACTCTCAAATATAACACTGGTGAGATGCAGAAAATTGTTCTGATTAACATCTGAACTGGCTTCAATTCCTTGAATTGTTCCCGAATACATGGAGGAGGGATCAGTTCCTTCTATGATTGGTTGGTCTAACATGTTTACCGTTCCAAAGGCCAATAGATTTGAAGACATTCCATTCACTCCAGAAATGATATGATAACTGCAGTAGCATTGGGTCCGTCAGTTACATTGTGAGCGTAAAACATGATATTTATATCACTTGCAGCACCCAAACTATAGAAACAACACAATAAAGCAAGGAGTGATGGTAATAAAGATTTTAAAGCCATTGAATTAACAATTGCAAACTCCAGAAGCTTGTAATGGGAGAGTTATAATGATATTCATAGTGTTGCATAGGAATATATAGAGAGAGGGGCTCATTTGCACCAAATGAATTTGTCACGTAAAAGATGTCAATAAAGAAATTAAGCCCATATGTTTCGAGTCTTGACGCATTAAATACAATTCTATTTTGACTAGACAATCTGACACTATAAATTGGCGTTAACGGCATAATAATACTAATAAAACAAACTAGGTCTTTGGCTATTGATTCATATTCATAATTCTTTTTACAAATATTTTTATTGATAAAGAACATTACATTACACCAGTTGTTGATCTCTTAAGAGGTAAAGGAATAATAAATGAGTGATAGTTTGGGATGGTTTACCAAATCCCTAAGACTTTGTCCACAATTTATACCTTTTTAGCTACTATTTCTTAATGAAGTAGAAAGATCATTTTCTTATGAATCTCAAAATTTCATTTTTGTTGGGTAACATAAGGGTGTTATCTAAAGTCTTTTGTCTTTGTGGAGATCATAATTAGTAATTTTCTCGTCATATATGTGAGAACTATTATTACTTAGCACTAATTTTGTCGGTAATTTTTTTTTGCATATGCTAGCAGATTGGTAATAAAGGATTTATTAGAGAAAGTGAACCACACATGAACTCTTAAGGAGTTCACCAAAAATATCTAGTTCTAAACTAGTAAATAATTTTAACACATAAATGGAAGGTATTAGATTGGTTAATGGAAATATAATTAATTGATATTTGTATTTTATTATTTTCAAATAAAATTAATAAGTGGTAATGATATTTGTTGTGTTTGGAATTTCTCGTGCACAATATGATTGTGAATGGTATTTTTAAATATTTTGGTTATCACAATACATTGTTTTTAGTGGATTTGAGGGAATATCCATATCACTTTGAACTTGAAAAAACCATATGACATCACAAATAGTTCTTGGTGTTTCCTTTTACTTCAATTTATTGAAATAAATGTCCATGGTCATTTCCTTCTTACTTACCCAATCATTTTATTCTTTCTTTCCTCGGAAACTACTAGTGACCAAATTTTAAAACAAACCCATTTGTCGAATTTTAATCATGCTTCGTCAATGGAATCTACCCAATCAATGTGTGAATAACCAACTTCAAGAAGAATTCATCTTTCTCATACTCTAGCCAGAATCTCAAGTTACGACCATATATATTAGCACCCTTTTATGTTCTTTCAAGTGTGATTTTATATTCCCTATGATGAACCTAGAAAGTGAAATCACAAAATATCCTAGATCTAGTTTGGGATTGGTAAGTTTAATTCCCACAATAAATTAATATGAAAATAAAATTTAAATATTTGTATATAGTGTGTGTGAAGCGCATTGAATAGGAGTGGTTAGAGGAAATCATGGACACCACATGAAGGCACTTGGGCTAGTTACATTGGGAAGGTGTGAAAGCATAGGGGAGACCGTATGGTGTTGACTAATGGAGGCGAGTGGTTCAAACAAGGCAAGGTCATCCATCAAAGCATAATGGAAATCATATTCTTTTTCTTGCTGCAATTTTCTCCTAGCCTACGCCAAAAGGGGGAAGCTCTGGAATAGGGTATAGAAATCCATCTAAGCATAATAGATATAGGAATTTTTATCAGATTTAATAGTTATAATTTCTCCGATAGATATGTATGCAGGTGTGGAAGCATGCACTTGGCATGTAAAATGTGAATGAATCCCTACAAGAATTGTGGCCTTGTGGACCTAATTGATTGAGGATGTGCACAAAATGGATTTTTGGAGAGACTTTGGACATAGTATGTGGGTTGGTTGTTTAAACGAATAATTTTAAAATAAATAACATTTACCTCTAAGTAAATCATATGATGTACTCAGGAGCCGAGGAATTGAATATTTTATCAGTGGGGAGAAATTTGTGAAGCTTTCTATGCCAATTATCTCATCCGAGAAAAGAATCAAGAATCTTGAAGAGAACAATACACTTGTTGCAGATCCAACTACCAAGAAACCTGATATTTCTAACAGCTTGAGGGAAGGTTTGTGTTCAACTCAATTTATGCCTAGAATTTTGACTCTTGTGATGTTTCCAAGACTTAGTGGAAAATTATTGTCATTTTAGACATCATAAAGATGTGAAACAAGACTCTTGAGCCACTTATGATGCTAGAGAAATATCCTTGCTCTTTGCTTTCATTGCACTGTGTTGGTGCTCAAAGTAGTATCACCCGTTTTTCATTTAATTTCCTCAGTTTGTGGCCTATGTCATGTTTTCTGTCTCCCCATGTTGGTGCTTGAAGAATCCATTGTCCTCCATTCGTTTTCCATGATCATTCCCTTCCTGGATCGAGGATCACTTAAAGGTCTAGAATTTGTTTTTCGTTTCTCTATCCATCTGAAGGAGTCTATAAATTGGGCGTAAAACTCAAGTTGCTCCTTTCTTTCCATTTTCCACAGTCACGTATTGTTTTCCTGTCATTTTTGTCCCAAATACCTGAGGAAACAAGATTGGATGTAGCTTGAAGGATCATGTTTAAAACTTATAACATCTCCAAATTCTCTGTCCTTGAAGAAAAATTCATCTCTGGGCTCAAATGGTGGTTTTCCTACATTTTTACGGTTTGATGGGTGTGTTTTTCCCATCAAATTTACATCTCTACATCAGTGGAAATGTGGCCCTTTTTTCTGGATGTGGATCAATGGGGAAATCTAGAAACTCTATGGCTCACTTCAACCCAAAACTTTTCCACATGGAGGAATGACGCTCATTTAAAAATTCACCTTTTGGTTTGGCCTTGGAGTTACGTTGAGGGGACATGTGGAGGATTCCACTACTTTGCCCAGACTTAGACAAATTTTTCATGTAGCCGGTATAGTTTTGGTGGGCCATGGACATGTGGTGAGCCCACGCTCATTCAGGGTCTTCACTCTTGGGCACCATCTTGAAGTTGCACCATAAAGACACTCTTCCCATACTTAGACTTTTCAAATAATTTTTTTGAAGCCTAGAACATGTGGAGGTACCACACATGTTTGGGGACTCGACCCCTATGTTTTTATTGAAGAAGCACCAGGAGGACACTTGGAGGCTTTCACTCACTCTGCCTTTGGCTTGGACTTTTCAACGAGACAAAGGAGACCTGTCTCGAACCTTAGACACATGGCACATTCCACTAAACCTTCAAATTTTTAATGAGACTCTTCCGAACTAAGACACATGTTCAGCTCACACTTGTTTGGGGTCTCTAATTTTGGGGACCATCTAAAAATGCGCAATTAAGACATGTGGTAGGCGGGAGATGGAGAAGTGGATCTTCGGGGTTATTTAAGGTTTTTTACCTTTTGTAAAAAGGGATAAAATTGTAAGTTGAAGTGCTGCCCCGACATGAAAGTAATGCCAATGTTGAATAGTCAAAAACGGAGGTTCAGGCCCGTGGGGAGAATGTGGAATTTTTCCTTTTTGGAAAATAAGTATAAAGTGAAAAACGAAGTGTAGGTACACTAGAACCCAAATCGAAGCTAAAGGTAGAAGGGCGGAGCTATGGGGAGAATTTGGAAATTTTCCTTTTTCCAAAAATGAGGTAAATTTGGGACACGTGTCAAGCCCGTTTTCTAAGGGCGGAGGGGTGGAGAAAAATGTCAAAATTTTACTTTTAACAAAAGTTATAAAATGTTAAAATAAAATTTCAACCACATTTTCCATGTGGAAGGTCAAAGCATATCCGTGTTCCACTTTTTTGTAGTTTTTGTACTTTTCAAAAACTATGTCCCAAAACCAAAACAATGACCAAACACATTTTCCATGCATTTTTAAGAGGCTATAAAGGCATCCAGAATTTCGATTTTTAAATTTTTATAATATTTTTAATCATTTATTTAAGTCGATTTTAAAATATTTATGGAAAAATGGGACACATGTATGCTTTGACCCAGGCTCAGATTAAAATTTGAAAGGAAAAATCAATGGTTGCATTTAACATGTTTTCCACCTCTTTTTCTCCAAGACTCTTGGAGACTCAAATATGCACTGTTTTTCATCATTCTTTGATGAAATTCTTTTTCATCTCTATCGGTAAGGTGCCATTGAATGAATTTGAAGCTTAAATTGTGAGGCCAAGGATTGTTGAGGTCAATATTTTGAAGAGGGAATTACTCTAGGCACTCGAAAAAATAGGAATTACAAGGGGAGATGGACGTAGGGTAGAATTATAGAGGAAAAGGAGGGAAAAAGGATGACATGATAAAAGTATAGGCATAGAAGGTAAAAAAGGTGTCACCTCGAGAGCAAAAAGGGATGACTCTGTCAATTCCGGCTATGCAAAGGCTCCAAAAAATGATTAAAAGGGAGATTTATCACATGACGAATCGAGAATGATTAAAGGGACTCTGAAAAGTTGTGGCATGGCATCTTATTATTACTCGAGGGCCCAAGAAATGTGATCGGTTCATAATTGGTCCACCTTGTAGATTTTGGATCTAAATTTGTTAAGCGTCACATGCGAAACAAATTAGTTGCATTCAAAGGTCCCGTGAATATTCTTATTTTTGGAGACAAAATTTGGGGTGAATGAAATGTATAAATGCAATGAGAATACATTTACAAATCATTGGAGTTTGAATTCTTGAGAAGAAATTTGAGAAAGTCATCTTCCCAAGAGACCAAAGTGAGATTACTCGTTATTTTCTTCTGTGTTATTATTTTTTCATGTCAAGTTGGATGAAGATGTATAGCCATTAACAAGTACTAACATTTCTTGGAAGCTTTCCCATGTTGATGAATCTAAGAAATTTTGGAATTAAATTGTGTCTAACCTCTAGCAATTTTGTGTCTACTTTATTTTATAGGATGTCGTAAATAGTTTCTTTCATTCCTATTGCTATCTTACACTGAAATTTTTTTGAAATCACACAGGATCTCATCCCTATGATAGTTTAATGGTATTTTCAATTTCATTTCAAGAAGAGCCTTCATCTTGAATGAGATAAACAAATTGAAAATCAATTCACTATCATTTGTTTATAAAGATTGTCTGCAAGTATTTGGGTGTACCTTAGGCGTGATTAATCAGAAAATTTAGTGTTTAATTGAGTCTTCCAATTTTATCCTTCGTGTTGGAGTCAAATATTATGTGAAAATGTGTTGATCTGGGTCTCCATTGAAGGACACCTTCTAGTTGAAGGAACGTCTTGACTGTTCTGAAGCTTTCTATTGTGAAGTTGTTCATTATCGTGAAGTCCCTCCAAAGATCCAGTATAATAATATTTATCCTACTTCAACTCCCACCAAAATCATTTAAAAACCATTGATCCACCCTAAACCTATTTTCATTGTGTATCAACAAAGGAACAAAATCTACTTGCAAAAACTATGCAGAACAATTCAAGATTTCTTAATGTCTTTAGTAAATTTTTCCTTTTATTGAAAATATCATCATAATCTGGAAGTGACAACTTGTGAGAGTTAAATTTGGTGTGTTGATCATATTTTCCCAAGGTCTTCTCTATAAAATTTGTGCAAAAGAAGGATTTACTAGCATTATTCAATAATAGAGGTTACAAAATAGGTTCTCTTACCTTGGTTGAAAGGCACAACCTAAAATAGTTAGGATAAGATCACATCCTTTTAAGGTGCTACCCACTTCTTCAAAGCCTGAGTGCTAAAAATTCAGATAGATTTCTTCCTAGCTATAAAACAACATACATAATCATCTATCTACCTCTGAGTGTCTTTTCAAATCCATGATGTTGCTTGGCCTTTAAAGGAGACTAAATCTGGGTACCAACACACTTCTGGGGCTGTTATCGGGGACTTTTGAAAATATTTGAAATATCTGGATACATATCAAACCCTGGTAATGTTTCTTACAAATGTTGTGTGCAAATACATTGTCAAGAAGTCATTCTACATGAAGATTTGTGAGATTTTTTGAAGTTATATGCTTTGTCTGAAATTTTCCCAGTTCCCATTAGTTGTTGCACTTTTCTTACATTATGATTGATAAATTTGGGTAAAAAAAGATCAGATCTGATAAGTTTTACAAGATTCTAATCTTGTGAGACATTTGATGATTATCATTTAGTGCATTTTTGCACATCTGAGGTGAAAATTCTTAGTGGTGACTCTGTGCTTATTTATTTTGGACAAATTCCATTGTCTTAACCTATATCAATGTGATTTTTTTACTAATATTTGTAAAGCTAGAAGGAAGAAGATATTTCTTTTTAGGGACCCCACTATTTAGAAGGTTGTTTCAAGAGCTAGGGAAAACAAATTCTGAAGGTAGAAGAATTTGGAAAGTTTTTGGAGATCAAGCACCAAGAAAAGAGATCTCCATTGTTGAACTTGAAAGTGATCACCTGTCATTGAAGATTGCAGTTCTTCCTCAAGTGCATCTGAATCAGGTAGTCTTTTTGTTGAATTGAATTCTCCATCTGGTGAGGGCTCTTCATTTGTCTTTGAAAATATTTCTTCTCATTCTGCCCCAGTATTTTCCAAATCTACTAGGATTTGCCAAGAAGTTGATCCTATAGGGGATATTCATTTTGAAAATTACATTTCTATTCCCCACAGACCCCTCAGTCCTCATCACCTTGCATCTCCTAAAAACACACCTCCATAAAACAATATGGCTCAGCCTCCACCCAGACCTCCATTTGTTGTAAACACTTTTGGTTCCATAAATTTTAGAGGGATGTATGGTTATCCAAATGTAGTTACCCGAGATGTTAGAAACAGATTGCAAAAGTTACAATGCAATAATGTTATTAGTGGTGATCAGCACCTGAAGTCATTTGTCAATATGATGGAGGATTTTGAGATAGAATTTGAAGATGTATATATCAAATTTTTCATCCATACATTAGAAGATAGATGCAAGGGACTGGTATTAATCTCTACCTATTAACTCTATTGATTCTTGGACTAAAATGAAGAATGCATTTAGATTGCAGTATGGTGACAAAAAAGACCCTAGGTTTCTTTTGCTAGAATTTGAGAATATTAAAAATAATCCTAATGAATCAGTGCGTGATTTTAATAAAAGATTCAATAAGACATTGAAAATATTTCCTGTGAATTTGAGGCCATGTGATGAATCTTGTCTTATAAAGTATACTGATGCATTTGATAAGAAATTTGCAAACAATTTGAGGGATAAAAACCTCGACACTTTGAGGAGGCCTTTACTATGGCTCTACAAATTGAGAAAAAATTAAGGCCGTTGGAAAACCTCCGAAGAGGGAGGTCATTAAATTGATAAACCCGAGAAAAACCTCAAGCAAGAAAAAGTGTGGATCTTCGGGAGGTTGTTAAAACTTGGCAGGGGATGTCAAAGAAATCTCTTACAAACTAGCTCGAGACAGAGAAAGGGATTGGGTCGAGTTCACAAGGTCGAGAAAAAGGCACAAAATCATGATAGATTAGGTAATCATCCTAGGAGTGATTAGAGGTCAGATGAAAGAGGTAAAGGACACATGAGATCTACAAATAGACATCTCCAAACATGTGAAAGTAGAATGGGGCTTGATCCTCCGATTCGCCTGTTGTTGTTGTTTGATGAAGTGAATGAGATTGATTGGTGTGATAGATGATTTCTACCCCATCCTCCATGTGAAGTAAATCAGAAAGAAGAAGAAGTTGATAATGATGATGGTACTGATGATGATGTTTACATGATGGGTTGCTCTTCAAGATCACAATAAGGAGTAACTTCAAATGAAGTGATAAGTGCTCGAACTATCTGTAACTTTTTGGGATTACATTCACTGGGTACCACTTCTTCCTCCTTCTCATACTTTTGAAGTAGATGTAGTGCAAGATTTTGAAATACCTAATAATGACTTTGAGTATTTAAGAGCTTTAATGATAAAGAATTATGATGGAGGAATCCCTTTGGAGGAAGATAGGCAGTTATTAATGAATGTTGTTGTTGCTCAAGAAAATGATTATAATACTAGGAGTAGAGTTTATAAAGGAGCAAGGCCTTAAGTCAAACCTAAAACTCCATTTCTTACCAATATTCCTAAAGAGGCTCCTAAACAAGATTCATACTTCTCCCCATGCCCAAACTTCCAAGAATCCCATACCATCGATGAGTTTGCTAATCTCCCTTCCAATGTTGCCTTGCCAAAGAATGTTCCATATGACATTGCCCAAGTTTTGAGTCAAATAAAAGTTAGTGTTCCAATTGTTGAGTTTCTTAGGATTCTTAAGCACAAGAAGAGAGCATTTGAGTACTTGGGATTGAAAGAAGAAAAGAGTACCCCAGGTAGAAATGTAAACATTGTAGAAACTCCTCCTCCAACCATTGCAGACCTTGAAACACCACCAGCATTGGAAGATCTTGGAGAAGCACCTAAGGTTTACTTAGGGACATATTTGGTTGAATCCCAATTAAATTTTGATCCATTTTTTACAAATTTTATCATTAAGGATGACTGTTGCACAATTGTATGTTTGATTCCGGAGCATCATGCAATGTCATGCCTCTTGAGGTCATGAATGAGTTGGATATCAAAGTGACAACAACATATGGAAGATGCACTGCCATGGAATCTAGAGAGGTGCTCGTTGTTGGATGTGTGAAAGGTTTGGTGGTACAACTTGTAGCTTATCCAGGTAAGAACCTAAAACTTGATGTTTTCATTGTTGATTGCCCTACCAAATGGGGCATGTTGTTATCAAGAAAGTGGGTTGTAAGTGTTGGTGGAAGTGTTCAGATGGATATGTATTTTCCACCATTCCAATTGAAGGAAGCCTTGTAAATATGTATGGAGAGAAGAAAATTTTGCACCTCATTGAAGTTCCAAATAATGCTTTTTATGAAGTGTTATATACTTGATGTAGATGCAGATAAATTTGTGGGGTTTTCTGATGGCAAGGAGCACAAGATTGATCAGTGAAAATTTCTTGAACAAGTGGGTTTACCTTGGACCTTGTTATTTGATGGAGCATGTTCCAAGTTTGGAAATGGTGTTGGCATTGTTCTGATCTCCCCAAGCCAAGAAGAGTTTGTATTTTCTTTCAAACTTAACTTTGAATGCACTAATAACATTGTTGAGTATGAAGCATTGTTATTAGGTTTGAGAATTTCTTGGAAGTATTATATTAAAGATATCATTGTCAAAGGAGACTCATAATTGATTTTCAAACAAATTAGAAAATTGTATGCTACTAAAAATCAGAGAATGAAACAATACAAGCATGCAGTTTGGGATTTGATTGAAATGTTTAACTCATTTAATATTGTGCATCATGAAAGATAGCTCAATGTTATTGCAGACTTGGTATCTCATTTTGATGTTTGTTTAATGTCCCCTAATTGTTAATATAATGTTGAAGTATTAACAATGCCATCTATCCCCGATAACGTAAAAAAATTACAAGTATTTGATGATGACACCAAGTGAAATGGTTTCTCGCAAACAAAGGGGAGTTTTGATCAATGTATTGATTAGGAGCCAATGGTGTGTGCAGAAAAGGAAAAGAAACTTTGTTTGGAAAAGACATCATCCAATTGAAAACTAATACCATTCCTAGAGGGTTGGTTGCTCTTGAATCAAACTTTGATAATGTTGATTGCATTATTAATAGACATATAGTAGCCTCAAGGGATGTTGAAGAGCATGACCTTGGCACAAAGGAGAAACCAAGGAAGATCTGGTTGGGAAGTAATCTGAGTAAGGAAGAAAAATAATCCTATGTCCAATTGTTGAAGAAATATCAGGACTGTTTGGCTTGGTCTTATTCTGAGCTAAAAGCATACAAAGAGGATTTGTTTCAGCATGAAATTCCTCTCAAAACAAATGCAAAACCATTCAGACAAAAAGCAGAGGCCGATTAATCCACTCCTCTCCATGAATATGCAAGAAGAATTGAAGAAGCTAAGGGATGGAGGGATTATTCAGCCAACAAGGTATTCTTCTTGGGTTGTAAACTTAGTGCCAATTAGAAAAAAGAATGGTGATATCATGTTATGCGTGGATTTTAGAAATATGAATAGAGCATCAATGAAAGATAATTATCCTTTGCCAAACATGGAAAATATGTTGTAGTTAGTGACTGGATCTGAGTTGCTTTCTACATTGGATGGTTTCTCTGGCTATAATCAAGTTGTTGTAAAGGAATCAGAAAGAATTAAGACTGCCTTTACCACTCCTTGGGGAACATATGTCTATGTTAGAATTCCTTTTGGTCTAATGAATGTTGGAGCAAAATTTCAAAGGGAAATGGATGTGGCTTTTGTTGGTTACATTAATGATTTCATTGTTGTTTATCAAGATGATGTAACTGTGTTTTCTAGGAAGAGAAATGATCACTTGCAGCACTTGGAAAAGATGTTGATTAGATGTAGAGAATTTGGTATCTCTTTGAATCCAAAGAAGTGCCATTTTGGAGTGCAAAAGGCCAAGTTGCTTGGTCACATTGTATCAAAGGATGGTGTCATGATTGATCCCAAAAGGGTAGAAGCTATCAACAAGGTTCCAATTCCAAGAACCAAGAAGGGAATCCAATCCTTCTTTGGGAAAATCAATTTCATTAGAATATTTGTGTCTAACTTTGCTGAGTTGACTCTCCCCATCACTTGCATGTTGAAGAAAGACCATATTATCAAGTGGTAAGAAGTAGCCATTCAGGATTTTGATGGGATCAAAGAAGCACTAAAGCATGCCCCTGTTTTAGCAGCCCCAAATTACAAGAATTCGTTTTAGGTGTTTTCTTTTCTTGAGAAAACACCTTTGCATCTGTTTTGTTATAAAATTATGATGAAGGGGCTGAGAGACCAATTGCCTTTTTCAATAAGGTATTTCATGGAGCTGAGTTAAAATACACCATCATAGAGAAGCAAGCATTTTCCTTAGTAAAAGCAAAGGTTTTCAGACCCTACATATTGAGTTCTAAAGGTGTTTCTTATGTTCCCTACACCATGGTGAAAGACATCTTATCGAGATGGAGGTCTCAAAAAAATATGTAGATGGGTGAATAAGTTGCAGGATTATGACATGGATATCCAAACCATGAAATTTGTAAGAGGTTTGGTCCTAGCTAAGCTTATGGTTGAGAGTAACCTGCAAACTATTGAGGTAAATGATGTAGAAGGAGAAAGGGTGTATGTCCTTGAAAATTTGGTAAGTTCTGAATGGTACAAAGATATAATCTTTTATCTCATACATCTATGCTACCCTAAATATTTGAGTAAAAATCAGAAAAGAGCTCTTAAGTTAGCCTCTTAAAAATATGTCATTACTAATTTTGGGTTAGCTTGGAAGAACCCGAGGGAGTGCTCTTGAGATGCATTACTGAAAATGAGGCCCCCAAAATAATTGTTGATCTCCATGGAGGGGTCTGTGGGGGACATTTTTCTGGAAGAGTTACAACACATAAAATATTGAGGGTTGGTTATTGGTGGCCAACTCTCTTCAAGGATACAACTCTATTGGTGAGGAAATGTGAAAGTTGTCAGCATTTTTCTAGAAGAATGAAAGCTTCAAGCTCCCTTCCTTTGCAGCCTATGTCAGTTGAAGCCCCATTTAGACAATGGGGAATGGATTTCATAGGAGAAATTTCTGATCCTTCCATTGCTTTTCATAAATGGATTCTTGTAGCCACTGATTTTTTCACTAAGTGGGTGGAAGTAATCCCCACCAAGAGGGAAACACACCAAGTTATCATGGAATTCATGCTGAATCAAATCACATGCAGATTTGGAGTGCCAGCTAAGAATACGGGATCAATTTGACATATGCTTCTAACTACAATCCCCAAGGAAATGGACAAGCTGAGTTCAGTAATAAAAACTTATTGAAGATCATTAGAAGAACCTTGGAGCTGAACAAAAGGAAGTGGGGTGAGAAACTAAAGTTTGTTGTTTGGGCTGACAAAATCACTGTCACAAAAGAGCTACTGGTAAAATCTCGTTAGAACTAGTATATAGAACTCAAGATTTTTTTCCCCTCCATTTGCATTTGTCTTCATTTCAATTTTTCAATAGATTAAAGACCAAGAAGTTAGTCCATATAATGCTCAAATCAATCAAATTATTGAGTTGGATGAAGAAATAAGGGCATCCCATCAGTGGCATGTGAAGTTCAGAGAAAATTTGAAGAAGCTATTTGATAAAAAGGTGACACCTAGAGCTTTCAGCATTGGAGATCTTGTGCTTTTATGGGATAGCAGGCATGAAGATAAGGGCAAGCATGGTTAATTTGATGCATTGTGGATGGGCCCTTATTCAATTGATATTTGAGTTGATGAAATTACCTTCTTCCTAAAAGAATTAGATAGGGAAATATTTGAATTTCCTATTAATGGCAGGAATTTGAAGCATTTCCTTGATTGATTTCTCGAGAATCAAGGTATAATCCTATTATACAATGTATAGTTATTTTTCTCGTATTATTTTGTGTTTGATTTTTTTGGTCTTTGGTGACCTGGTTATGCTTTGGTTTCTCGGTTCATTTTTTAGAGGAAGGTTGTGGCTATTCTACTCGCTAGCTTATCCTTTGACTTTGTTGCCCAATGGTCTATTTTTGGCACTTGGTCTACTATTTGTTCTTATGGAACTCATAGGGATTTCCCATCCCCGAGTCAGAGCTGATGTTGGTGCTCAAAGTAGTCTCACCCCATTTGTCATTTAATTTCCTCAGTTTGCAGCCTCTGTCATGTTTTTTATCTCCCTATGTTAGTGCTTGAAGACTCTATCCTCCATTTGGTTGCCATGATCAGTCCCTTCCTGGGTCGAGGATCACTTAAGGTCTAGAATTTTTTTTGTCTCTCTCGTCCATCGAAGGAGTATGTAAATTAGGCGTAAAACTCAAGTTGCTCATTTCTTTCCATTTTTCATAGTCATGTATTAGTTTCCTATATTATTTGTCCCAAATACTTGAGGAAACAAGATTGGATGTAGCTCGGAGGATCATGTTTGAAACTTATAACAACTCCAAATTCTTTTTCCTTGAAGAAAAATTCATCTTCGAGCTCAAATGGTGGTTTTCTTGCATTTTTACGATTTGATGGGTGTGTTTTTCCTTTTAAATTCACATCTTTCTATCGGTGGAAACACGGCCCTTTTGGTCGATGTGGCTTAGTGGGGAACTCTAGAAACTCTATGGCTCGCTTCAACCCAAAACATGTCCATGTGGAGGAAAAGATGCTCATTTGAAAATTCACCTTTCGGTTTGGCCTTTGAGTTGCGTCAAGGGGACACGTGGAGGATTCCACTGCTTTTACCAGACTTAGAAAAATTTTACATGCATCTGGTATAGTTTTGGTAGGCCATGGACATGTGGTGATCCCACGCTCGTTTAGGGTCTCCGCTCTTGGGCACCATCTTGAAGTTGCATCATAAAGACATGTGAAGGCTTCCACCGGGTCTTCCCATACTTAGACTTTTCAATGAAATTTTTGAAGCTTGGGACATGTGGAGGGACCACGTATGTTTGGGACTAGCCCATGAGTTTTATTTTGAAAAACCACCAAGAGGACACTTGGAGGATTCCGCTCACTCGGCTTTTTGCTTGGACTTTTCAATGGTCAAAGGAGACTATCTCGGACCATAGACACATGGTGCCTTCCACTGAACCTTCAAATTTTTAACAGAGACTCTATTGGACTGAAGCACATGCTAAGCCCGTGCTTGTTTGGGGTCTCTACTTTTGGGGACCATCTCAAAATGTGCCATTAAGACACGTGGCAGGCGGGGAGATGGAGAAGTGGAGCTTTGGGGTTATTTAAGGTTTTTGCCTTTTGTAAAAAGGGATAAAATTGTAAGTTGAAGCACGGCCCCGACAAGAAAGTAATGCCAGCATTGAATAGTCAAAAATGGAGGTGCGGGCCCATGGGGAAAATGTGGAATTTTTTTCCTTTTTGGAAAATAAGTATAAAGTGAAAAAATGAAGCACAAGTCCGCTGGAACCCACATCAGAAGCTAAAGGCGAAGGGCAAAACTACAAGGAAATTTTAGAAAAAAAAAAAAAAAATCCAAAAATGAGGTAAAATATCTAAATCAAGTCGTGGTTCCTCTAGGACACACATTGGGACATGTGTTGAGCCCATTTTCTAAGGGTGGAGGGGCAAAGAAAAATGTCAAAATTTTACTTTTTTCCAAAAGTTATAAAATGTCAAAAGGTGCTCCCAGGCTTGTTTCCAACCACATTTTTCCATGTGGAAGGCTCAGATTAAAATTTGAAAGGCAAGATCAATTGTTGTGCATTTCACCTGTTTTTCGCCATTTTTGCTCCAAGACTCTTGGAGACACAAATATGCATTGTTTTTCATTGTTCTTTGATGAAATTTTTTTCGTCTCTGTCGGTAATTTGCCATTGAATGGTTTGAAGGTTAAATTGTGAGTCCAAGGATCGTTGAGGTCGATATTTTGAAGAGGGAATTACTCAGGCACTCAAAAATGGGAATTACCAGAGGAGATGGATGTGGGGTAGAATTGCAGAGGAAAAGGAGGGAAAAAGGATGAAATGATGAAATTACAGGTGCAAAAGGTTAAAAAGGTGTCACCTCAAGAGAAAAATGGGATGACTTGTCAAGTCCAATTATGCAAAGGCTCCAAAAATGATTAAAAGGGGATTTCTTGCATGAAAAAATTAGAATGATTAAAGGACTCTGAAAAGTTGTGGCATGGCATCCTAGTCATTAGTCGAGGGCCTAATAAATGTGATCGAGTTCATAATTGTTCCACTGGCAGATTTTAGATCTTAATTTGTTAAGCATCATTATCGAAACAAATAAGTAGTAAGCAAAGTTCCCTCGAATATTCTTATTTTTGGGGAAAAAATTTGGGGTGAATGAAATGTATAAATGCAATGAGAATACTCTTGCAAATGGTCGAATTTTGAATTCTTGAGAAGAAATTTGAGAAATTTGTCTTCCCGAGAGACCAAAGCCGAGATTACTTGTTATTTTCTTCTGTGTTAGATTTTCTGTCATGTCAAGTTGGTTGTAGATGTATAGCCATTGACAAGCACTAAGATTGCTCTGGAAGCTTTCCCCTATTGATGAATCTAAGTAATTTTGAAATTAATTTGTGTCTAATCTCTAGCAATATTGTGTTTGCTTTATTTTTAGGATGTTTGCAAATAGTTTATTTTGTTTCTATTACAATCTTACACTAAAATTTTTGTGAAATCACACAAGATCTCATCCCTATGACAATATAATGGTATTTGTAATTTCATTTCAAGAAGAGCCTTCATCTTGGATGAGATAAACAAATTTAAAATCAATTCACTGTCATTTGTTGATAAATATTTTCTATAAGTCTTTGGGTGTACCTTAGGCATGATTAATCAAAACTTTCAGTGTTTAATTGAGTCTTCCAATTCGATCCTTCATGTTGGAGTCTCAAATATTATGTGAAAACATGCTGATCTAGGCCTCCATTGAAGCACACCTTCTGGTTGAAGGAATGTCTTGACTATTCTGAAGATTTATGTTGTGAAGTTGTTCATTATTGTGAAGTCCCTCCAAAGATCTGGTATAATCAACTTTATCCTACTTCATCTCCCACCAAAATCATTTAAAAACCATTGATCCACCCTGAACTACCCCTATTTTCCCTGTGTATCAACAAAGGAACAAAATCTACTTGCAAAAATATGCAGAACAATCAGGATTTCTTAATGTCTTTAGTAACCTTTTCCTTGTATTGAAAATATCTCCATAATCTGGAAGTGACAACTCATGAGAGTCATATTTGGTGTGTTGATCATATTTTCCCAAGGTATTCTCTATAAAATTTGTGCAAAAGAAGGATTTACCAACATTCTTCAATAACAGAGGTTACAAAATAGGTTCTCTTACCTTGGTTGAAAGGCACAACCTAAAATAGTTAGGATAAGATCACATCCTTTTAAGGTGCTACCCACTTCTTCAAAGCCTAAGTGCTAAAAATTCAGATAGATTGCTTCCCGGCTACAAAATGACATACATAATCATCTATCTACCTCTGAGTGTCTTGTCAAATCCATGATGTTGCTTAGCCTTTAAAGGAGACTAAATTTGGGCACCAACACGCTTCTGGCGCCATTGTCAAGGAGCTGAATTGCATTTTCGGGAAGTGATTTGCATTGCCAAGGATGTATTGTTTATTTGTTTTCAGTTCATCTCCATTTGGCCCGTCAATAACATGCTTCTAGAGAAGTTTTGGGGACTTAATGAATTTTTTTGAAATATTTGTATACATATCAAACCCTAGTAATGTTTCTTACAAATGTTGTGTGCAAATACATTGTTAAGAAGTCATTCTATATGCATATTTGTGAGATTTTTCTGAATTTATATGCTCTATCTGCAATTTTCCTAGTTTCCAGAAGTTGTAGCACTTAGCTTGCATTGTGATTGATAAATTTGGGTAAAATAAGATCATATCTGATAAGTTTTGCAAGATTCCAGTACTAACATACTTTTGACATATTATCTTTTAGAGCATTTTTTCACATCTAAGGTGAAAATCCTTACTGGCTACTCGTGTTGATTTATTTTGGACAAATTCTAGTGTCTTAACCTCTATCAATGTGAATTTGTTACTAATCTTTGCAAATCTGGAAGGAAGAAGATCTTTCTTTATTAAGGACCCTGTTAGAAGGTTGTTTTAAGAGATAGGGAAAACAAATTATGAAGGAAGAATAATTTGGAAATTTGTTGGAGATCAAGCACCAAGAAAAGAGATCTCCATTATTGAACTTGAAAATGATCAGCCTATCATTGAAGATTGTAGTTCTTCCTCAAGTGCATCTGAATCAAGTAGTATTTTTGTTGAATTAAATTCTCCATCTGGTGAGGGCTCTTCATTTTTCTTTGAAAATATTTTCTTCTCATTCTACCCCAGTATTTTCCAAATCTACTAGGGTTTTCCAAGAAGTTGATCCTATAGGGGATATTCATTTTGAAAATTACATTTCTATTCCCCAAACCCCTCAGTCTTCATCACCTTGCATCTCCTACAAACACACCTCCATAAAACAATGTGGCTCAACCTCCACCTGAGACCTCCATTTGTTGTAACCACTTTTGGTCCCATAAATTTTAGATGGATGGATGGTTATCCAAATACAGTTCCCCAAGATGTTAGAAACATATTTCCAAAGTTCCAAGGCAATAATGCTATTAGTGGTGATCAACACTTGAACTTGTTTTTCAATATGATGGAGGATTTCGAGATAGAATTTGAAGATGTATATATCAAATTTTTATCCATAGATGAAAAGAGGATGCAAGGGATTGGTATAAATATATTCCTCACAACTCTATTGATTCTTGTACTAAAATGAATAATGCATTTAGATTGCAAAGTATGGTGACAAAACAGACCCTAGGTTTCTTTTGTCATAATTTGAGAATATTAAAAAGAATCCTAATGAATCAGTGCATGATTTTAATACAAGATTCAATAAGAAATTGAGAAGATTTCCTATGAATTTGAGGCCATGTGATGAATCTTGTCTTATAAAGTATGTTGATGCATTTGATAAGAAGGGTATACTATTTGAGGGATAAAAACCTTGGCACTTTAAGGTAGGCCTTTACTATGGCTCTACAAATTGAGAACAACATTAATGCCATAGGAAAACCTCCTAACAGGGAGGTTGTTAAATTGATAAACCCAGAAAAACCTCAAGCAAGCAAGAATGTGGATCTTTAGGAGGTTGTTAAAAATTTGGTAGGGGTTGTCAAAGAAATCTCTTACAAACTAGCCTAGGAAGAAAAAGGGATTGGGCAGAGTTCACAAGGTCAAAAAAAGGCGCAAAATCATGACAGATTTGGCAATCATCCTAGGGGTGATTAGAGGTCAAATGACATAGGTAAAGGACACATGTGATCTGCAAATAGACATCCCCAAGAACATGAAAGTAGAATGGTGTTTGATCCTCTAATTGCTCGGGTTGCTTGCTATTGATAAGCCAATGAGATTGATTGGTGTGATAGAGGCTTTCTACCCCATCCTCCATGTTAAGTAAATCAGAAAGAAGAAGAAGTTGATAATGATGATGGTACTGATGATGATGTTTACATGATGGGTTGCTCTACAAGCTCACAACAAGGAGCAACTTCAACTAAAGTGATAAGTGCTTAAATTGCTGCAATGTTTTTGGATTGCATTAACCTGGTACCACTTCTTCCTCCTATTATCTAAAATGAGCCCCTACTTATTTTGGCTAACTTACGTTCATCGTCACCTTCCTTGTGCTTCAACTTCAATTTTCACACATTTCAGGAACTCAAACGTTTCTAGAGATGGCTTCATCAGATAGAGAATTTTCTCACCTTTCTAGAAAGGTAAAATTTTCCTCCTAACTCCTTTTAATTTTCGAGTTATGGCTTGGCATAGTTTTTTGGGGAAAATCTCCTAGACATGGGCCCGCATGCCCAATGAGAAAGTGCCACGTGGAAGGATGGAGGTCGGGCCGGCGGAGGTAAGTTGGAAAAATTTGCCAAGAGAGTTGGCAGAGGAAGGTAAATTTTTTCCCACAAGCCCGCAGAAGGGAAGTAAGCACAAGCAGTGGAGGGGGAAGAAATTTGGGCACTTGTCCCTTTTGGAGCGAAAGGCTAAAAATAAAAATTGGCCCGTGAGCCCACTAAGGATTGAGGAAAAGTTGCGAAGGCCCCGCATTGAATGAGGATGCGCCACGTGTCCATGACAGTGGTGGGAATCGAAAAGGGCACGAGAGGCTATTTTGGTTTTTTCCCATATTTATAGAGGTGCAAAGGAAAAAGTTGAGGTGCATCCCGCCAAGCCAAGAAGTAAGCTAAACACATGGCAACAGAGCGGCAGAGCATGGGAAAATTTTGGGAGATTTTCCCAATGAAAAATCAAAAGGAAAAAGTGATGTTTGAGCCCGCGATTCCATCAGCGAATCAGAGAGCTCCACGTGGAAGCAGAGAGGTGGGGCGTGGGGAATTTTTGGGAAATTTTCCCAAATTCAAAAAAAAGGGGGAAAATTTTAAAGTTTGACCCCCGACCCAATTTTGACTATGTTTTTCACCATTTTTGCCCTAAATCTTCAGAGGGCCATATCTTTTGATCCAGAGCTCATATTTTCACGTTCTTTATATCATTAGAAAGATGGTGAAATCATAAACATGTTGGACCCATCAATTTTGGATTTTGGTGAAGATTTGTGGGAGAAATTGGAAAAACATCTCTTGATTGGAAAAAGGCAAAAATCAAATTTCCATCTACGAGATTTAATGAGGTATGGGCAATTTCTTGTCTTGCATGGCTCGAATGCATTTGGACGTGGATTTGCAGAGGTACCCTTGATGTTTTAATGAATATTTTTGGTGGTTGGATATCTCAACTCATATTTTCCCGTGTTTTCTACTTTCTTCCATTCTCGCTTCATGGTTAAAAAGCCGTTTTGGCTCATTTTGTAATGTTGGATGTTCTTGCTTCGTAAGCTCTTCTTTCCTCCTTAGCAGGTGGATCTGAAGGATTTTGGACCTCCCATGGATATTATAACTTTTTTTTACCTATTTTCTAATGGAACGTATTATATCAAATTTGGGCATGATAATGTATGTTTTGTGATCAATTTTCAATCCTCTCATGCAGTTATTATTGTCTTTTGATCCTTCATTGCATTCTTGAAATTTGTGCATGTTTTCTTGCTATATCTTCATGATTTGTGTCTATATTTGCAAAGCAAGGAGTTTAGAAATCCTTTGGTGTATCACCTTTCGGTTTTACTTAGTATTGTTGCCCATATCTATGTTTTCTCTCAACCTTGTCTCCTTGATAGATTTAGAACAAGATTTTGAATCAAAACCTCTGTAAATTGCATGCATACACCTAAACAAAGGAGTAAGAACTAGCTTCAATCTAGAGAGTTTTCTCACCTTGCAAGGTCCCACACCTTGGAGAAATCTCAATGTTTTGCATTCACACGGATGAGTTTTCCTTAGAAAAGAAGATCCATAACTCATTTGGGGGGTCTTTGTGAATTTGCACTAACATTTTTATCCAAAATGAGCCCCCGCTTATTTTTCCTAACTTACCTTCATTCTCTCCTTCCTTGTGCTTCAAATTCAATTTCACACATTTTAGGGACTCAAAGGTTTCTAGAAATGGCTTCATCAGATAGAGAATTTTCTCACCTTTCCAAAAAGGTAAAATTTTCCTCCTAACTCCTTGTAATTTTTGAGTTATGGCTCAATAGAGTTTTTTTGGGGAAATTTTCCCTAAATAGGCCTATGGCCGATGAGAAAGCACCACGTGGCGGGGCGGAGGCTAGGCTAGTGGAGGTTAGTTGGAAAAATTTTCCAAAAGAGTTGCGGAGGCGCAAAGGTAAATTTTGGCCCGCAAACCCATGGAGGGGAAGGAAGCGCAGTGGCGGAGGCAGGGAGAAATTTGGGCATTTATCCCTTTTGGAGCGAAAGGCTAAAAATAAAAACCAGCCCACCTTTGGACTTCAAAGGATGGAGGAAAAGTTGCAAAGGCCCCGCATTGAATGAGGATGCACCACGTGTCCATGACAGCGGCGGGAATCGGGGGCACGGAGGAAATTTTGGTTTTTTTCCAAAGTGATAAAGGTGCAAAGGAAAAAGTTGAGGTGCGTCCCGCCAAGCAAACTGAAGTGACATGTGTAGTAGAGTGGCGGAGCATGGGGAAATTTTGGGAAATTTTCCCAATGAAAAATCAAAAGGAAAAAGTGAAGTTTGAGCCCACGATTCCATCAGTGAATCGGAGAGTGCCACATGGCAGTGGAGCAGTGGGGCTAGTGGAATTTTGGGAAATTTTCCCAAATTCAAAAAAAGGGAAAATTTTAAAGTTTGACCCCACCGACCCAATTTTGACTTTGTTTTTCGCCATTTTTTCCCTAAATCTTCATAGGGCCATATCTTTTGATCCAAGGTTCGTATTTTCACGTTCTTTATATCATTGGAAAGTTGGTGAAATCATTCACACATTGGACCCCTTAATTTTTTATTTTGGTGAAGATTTGTGGGAGAAAATTAGAAAAACATCTCTAGCACTGGAAAAAGGCAAAAAATCATATTTCCATCTACCAAATTTATTGAGGTATGGGTAATTTCTTGTCTTGCATGCTCGAATGCGTTGGGAAGTGGATTTACAGAGGTGCCCTTGCTGTTTTAATGAATCTTGTTGGTGGCTAGAGATCTCAAATCAGATTTTCCTGTTTTCTCCTTTCTTCCTTTCGCTTCATGGTTAAAAGCCAATTTTGGCTCATTTTGTAATGCTAGATGTTCTTGCTTCTACTCTACAAGCTTTTCTTTCCTCCTTAGCACGTGGATCTGAAGGAGTTTTGGACCACCCATGGAGATTGTAACATGTTTTTTCCTCTTTATCAATGGAACATATTGTATCAAATTTGGGCATGATAATGTATGTTTTGTGATCAATTTTCAATCCTCTCATGCAGTTATTATTGTCTTTTGATCCTTCATTGCATTCTGGTAATTTGTGCATGTTTTGTTGCTGCATCTTCATGATTTGTGTCTATATTTGCAAAGCAAGGAGTTCAACACTCCTTTGGTGTATCACCTTTTGTTTTGCTTAGTTTTGTTTCCCATTTCTATGTTTTCTCTCAACCCTGTCTCCTTGATAGTTTTAGAATAGGATTTTGAATCAGAACCTCTGCAAAATTACATGCATACACCTAAATAGAGGAGTAAGAACCAACTTCAATCTGGAGAGTTTTCTCACTGTTCAAGGTCCCACACCTTGGAGAAATCTCAATGTTGTGCATTCACACCAGATGAGTTTACCTTAGAAAAGTAGATCCATAACTCATTTGGGGGTGTTGTGAATTTGCACTAACATTTTTATCCAAAATGAGCCCCCTACGTATTTTGTCTAACTTACCTTCATTTCTCCTTCCTTGTGATTTAACTTCAAATATCACACATTTCAAGGCACTCAAAGGTTTCTAGAGATGGATTCATCAGATAGATAATTTTCTCACCTTTCCAGAAAGGTAAAATTTTCCTCCTAACTCCTTGTAATTTTTGAGTTATGGCTCGACGGAGTTTTTTGGGGAAATTTTCCTAGACAGGCCCGCGGCCAATGAGAAAGTGCCACGTGGCAAGGAAGAGGTCGGGCCGGGCGGAGGTAAGTTGGAAAAATTTACCAAGAGAGTTGGTGGAGGCACAAAGGTAAATTTTGGCCCGCATGCCCGTGAAGGAAGAGAGAAATTTGGGCACTTAGCCCTTTTGGAGCGAAAGGCTAAAAATCAAAAACTAGCCCGCAGGCCCGCGGAGGATGGAGGAAAAGTTGTGAAGGCCCCGCATTGAATGAGGATGCACCACATGTCCATGACAGTGGTGGGAATCGGGGGCATGGAGGAAATTTTGGGTTTTTTGCCGAAGTGATAGAGGTGCAAAGGAAAATTTTGAGGCGCATCCCTGCCAAGCAACCAAAAGCTGACACGTGTAGCGGAGAGAGGGAGCGTGGGAAATTTTGGGAGATTTTCCCAATGAAAAATCGAAAGGAAAAAGTGAAGTTTGGGCCCATGATTCCATCAGTGAATCGGAGAGCACCATGTGGTAGCGGAACGGTGGGGCATGGGGAATTTTTGGGAAATTTTCTCAAATTCTAAAAAAGGGGAAAATTTTAAAGTTTGACCCATGACCCAATTCTTACTCTGTTTTTCTCCATTTTTTCCCTAAATATTCAGAGGGCCATATCTTTGATCCAAATCTCACATTTTCATGTTCTTTATATCATTGGAAAGTTGGTGAAATTCTCCACACGTTAAACCCCTCAATTTTGGATTTTGGCGAAGATTCATGGGAGAAAATTGGAAAAAACGTCTCTGGCACTAGAAAAAGGCAAAAAATCATATTTCCATCTACCAAATTTAATTAGGTATGGGAAAATTCTTGTCTTGCGGGATTGAATGCATTGGGAAGTGGATTTGCAGAGTTTTCCTTACCATTTTAATAAATCTTGTCGGTGGTTGGAGATCTCAAATTAGATTTTCCCGCATTTTCTCGATTTCTTCCATTCGATTCATGGTTAAAAGCCGATTTTGGCTCATTTTGTAATGTTGGATGTTATTTCTTCTGCAAGCTCTTCTTTCCTCCTTAGTAGGTGGTTCTAAAGGAGTTTTAGACCTCCCATGGATATTGTAACATGTTTTTGTGTCTTTGCTAATGGAACATATTGTATCAAATTTGGGCGTGATAATGTATGTTTTGTGATCAATTTTCAATCCTCTCATGCTAGTTATTATTTTCTTCTAATCCTTCATTGCATTCTGGTAATTTTACATGTTTTGTTGCTGCATCTTCATGATTTGTGTCTATATTTGCAAAGCAAGGAGTTTAGCACTCCTTTGGTGTATCACCTTTCTATTTTTCTTAGTTTTGTTTCCCATTTCTATGTTTTCTCTCAACCCTATCTCCTTGATAGTTTTAGAATAGGATTTTGAATCAGAACCTCTACAAAATTGCATGCATACACCTAAATAGAGGAGTAAGAACCAACTTCAATCTGGAGAGTTTTCTCACCTTGCAAGGTCCCACACCTTGGAGAAAGCTCAATGTTGTGCATTCACACCAGATGAGTTTTCCTTAGAAAAGCATATCCATAACTCATTTGGGGGTGTTGTGAATTTTCACTAACAGTTTTGGCACACCCGATGGGACCTTAGAGGTCTTCCACTTCATCTTTTGTAGGTTGATGTGTTCTGTGAATATTTCAGCCTTTGGAGGCAATTGCAAACACATTTGTGCAACTCCATCTGGTAAACAACCCATCTCTGAAGTTGTAGACCCTCTTTCCATTCATTTTTCATCCATTTTTCACTCCATATCTTCATTCTTATTTCAATCTATGAAGTTGTGCAATCATGACTTCATTTCCATCATGGGATTCACATTTACAACAACAACAATGTTTCCTACCTCCAACATGTTTTTCAAATCCTCCAAATCAGCATTTTGATCAAATTCAAAACCAGTATGCATATCCATATGAGAAATGCCAAAATCAATTTGGCTATGAAGCATGTCAAGCACAAGGGTATGCAGATTGTGAGGGCAGTCAAGAAGAAAATGAAAATTTGTTGGAGAAGATCCAAAAGATGGAGGTAAACATGGTGCAATCAAGGGCTCAAGCACAAATGAAGGCATTTCAGATTGGTTTCAGAGCACCCTGTCCATGGGGAGGCCCTATTCCAAGACACTATAGCCCTCAGGAGAAGTTGGACTTCATGGTTGAAATGCTACCCCAACTTGCACAATGGATTGAGGAGATAGAAGCATATGAGAAAAGTCTGAATCAACCTTGTTAATGGGTAAGTCATTCAACAGCTCCTTGTATTTCTTTTTCACCCTCTCAAGCTTTATCATTTCAGTAGTGTCAAGCTTTAATTTTCCCATATGTTGTCCCAAATGTTGATTCCATTTCTCCATCTCCTAGTCTCCCACCCGACCTGGATTTCTCTACTCTTTTCCCTTCCAAATAGCCATTCCCTCAAAGAAAAATGAAGTTTTACCTCCTCCAAAACCACAAAAAATTACAAAATCAATTGAGTCACAACCCATCCATCCTCTTGCATTCCTAGATCCATGTTGGGAAGATGAAAATCAGAAGACCAGTCAAGGAGAACAGCAAGAAGAGGAACCCAACAGAGAAGAAATGATAGAAAATATGAAGAGTTGGGCTGCTAAATTTGAGTTTTCAAAAATCCCCTTGATGGTAAAGCCAAAAGAGGAAGTTGGGGTTGAAGAAACAGTGGTGGTTGAGGCTGAGTTTGCAACAGAAGAAGAACAAGAACAAGAGGAAAAGAATCAGCAGTTTGTTGGTGATGAGTTGGGTGTCTCCCTTGGCACTTTGCCCAAAGAAAATGCTGATCCAATCTGCACTGCAAAATCAGTCATCATGGAGGAAGAAAAACCAGCTCAAAATCTCATTTTTGAGGAGCAAATGGATGAGATCAAGTCAGTTTTTGCAACAATAGAAGAAGGAAGCATTATTGATACATTTTTGCTTTCATTTGAAGGGGCTGATTTGATTGATGAAGCCATTATGGAGGTGAACAAAATAGGTCCAAATTGTGAACAAGAGGCACAAGAAATTTCATGTTTCTCTCCCACTTCATCTCTCCAAAAATCTAATTTTTTGGATGAGTTCGAATTGACAAGTTTCATGTTTGAGAATGAAGCTACACATGGTGAAGAAAATGCAGATTTGGAGGTCACCATGCAAGAGGGAAAAGCTTTGTTACAGCAGGACATGAAGAGTTTGATTGTTTATCAGACTTAGAGGAATGTCTTGAGGAGGAGCCAGCTGAAATTACAACATTCTCTTCTCCACCATTCATTCTCCAACATCAAGAGCCTGCTGCCACAAAGGAGAACATTGAAAAACAGCAGCCTGTGTTTTGTGATAGCTCATTGGAACCAAGTTTGGAAGATTTATATCTTCCATGTACTTCATGGGAAAAGGAAGGGGAAGAGCAAAAGATTTTCACCACCTCTTCCACATCATCCATCCAAGAAGGTCTACAAGAGGACTCCATTTTTGGAGTTGAAAATCATAGCTATGGGCATATCAAATGGATCATACCTTGCCCAATAAGGTATTTGGCTTCATTGGAGCCAAAGGAGAAGCCACAACCAGTCATGCTTTCTTTTAAGCATGAGGATGAGCTATAAAGTACCAAGGATCAGCTGTCATACCTCTTCAATCCAAATGCAGAGCAACTAAAAGAGGTATTAGATTTGTCTTCAGTTGATACCTTGCTAATTTGGGTAGAAGACCAGCTTCTTGTTGATTTTCCACTCATCCTAACAGCCATGATCAGCTCCAAATCAATTGCATGGCTGCCCATTTTGAAGAAAGGAACTATTTTTCACAAACGATTCAAGGTTTGTTTAGCTTACCTTTTCTTCAGTTAGAGTAGAGTAGGTAGGTTTTCTTTAGTAGAAGAAGTGCTTGTGCACACTCTACATATCCCATTTAGGGTATGTATGATTTCTAATTTTGTACATAGTTTTTGGTGTTGTTGTATTTCTCTTGCATAGTCCATTTCAATGGCATTTTGGTGAAGATCAACTCCAAGTTCAGTGGGTTTCCAAGTGGCTCAGAGGTCAGATTTTCATAGTTCAAATCAGAATTAGTTTATCAGGCTTGACTCCATGCCCAATGGATGCTTCAAAGGCCATTGATCATTCATCTAGCAGGCTAGATGACCCCTCTAAGTCACCAAAATTGTTATCCAAAATGAGCCCCCTACTTATTTTGGCTAACTTACCTTCATTCTCTCCTTCCTTGTGCTTTAACTTCAATTTTCACACATTTTAGGCACTCAAAGGTTTCTAGAGATGGCTTCATCAGATAGAGAATTTTCTCACCTTTCCAGAAAGGTAAAATTTTCCTCCTAACTCCTTGTAATTTTTGAGTTATGGCTTGGTAGATTTTTTTGGGGAAATTTTCCCTAGACAAGCCCACGACCAATGAGAAAGAGCCACGTGGCAAGGTGAAGGTCGGGTGGCAAAGGTAAGTTGGAAAAAATTTCCAAGAGATTTGGCGGAGGCGCAAAGGAAAATTTTGGCCCCGAGGCCCGCGAAAGGAAGGAAGTGCAGAAGTAGAGGCAAGGAGAAATTTGGGTACTTAGCCCTTTCAGAGCGAAAGGCTAAAAATCAAAAACAAACCCGCAAGCCCATGGAGGATGGAGGAAAAGTTCTGAAGGCCCCACATTAAATGAGGATGCGCCACGTGTCCTTGATAGCAGCGGGAATCGGGGGCATGGAGGAAATTTTCATTTTTTTACAAAGTGATAGAGGTGCAAAGGAAAAAGTTGATGCACATCCTGCTAAGAAACCAGAAGCTGACACGTGGCAGTAAAGCGGTGGAGCGCGGGGAAATTTTAGGAGATTTTCCCAATGAAGAATCAAAAGGAAAAAATGAAGTTTGGGCCCACGATTCCATCATCGAATCAGAGAGCACCACATGGCAGTGGAGCGGCGTGGTGTGGGGAATTTTTGGGAAATTTTCCCAAATTCAAAAAAGGGGAAAATTTTAAAGTTTGACCCTGCCGACCCAATGTTGACTCTATTTTTCACCATTTTTGCCCTAAATCTTCATAGGGCCATATATTTTGATCCAGAGCTCAGATTTTCACGTTCTTTATATCATTGGAAAGATGGTAAAATTATCCACACATTGGACCTCAATTTTGGAGCTTGGAGAAGATTCATGGGAGAAAATTGGAAAAACGTCTCTGGCACTGGAAAAGGAAAAAATCATATTTCCATCTACCAAATTTAATGAGGTATGGGTAATTTCTTGTCTTGCAAGCTCAAATGCATTGGGAAGTGGATTTGTAGAGGTACCCTTTCTATTTTAATGAATATTTTTAGTGGTTGGATATCTCAAATCATATTTACCTGTGTTTTCTCCTTTCTTCAATTCTGCTTAATGGTTAAAAGCCAATTTTGGCTCATTTTGTAATGTTGGATGTTCTTGCTTCTGCAAGCTCTTCTTTCCTCCTTAGCAAGTAGATTGAAGGATTTTGGACCTCTAATGGATATTGTAACATGTTTTTACCTATTTTCCAATGGAACATATTGTATCAAATTTGGGCATGATAATGTATGTTTTGTGATCAATTTTCAATCCTCTCATGCAGTTATTATTGTCTTCTGATCCTTCATTGCATTCTAGTAATTTGTGCATGTTTTTTTGTTGCATCTTCATGATTTGTGTCTATATTTGCAAAGCAAGGAGTTCAGCACTCCTTTGGTGTATCACCTTTTTTTTTCTTAGTTTTGTTTCCATTTCCTTATTTTTCTCTCAACCCTGTCTCCTTGATAGTTTTAGAATAGGATTTTGAATCAGAACCTCTGCAAAATTGCATGCATACACCTAAACAAAGGATTAAGAACCAGCTTCAATCTGGAGAGTTTTCTCACCTTGCAAGGTCCCACACATTGGAAAAAGCTCAATGTTGTGCATTCACACCAAATGAGTTTGTCTTAGAGAAGTAGATCCATAACTCATCTGGGGTTTTTTTGAATTTGCACTAACACCTCCTCATACTTTTGAAGTAGATGTAGTACAAGATTTTGAAATACCTAATAATGACTTTGAGTATTTAAGATCTTTAATGATAAAGAAGTATGATGGAGGAATCCCTTCAGAGGAAGATAGGTAGTTATTGATGAATGTTGTTGTTGCTCAAGAAAAGGATTATAATACTAGGAGTAGAGTTTTCAAAGGAGTAAGGCCTCAAGCCAAACCTAAAACTCCATTGCTTACTAGTATTCCTAAAGAGGATCCTAAGAAAGATACACCTTCCAAAGGCCTTGTTGTCCCAAACAAGATTCATACTTCTCCTCATGCCCAAACTGTCAAGAATCCCATGCCATCTGATGAGTTTGCTAATCTCCCTTCCAATGTTACCTTGCCAAAGAATGTTCCATATGACATTGCCCAAGTTTTGAGTCAAATCAAAGTTAGTGTTCCAATTGTTGAGTTGCTTAGGATTCCTGAGCACAAGAAGAGAGCATTTGAGTACTTGGGATTGAAAGAAGAAAAGAGTACCCCAGGCAGAAATGTAAACATTGTAGAAACTCCTCCTCAACCATTGCAGACCTTGAAACACCACCAGCATTAGAAGAGCTTGGAGAAGCACCTGAGGTTTACTTGGGGACATATTTGGTTGAATCCCAATTAAATGTTGATCCATTTTTACAACTTTTATCATTAAGGAAAGATCTGTTGCACAATTGTATGTTTGATTCCGGAGCATCATACAATGACATACCTCTTGAGGTCATGAAAGAGCTAGATATTAAAGTGACAACAAAGCATATGGAAGATGCACTTTCATGGAATCTAGTGAGGTGCCCATTTTTGGATGTGTGAAAGGTTTGGTGGTACAACTTATAGCTTATCTAGGTAAGAACCTGAAACTTGATGTTTTCATTGTTGATTTCCTACCAAATTGTGCATGTTGTTATCAAGAAAGTGGGTTGTAAGTGTTGGTGGAAGTGTTCAAATGGATATGTCTTTTTCCACCATTCCAATTGAAGGAAGCCTTGTAAAGTTGTATGGAGAGAAGAAAATGTTGCACCTCATTGAAGATCCAAATAATGCTTCTTATGAAGTGTTATATGTTGATGTAGATGTAGATAAATTTGTGGGGTTTGCTGATGGCAAGGATATTGATCAATATAAATGTCTTGAACAAGTGGGTTTACCTTGGACCTTTTTATTTTATGGAGCCTTCTCCAAGTTTGTAAATGGTGTTGGCATTGTTCTGATCTCCCCAAGCTAAGAAGAGGTTATATTTTCTTTCAAACTTAACTTTGAGTGTACTAATAACATTGCTGAGTATGAAGCATTATTATTAGGTTTGAGAATTGCTTAGAAGTATTATATTAAAGATATCATTGTCAAAGGAGACTCAGAACTAATTTTCAAACAAATTAGAAAACTGTATGCTACTAAAAATCATAGAATGAAACAATACAAGCATGCAGTTTTGGATTTGATTACTGAGTCTTATAAAGTTAGATCTGTCTGGAAATAAGGGATAAAATATGTAGAATAATCCCTCACATAATCACAACAGTAGAGACTAATATGTAGAAAATATTAAAGATCTCAAATAAAAGTGCTAGAATAAAATAACACAACACAAAGAGATAGTATTTAATGTGGTTCACCCAATTTGGGCTACATCCACCAAGAATCACTTACTCAAATTTTATTACAAGCCACCACTCTCTCAATACAATACCCAGATCTGTTTGGAGCTATGCTCAACAAACTCTACAGAATTCACACCCGAATTCAAAACATATCTCGCAATGTTTTTCATACATCTATCATATGCATAAAACCATATAAATAGACAAGCTCGCTAAGGAGTTTTAAAACCGTGAGTATCAAAACCATGGGCAAAAACCTTCCCATAAATCTATGGGTCAAAATCCCACCCATATGAGAAAATCATGTTTCCCAATATATTGGGCACGTTTTAAGGCCCAAAAAATGTGTAATAGTAATATTAGTGTACAGGCTTCAACACTTTCACACATGAAAACAGGCTCCACAACCTAAAAAGATCTAGATATTAATTTCATCATCAAATTATTTCTTTGTGGGATCCAAATGACATAAATGGAGCTAGTGAAATAGTTGTACAATGACTTAAACTTTTCTTAATGATCTCTTTAGTTCCTCACAACTAAATGTGTTACCTTGGCTAGTGACAATAAAGTGCCTTGGTATTTTTCAAAGGCTCTATAGGGTAAATATGTTTTCACACTGTTATGTAGATTCACAACACCCCCAAATCGACCCTCAAATCTACTATAGACAAATGGTCAATTTGGTGTGAATGCACAACATGGATTTTTCTCGAAGTGTTGGACCTTGCAAATTGGGAAAACTCTCCAGATTGAGGCTAGTTCCTACTCCTCTATTTAGTTGTATTCATGCAATTTTTACAGAGGTTTTGATTCAAAATTCCTACTCTAAAACTACCAAGGAGACAAGGTCGAGAGAAAACATGGAAATGGAAACAAAACTAAGCAAAAACAGAAGGTGATACACTAAAGGATTGTTGGACTTCTTGCTTTGTAAATTTGACATAGATCATGGAGATTCAACACCAAAACATGCACAAATTACCAAAATGAAAAGAAATATGAGAAGACAATAACAAAT
Source organism: Taxus wallichiana var. yunnanensis (assembly GCA_018340775.1). Lineage (NCBI taxonomy): Eukaryota > Viridiplantae > Streptophyta > Pinopsida > Cupressales > Taxaceae > Taxus > Taxus wallichiana. The sequence continues at coordinate 171,071,213 of CM031235.1, forward strand.
GCATGAGAGGATTGAAAATCGATCATAGAACATACTTTATCATTTACAAGTTTGATACAATACGTTCCATTGGCAAAGAGGAAAAAAATGAGTTATAATCTCCATGGGAGGTCTAAAATTCTACAAATCTACCTATTAAGGAAGAAAAGAGAGCTTGTAGAAGCAAGGGGATCCAACCCTTACAAAATGAGCCAAAATTGGCTTTATATCGATCAAATAGAATGAAGAAAGATAAAAAAATGGGAAAATTGATTTGACATCTCCAACCACCGACAAGATTCATTAAAACAATAAGGGCACCCTCACAAATCCATTTTTGATGCATTTGGCCATGCTAGAGAAGAAACGGATGCCATACTTCATCAATTTTGGTGGTTGGGGTCGGTTCTACATTTTTTCCCATGCCAGAGACATTTCTTCAAATTTTTCCCATCAAAATCCATCAAAATTCAAAATTGAGGGTCCATCATGTAGAGGGCATTGATAGCTTTCCAATGGTACCAAATTTGATGAATTTTGAGTATTGGATCAAAAGATATGACTTTTCTAAAATTTAGGGCAAAATGGCAAAATTAGGGCAAAATTCGGGTTCGTGGGGCGAAATCCTAATTTTTTCCCTCTTATTTCAAATTGGGAAAATTTCTCAAAAACCTTTGTGCCCCCACTTCCCCGATTACACGTGGCACCTTCTGGTTGATCCACGGCTTCAAAACAACATTTTACTCCATTTTCGCACCGGGAAAATTTTCCAAAAATCCCCCACCAGCCCAACCTCCGCTGTTGATGTGGACACGTGGCACCTTCTGATTCGGCGTGGAGGTGTAGCTCAAGTTTTTACCTTTCTCCTTTGCGTGCCTATGGGCCAAATTTTGACTTTGATTTTTTAGCCAAAAAGGCTAAGTGTCACAAATTCCTCCTTGGCCCCGCAAGTCTGTTTCCTTCCTTCATCGGGCCCACGGGCCAAATATTTCCTTTGCGCCCTTTTTCCAAAAAAAGGGCTAAGTGCCCAAATTTTCTCCCTGTCTCCACCGACCTACCAATTTTCTTGGCAAATTTTCCAACTTAGCTCCGTGGACCCGCAGGGCAAATTTTCACTACTAACTCCGTCGAGCCATAACTCAAAAAATATGAGTTAGAATGACTTCTTTACCTTTCTAGAAAGGTGAGAAAATCCTCTATTTGATGAAAACATACCTAGAAAATTTTGAGTCCCTGAAGCGTGCAAAAAAATCATTTTAAGTACCAGCAAAGGAAAAGGAGGAGGAGTTAGCCAAAAATAAGCATGGGCTTATTTTGGATAACAACACGTTAATCTGATATATAACATGTCACGGATACGAGTGCATATTGGAATTAAACTAAACCTCAGTTGATTAGGAGGTTAACTTATGGGTAGAAAATTATAAGTAACTCTTTGCAAATGAAATTGATTTGAAAGATGTTGACTTAAGAGAAACTAGGAAATTGAAAACTTGGTCTTGTAATCCCTTGTTATGCCCTTTTATGACATTAAGAATAAAATAAATTTCACATGCAAAATCGTGAAATGTGGAAACACGAAATCTTATCTTGAAAACAAATCACTTATGGTTCATGTGTAATTATAATGTTTTCAATCATGTAGAAGATGTTAGAAAAGTACTATTGTAACTTTTTTATTATAAAGTGATGCCAATAAGAGACCTAAGAAACAATGTAAACGAGATGAAAAACAAGAGTATATGTGATAATGGCTTAGAACAAAAGTTCACTTTAAGTCCTTATTTTTTTATTTAAGCATTGAATTTTGTTAAGAATGGATACAAATTGTTCTTGGTGGGACTAGGCATTTGAGCCAATATAGAGTCCACTAATAAAATAAAATAAAATTATGACGTGTAAATGCTAAATTGACTCAAACTAAATTTGGAACTAAAACAACCATAGCATGAGAAACAAACCTTTAACATAAGAATGAGTTATTGGGAGACTCATAGTTGCTTAAAATTGACTTTAATTAACAAATGATCTATGGATAATTAATGGGATTCGATAAAGGAATCAATCATGCATTCTCCTTTAAAGACTATTTCCCTACAAAGTAAATTAATTAAAGATTGTAAAGTAGGAAATTTTAAACCTTATGTGTTTAATTCTCTTGAAAACTATAAGGTCATACAATGGAAACCTAAATTTAATGAAGATGTAAACCATTAAAAATTCCACATCATAGAGTATGCCTACCCAACATTTCTTACTGTAATTGGATTATTTTCTTGGTTTATGTCGTTGAGTATGATATTTATGGGCACCCTATTTTATCCTATTGTATGAGTGGGTTTAAGTTTAAGTACCTATCTTATGTGTTGTTGAATTTATCTACTTGGATCCCTTATGGTATTGTGAAGTGAGAAATGTAAGTCAAAAAAATATTCTAGTATTTTTACTATTGTATTTGTGTGTGTAAAATGTGGGCGTTACAAGTAAGATAAATGGGCCCCCAATTCATTTTCTACAAATGGATTCATTTTCATGTTCAAATGTATCATATCTAGAAATTTGTAAATGAGGTTATATTGATGTCATAATTGTTTGCAATGGATATTTCCAAATTTTTCAAACATCATCTTTGCATACCTGTCTTTTAAAAAAGACATTATTATTTATTTTCCATACATCTAAGCTAAGGTAATATTTTGGTAATACAAGATATGTCAATGTGTCATCTCATATGAATTATTCAAATCATTCTTCTCCACCTGAAATTAGCTCTCCACTAATCTCATTCATCCCATGATCATAAACATGCATGGTCAATATGATAATCTCTCCATGTTCTCTTTTTATATACAATTTGTACTCCAAAATGATTTTATGAAAATCTTATGCATGCATAGGTCTTATCAATCTCGGTATGCCATGTATGAGGGGTACGATTCAACCTATACAATGACATTATCAGTTGACACATTTTACATTAAGTTTTAATTGAATTTTGGATTTTAGTCATGTTGCTTCAATTAAAATTCCTGGAGGATGTCCCAATTAATAAATGTAGTTCTCGTATCCATTTTTGAATGTTCCAAAGCAATATTGTCTTTGGAAGAAAGAACACAATTTTGATGCTTTTTATGTTTTTGTTAGTAAAAAGGCTCTTAATAATCAATTCCTTATTTTTAATGTAACAAAATTATCTTTATGTTTGTGAATGTTTTCATCTTCTTTATATTTGTTTGAAGTTCCACTTTTTAACCAATGCCTTTATTCATAGCTATAGTGTTGAAACAAGATTCCAATTTTGATTGTGCTTGATAGCATCATATGATACTTGCATTACTTTAGTTCATTATTTTCACTAAAAATCCTTGATAATTTAATTTGGTTCTAAGGAATGACACGCTCTACTCATCAATGCCAAGTTTATTTCTTTTCGGGTTACATGTTTTTGTTGGAAACCACAACATAGTTTCTCCTATATTCTAGGTTCGTTATTTTACTTTTTATGAACAAGAATTTTTATAAATTTCAATACATTTTGTTTCATTTCAAACACTCCCTCCTCTAAAATTTTTATGTATTTGGAAGTATCCTTTCTTCAATTTAAACATTTATTTGAATTAGCTTGATCTTCTTATTCAATAATTTATTCCTTTGCAACTTTTATGTTTTCCTTTCCATTTTGGTTGATATCATCATAAAAAAGAATTCAAAATGTCTTTCTATGTAGATCTATTTAAAATATATTGTATTTATTTTTAATATGTCATCTAGGTTGTATAATCGAGATAACTAGTATGTTTTACATTTACTATTATTCCTAAAAACATATGATTCACATTTTTCCATCAAGATAATTTTGTTTCTTTCTATAATTATAGACATAGGTTGTACTACAATAGACTCTAAAGGTTCTAAATTATAGGATTCATCCTTAACCATGGTTATTCAAGTGTCATGTTTTCATTTATTTTTGTTTGCTTGAAATTGAATAAATATATGCACAAATTCACCACTTTATCCATATTCATGCCTTGCAACATGTGCATTTCATCATCTCTTCAAGGATAATTCAATCTTTTTGAGAATATTTTTTTTTGTAGAGTGTAAGAAGTGCTTATTTGGTGATGTATTCCTTATTTAGAACAAAAATGTGAACCCTATATTTCTTTAATTTTTCATTAAACCCTATTTTTTCAAGCTTTTGTAAAATTGTAGTTTATCCCAATATTTTCTAATTTGTAATTTTTTTGGTAAAAGTTATGCTTCCCAAATTTATGGAATTTTTCATTAAACCCTAAGTTCTCTAATTTTTCACTAAACCCTAAATTTCTTTAATTCTGTAATTTTCGGAAAAATTGTTGAACCCTATATTTTCCCAATTTAGAAAAAACCACTATATACAAAAAAATTCTAGATAAAACATTCTATTTTTATAATCTCCAAATTTTCTAACACAAATTATAGCAAGAATTTAAATATAAAATCAAAATGTATAAATTAAATATATGTTATATTTTCTTATCTAGAGTTTACCAAAAATCATAATTTGTGTTTTTCATGTTTACCTTATCATCTTCGCCATTTTCTTATGGACAAAATGGTGTGGCTGGTTACTTATAATTCTTTAGAATCCATTATCATGCATATTTTAACAGTAAAGACTCTCATCTTCTCAAAATATGATTCTTCTTGTCTTCTCATAGGGTTTCTTACTAATTAAATTCTCATATTGATTTCTATTGTTATTTCCCCTCATCATACTCTCATTGTCCTTTATTATGTTGTATATATGTTTATATTCTACTTACATGTCTTGGTTTTATACTGAGAATGCATCTTTTACAAATAATTTTTTTCACTCTTGAATTTTACACATGAATGACATACTTGACAATGTCACAATGACACTTTTTGAGGTGAGAGAATAGACAATTTTTTCATATATATAGACAATGATAATAAATATATAAAAAAACACTTTTACAATGACTCTATTGTTTGATACTTTAACAATACACAAAACGATAGACTTCGAAAATAATAAAACTAAATCTTTAATTAATTTTTATACCAAATGATGAATCCTCCACGTGACATTAAATTAAACAACTATATAAAACTTATAACTTGACCACAAAAAATTATAACCACTAACAATAAAGACATATTTATTCAATTTCTATACTCTCATATGCCTATTATTCACACTAAGAAGGAATAAACACTTCTCCACACATATTTTCAAATATAGCATACCGCATTATTAAAAATTAGAGACAAATTCCTAGTAGAAGAATTTGAAAAGTTCGTAGTGAATCTCTTTTTCTCTAAAACTATTAACTAAGTTCAGTTGTAATTTATGTTGTAGTTTTCTTACAAATATATCATCCAACCCATCAAATTTCAGAAAAAGCATATCTGAAAACAAAATTAATTGGTTTTTCTTTAGACTTATTTGATCAAATATAGTTGCAAGAATAACAAACAATCAAGAAAACAATGAAATTTCCCTCATTAGACTTGCTCGATACCAAATGTTGAATTTGGTAAAGTTTTGCAAGAGTTTAACATATAAAACATGATACTAAATTCAATATATTCCCAATAAATTTACAATAAGAAGCATTCCATGTGTGTGTGTGTGTGTGTGTGTGTGTGTGTGTGTGTGTGTGTGTGTGTGGGAGTCTTCTCTCCTATTATTTAGGATATCTAAAAACAATCTTAAATCTACTCAACCATAGTCTACCTAAGTTGTTGTGACTCACACAACTCACCCATTATTAATAATATAAGTTGTTTATGAAAAACTTAGTTACATAACCAATTACTTACTTTAATAATTTACCACACCATAAAATATTAACCTATATAATTTGAGCACTAACCAATAATTCCTAACACTTCCAATCCAATCCTCCATTTTCTTCATCTATATTCTCCTCCACATGGGCATATAGATCTATAAAATTAAATACTCAAGAAATATCAAAATGGTGTGGAAGATTCACCTCCTATACATTGTCATTTATCTTCTTTACAATCTTACAAGGGCCAATCTTCTTGTATTTAAGCTTTTTTTATGTTCCTTTGGGAAATATATCCTTCCTCAAATAAACCATCACCATATCTCCTTCTTTGAATAGCTTCTGTCTTCTAGTGACATCAGCTGCCACCTTATATTTTTCATTATTTCCTTCTAACTTCTTCCTTATCATTTCCTACAAGTGTTGAATATGCTCTACAAAATATTATATATCCTCACTCACCATTTCTAAAAATTTAGATACTCCAAAACCAAACCACTGTTAGGATATCTTTCATAAATATTTTTTAATAATTACTTACCCATTGATCCATTCACTAATCTATTGTAGGCAAATTCTACTTTTTGTGATGCCAAGTCCCACTATTTGGGTTTCTCACCAACAATACACCTCAAAAAATTTCCTAATCTCATGTTCATAAATTCTATCTTCGCATCCATTTGAGGATGATATGTACTATTGAATTGTAACTTAGTGCTTAAAATTTTTCATAAGGTCCTCCAAAAGTGGCTCAAAAAAATTGGTGTCTCTATCTAAAATGATAGATATTGGGATACCATGTAGCCTAAAAACATCCTTGAAAAATAAATATGTTATCCTTGTAGCATCATTTGTCATATTACATGCAATAAAGTGCACCATCTTAGAAAATTTATCCACAAAAACAAAAATTGAATCATTACCTCTTTGTGTGTTAGGTAGACCCAATACAAAATCCATACTCAAGTCTATGAATGGCCATATTGGCATTGGTAATGGCCTATATAATCTAGTGTTTTGTTCATGTCCCTTAGAAAATTGATATATCTTTCAACTTTAAACTTATCTTACGACATATCTCTTGGTATTTACCAAAAATACTTTTCCTTTAGATGTGCACCTTGTTCAGAAAATATTTTTGGCATCCGTGGCTCACCACTTTGATATTCTTCTTTCCTTATGAAAATCATTTTTATTCTCATCATGAGATTCTCTCCCACATATTGCACAACTTATATGTCTTTTTATTTAACCTCTTTCTTGATCAAATTTACTCTAGGACAATCCTCTAGTATCCTCTCTTGTGTATGGTATTGGGGACAATTTAATTCCATGTGAAATTTTTCACTAGAACTATAGAAAACATAAGGTCTACATGGGCCATCACATTCTCTTTTGCTACCATAATTTTTATTTGTATATTCTCTTTGTCTATTAATCCCCCTTCCTCTTTGTTGGATCTTGAAGCCTTCCATGAAGCCTTCCATGTTATCCTCTTCTCACTCATGAGATGTTTCTCCTCTCATGTTATTTACCCACCTTGTCTTCTTATTGGATATGTTTGTCCTCTCTTTGGTCCTTCAAATCTCCTCAAACCTGGTCTAGTCTTATTTTATTTTTCTTTCAAGGATAATTGATAGATTTCTTCTATGTTATTCTTCGTATGTAGGCTTAGTTCATATTGAATAGAGAATTCCAAACCATTTACATACCTTTTATCCATTTTCTTGTATGCCTCATCATACTCTAATTGAATGGGAAACTTGTAAAATTCATTAGTATAATATTGGACATTGTGATATTTTTTCCTGAAATTTTGAAATCTTCTATATAAAGTTTGAGTATAGTCCACATGTAAAAATGTTTTCTTCAATTTTTTCATATTGCTTGAATTCTTAATATTATCTATCTATTTTCATTGTCACTTTTTTATGTCATCATATTATATCATTATGTGTCCCTTTAACTTTATGCATGCATATTTGGCATTCTTCTCTTTTTCATAGAGTTCCATTCAAATAACTTCTTCATGTTATTTAACTGGTCTATCAACTCCTCGGTTTTAAACTCCCACCATATTTAAAAATATCTACCTTAATTTTATCATTCCTTCCTTTGAATATTTTAATCATCCTTTCTTCAATGGTTTTTGGCTTCACTTCTCCTTCTTCATTATGTGTTTCTTCTTCTTGATCTGAATCTTCTTTTGTATCATCTCCTCCATGCCTTCTCCTTGGGTGGATAAAAATTCTAATAACTACTTTACTTTCCTCTAAAAATGTGGTAGAGTTTAATGCATTTATGCATAACCCCTTTAAATCTTCCTATTGTATCCTAAATTTATGCTCTAAAATATGAGGCTAAACAAACAACAAAATTATAATAGGAAAAGAAAAATTCTCAAATAAAACTCTAGTAATTCTCCTTATTCTCGATGTTTTAATTTAAAAGACTCCTAATTAAACTTGAATTCTAATCCAAACTTGACTAGATTTACTATCTTTAGAAACACTTAATATATATAGAAATAGCTATTTTTAATAATTTATAAATATAAATTTCTAGATCCTAGGATTTTTCTTATATTTACCACATGCATAAAATAATTTATTTCTTGAGGTGCAACTCAAGTTGACTCATAATTACAAAGATACAATATTTTGAAATTTAAAAAATTAAAAAACTTCAAACCCAATTTTTCAAGCCCTAGATGAATGATTTTGCTTCAAAATTGTAAAAACAAATCGTAAGTGGCTAGACTTTCTTAACATGTAATAGAAATTTTAGAGATATTTTTGTAAAAAAACATAGAAGTTTTGGTTCCTAGATCAAAATTTATGGCATCTACAAGAAAACCACCATATATGCATCACCTTATTGTTATATAGGTGCATAATGACTACATCCCTATATTATTTTTCCATATATTTCAATTTGGACCACCAAATCAAGAAATATCAAACTCGTTGGAAATAACTTGAGGATTGTTTCTACGTGGTATATATTTCAAGTCATTGGCCTCCACTATTTGACAATAATATGTAATCATAAGTGTCATCTTCCACTCTCATGTTTTCATTCAAATCATGATAGCTATATGGGATCCTTTTTCAATCATGAATACTTATCTCCAAAACTAGGCTAGTATTCTAGAATATGTTTTGGGTGTTAGGAATGAATGGTGTTCACATTATTATTAATATGTACAATTATATTATCAATGATAATATAATTATATATGTGATGTAATTGTATAATTACTCACGATAAATGAGTAATTGGTTTGTAAAGTTTGTTGATATATTGTTATAACAATTGTATAACAATATATCAATACGGGTTTGTTATTGTTTGTATACTTCCTATTTTATAGGAAGTTGTTCAACTACATTCTTGGCTATTTAATAGCCCTCTATTGTTATAATATTATCAGAGCAGTATAATATTGAATATCATTATTCTTTGCAGAGTTGTCAATCGTGTTTGTCAAAAGAGTCTAAGTTGTCTAAGTATCATCATATTATTGTGTGTTTGTAAGAGGATGCAATTTCAGTTTAAGTCCACTTGTGAGGTTTTACATTTTTAGTCTATAATTGTTTAAGAGTCGATCTTATTATTTCAAATTAGGTAAAAGAGTTATATTGTCAATGTCGTCAAAAAAGAGTCATTAAAAATATTTTTCATTGTTTTTCATATTGAATTTAAGTTATTTTGTCAAGAGTCTCCAAGTACTGTCATCTTGTTGTTATAATTGTGTCTAGGTGAATAATAGGTTGTATCTTTTTTACAATGGAAATGCCATTGGAAAAATTCAATGGTCTCAATTTTCACACATGGAAAGTGTAGATTGAGAAACAGGGACGGAAGCCTGATTAGTTTATTAATCTCAATCAACCAACATTTACAGAGAATGGGCTGCAATATTTATAGATATTGCATGCCAAATACACATGGGAGATTAAGTTGCACAGGTGCAACCAAATTCCAAAATGAACAAGCTTCCAATAACATCCGGGAAGCAACAATTAGATACAAACAAATATATTGTTCAAAACAATATAACAGCATGTATAAAAGACAAATATGGTTTATGAACCATATAACAAAATAACCATTATTATTTAATTAATAAAATTAATTAAATAACTGGACTATTGCATAATTAATATTAGGATAATAATATTTTTATCCTAACATTCCCCCCCTTAATTGTGCATTGTCTGAAGAGATGAGGAGAGGAACTCTCTGAACAACTCGAACTTGTCACGTGCAAGTGACTTTGTGAAAATATCTGCTCGTTGTTCAGCAGTTGGACAAAATTGAAGCTGGATGTTGTGCTTCAACACATGTTCATGTATGAAATGAACCTGAACCTCAATGTGCTTTGTTCTCTCGTGAAAAACTGGATTGCGAACAAGTTTGAGAACACCTTCATTGTCTACATACATGGTAGTAGGTTTTTCTGTGGTATTCCAAGTCCTTCCAGTATGCGACGTAGCCAAATCGCTTCACAGACAGCTTCTCCTGCAGAACGATACTCGGCTTCTGTGGAAGAGCGAGAAACAAAGTGTTGTTTCTTACTTCCCCATGATATTGGTCCAGATCCCATAAAGAATACAAATCCAGAAGTGGATTTTCTATCATCAATGTTACCTGCATGATCTGAATCGAATATCCAGACAAGAAGAAGTTTTCATTCTTCTTGTATTCTAGACCAAGATCCACTGATCCTTTGAGATATCTCAAAATGCTTTGCTGCTTTCCAATGACAAACTTTGGGTTCCTGCATGAACCTGGATAGATAGCTCACTGCAAAGCTGATATCTGGTCTAGTGTAGGTCAGGTAAATGAGACTCCCAATCAGCTGCCGATAGAGAGTGGCACTTACCTCAGGAGATGGATCTGAACGAGATAATTGTAATCTGTTCTCCATAGGTGTAGCAATTGGTGTGTAATCCATCATCCTAAACTTCTCGAGCGTAGTCTTGGTATATTTCATCTGAGAAACAAAGATGTGATTCTCTTTCTGCCATACTTCTAGTCCAAGACAGTAGTGCATAAGCCCGAGATCTGTCATGTCGAATGATCACTTAAGATCTTTCTTCGTTTCATCAATCATCTTCACTAAACTGCCAGTGATGACTAGATCATCGACATAAACTACAACAATCACCATCTCCCCCCTTGCTTTTTGAGGTAGAGATTGGGATCGTATGGATTTCTAACAAATCCATGTTGTACGAGATGCTCATCAATCTTGATGTACCATGCCGGGGTGCTGTTTGAGGCCATACAGAGATTTCCTGAGTCTGCATACCTTTTCTTCTTGACCAAGTACAACATATCCCTCAGGTTGAGTCATGTAGACTTCTTCTTGTAAATCTCCATTCAGGAAGGCACTTTTTACGTCCATTTGGTGAACTTTCCATCCAAACTGAGTAGCTAGAGCAAAGATCATCCTGATCATTTTGATCTTAGCTGTGGGAGAAAATGTCTCCTCATAGTCAATGCCTTCTTTTTGTGTGTACCCCTTTGCTACAAGTCTTGCTTTGCACTTGTCCACTGTCCCATCTGCTTTGTACTTAGTTTTGAATATCCATCTGCATCCAATGGGTTTCTTCCCTGGTGGAAGATCAACAAGCTGCCAAGTGTTATTCTTCATCACTGATTGATATTCAGAATCCATGGCATCTTTCCAAGCTTTTGACTGTAGGGCTTCCTGGACTGTAGAGGGCTCATCTGATTCAATAACTCTACTCATCAAAGCAAAGTTAACTTCTTCCCTTGCTTTACTATGAGTCCGTGGTCCAGGGGTGGATGTATCAGTGGAGCATCCAATCTTGCATCTCGTAATGTACTTGTACACCATTTAGGCATACGTTGAACTATTCCCATGGGTTGTGGTTCTATTTGATCAACACCATCATCCCCATCATCACTTTCATCTTCTGAGGGAACATTAGCTTCAATTTTTACAACGGGTGAAAAATCTACATCTTGTGAGTCCGGAGGAGGAGTCTTTGCTTCCTTCTTCTCAAAAAACTCAACATCTCTGCTTGTGTAGACTTTTCTGGTCTTAGGATCCATCAATCTATACCCAAGAGTCTCTTCACTGTATCCAATGAAGATGAGATTTTGTGACTTCATGTCCAATTTATTTCTATTCTATTTGGGTATGTGCATGCTTGCTTTGCACCCGAATACTCTGAGGTGTGCAATGGATGGTTTCCTTTTTGACCATGCTTCTTGTGGTGTAATTCCATCAAGAGCAGTTGTGGGTGCTCTGTTCAACAAATACACTATTGTTTTTGTTGCTTCTGCCCAAAATGTCTTTGCAAGTCCGGAATCATCGATCATGCATCGCACCATTTCCATGATAGTACGATTTCTTCTCTCGACAACACCATTTTGCTGCGGTGTGTGAGGAGGAGGCATTTGTCGATGAATCCCGTGAGTTTGTAGGTAGTCTCTAAACTCATCACTGGTGAATTCCCCCCCTCGATCTGAGTGGAGAGTTCTGATGTGACGACCAGTTTCTTTCTCAACTGCTACTTTGAACTTTTTGAATGTTTCAAAGGCTTCACTTTTCTTGCAAAGACAAAAAATCCACATTTTCCGTGAATAGTCGTCAACACAAAGCATGAAGTACTGGAACCCAGAATGACTTGGCTGCTGTGGACCGCAAAGATCGGTATGAACCAGGTCAAGTTTACCATGAGCTCGAAATGTACTCCTCTGGAATGAAACTCTGTGTTGTTTTCCTGCTAAGTAGTGAGGACACTTGTCTGTATCCTTCTGAAGAGATGGTAGCCCATGTACCATATTACACCGGCGAAGTGTTTTGAGATATTTGAAACTTACATGACCAAATCTCTGATGCCACAACCTGGTGAGGTGGAGTTTTTAGCCACAAGTGCTTGATCGTTTTTGTGAATGAAATCAAGTTGAAACATACGTCCCACATTTGAGGCTTTTGCAATTATTTTCGAGCCTCTTGATTTATCTCGAATCAAACACGTTTTCTTGCCGGATTGACTATCAAAGTCAATTTTTAGGTTGTGATCTAGGAGTTGACTTACTGAAAGAAGATTCTTTGTCAACCTAGGGACATATAGGACATCTGATAGTCTGCATTTGCGTGAACCAAGGGGTAGAGAGATGTTCCCAATCCCCTGAACTGTATATGAAGAATCATCTCCCAACGAAATATGATTTTTGATGGCGTGTCCTTCATTGAAATAAACCAGTCTCTGTGGCTGGTCATGTGTCAAGTGGCTCCCGAATCAACATACCAGACATCACTAGATGACGTGGATGGTTCACTTGATCGAGCAGTGAACAAGAAGTCTTCATTGTCTGACTGTTCTTGTTGCTCAGCAATATTACCTTGCTGGTGGGGTCTTCTTTTCCAGTTCCCCTTTTTCTGCCCATGATAGTTGTTTGAATGTCCCTTGTAAGATTGTTGTTGTTGTGGTCCAGAGTTGCTTGATGAACCTTTCTTATAAGTGTTATACCAACAATCTTTTAAGTCATGTCCTCTTTTACAAATTGGACATTGCTTCTTCTGTTGATTGTCCCCATGATACTGATTCTGATGTTGGGACTTCTGATAGGATTTAGGTTTTCCTTTACCTTTTCCTTTCCATTTTTGATGTGAAGATAGTGCCTGCTCCTCTTCATCATCCTTATTGTGCATTGCTTCCTCTTGTTGCAGTAGGTTTACTAGCTTGTCAAAACTAATTGTCGTATCTGACAAGTTTAGAGTTGTGAAAAAAATGTGGTAAGAAGAAGGGAGAGCTCTCAGAACAATGGGAATGAGAGATTCATCTTTGACTTCTTCTCCTAGGGCTAGAAGTGAAGCCCTCAACTCTGCAACTCTTCTTAAGAAAGCTTCAATTTTCTCATTCTGCTTGAACTTCAATGTATGTAACTGACTCTGCAAATTTAGTATGACATTCTTGTTCTTGGCCTCATATATTGTGCTCAGCTTATCCCACGCTTCTTTTTCTATTGTGGCATCTCGAATGTGGGCTTGCACATCGTCGGACACTCCAAACAAGATGATGAGTTTTTCTTTCTGATCTGCTCTATCAAACTGTCATTGTTGTGTTGTATCAGTTGGTGATCTGGTTAGAGTACCAGTCACAACAAGCCAGATTTCTTCAAACTCAAGCTGTGTCTTTATTTTTGTCTTCCATGCAGCATAGTTGCTTCCCGAGAAATTGTGAATCGGAAGAAGAAAAATTTGGGGGCATTGGTGCCCATTTTGCAGAGATCAGCGATGTGGTTTGGCTCTTATCACTCTAGGTATTAGGTCTTCCAATCTATATACTATCGATCTGATATACCAAACCTTTCTATATACGCGCCCTTCTGATATACCCGTCGGTACATGGAAGAAGCTCACCCTTTCTATATACCCAACAGTACGTGAAAGAGGCATTAACGTACGTGAAAGAATTCAATACGTGATACCAAGACAAGATCGATGGGGTCTGTGTGATTATTGACATTGGCTCAAAGAAATATCCTCATACGCATGCGTAACTTTGCTATATACTTAGATAGTTTCTCATTCTAGATTTATGTCTTCCAATCATTCACAGATGGATGGGATGGTTCATAGTGTGTGCACTATGACCTTATTACTCCCCGTTGATTTATAGGGACGATGAAAACGATGTTGTTGTTGCAGCTATATTAGGCATTAAGTGCAGTAGTAGTCACAATGGCTTTACCCGTAAGTGCTTCCCAGAGGCACCGTATATACCGAACGCTACGAATGAGATCTAGGATCTCGTGAGTGTTTTAGAACCAATTTTTATTGTTTTTTATTACAATTTTGCCAGTTTTTGAGCAGTTACAAAGTTTGCAGTTGACTATGGCAACCTGCAAATTAGTACAATATGCAGCAGTATACAATTTACATTCAAAAAAATTGGAATATTTGAATGGCGAGCAAAAATTTTTGTTTCGTGGGTCTGGAAAGTTGCGCAAAAAGAAGCTGAAGATGCAATTTTTAGATGGGTCTCCCTTTGCAAAAAATGTCCGAAATGAAAAAATAGACCAAATGGGAGAAAAAAATTTACCCTAACTTAGGGATTCCTCCGCTAAATTTAGTTAGTTATAACTAAATTCAAATTTTGCCACTAAATTTGGTAAAACCACCAAATTTCGCTAAATTTCAAAAAATGAGTTTTTGTTTGTTGGGGCAGGATTCGACCCCCACACCTCTCACTCCCAAGGCGCATTCACTAACCAACTTGGCGCACATGGGCGCTTGGTAGACAAATGAAGCAAATAATATTTATTGAGTAAAATAAAGGCGCTGACCTGTTAAAAAGAGGTGATGCTGAGTTGGAGTCCACGTGTTGGAGGCATTTAGGGTTTCCTTTGCTCAAAAATGGATCAAGAAACACCTTTTAATCTCCTTTTGCTTTGATTTTCCTTCGGCGTGAGGACTGAATAGCTTCCTTTGGCGTGAGGACTGAATATTTTCCTTATGGCGTGAGGACCAAATGAAGATTCTTTGTTTTGTGCAGGCCGCTCTTCCTTGCTTTGGCCGCTTTTTTTTTGTTTTCTTGTGTGCAGGGTCGGTGTATTTGGCAGGTGCATGGGATGATGTACCAGTAAATGATGTGCCTTTGAATGTAATTTGAACCCGCCGCTCATGAACCCGCTCAAATGAATGTGCAGGTGCGTGGAGTATTGCAGGTGTGCTTTGGTGTGGAGTATAACACTTAGCTTTTGGAACAACTCTTCTTTGGAGTATAATACCACGCTAAAAAAACATTTCCAATTTGGTCTATGTGAACATGCATTCAATACTCGAAACTTGCATGCATGTGTACTGATCAGAGTTCCAAATCCAGTGGTCTGAGGAGGTTGTTCACTTGCTGCAGGTGCACATACACACAGACCTCCAAATCTAGTGGTCTGCTAAAATGTAGCAGAGACTAAATAGCCTCTCTTAAATTAGAGACAAAACCCTTAATGGGGAATTTTTTTTTTTTAATTCTTTATGCCTACAGCAAATTTTTCAGTCCAGTGCCGAGTGCACCAAAAAAAAATTGCGTTCTAAACACAGGCCCAGACAGGAGGTTGTGGGTTTGCAGGGGGTTCTGGGAAGCTGCAGGAGGCAGCACTGGCTCTCCTTCTATTGTAGATTTCTTCTCCATGAATTCTCCTTCTTCTGCAACCTTCTCCAACCTTGCCAGGAGCTTCAATTCGCTCTGGTACCAAATGTAGATTGAGAAACAGGGACGGAAGCCTGATTAGTTTATTAATCTCAATCAACCAACCTTTACAGAGAATGGGCTGCAATATTTATAGATATTGCACAGCCAAATACACACGGGAGATTAAGTTGCACAGGTGCAACCAAATTCCAAAATGAACAAGCTTCCAATAACATCCGGGAAGCAACAATTAGATACAAACAAATATATTGTTCAAAACAATATAACAACATGTATAAAAGACAAATATGGTTTATGAACCATATAACAAAATAACCATTATTATTTAATTAATAAAATTAATTAAATAACTAGACTATTGCATAATTAATATTAGGATAATAATATTTTTATCCTAATAGAAAGTCAAGATCTAGATGTAGTTGATGAACAAAAATCTTTGGAGGATAGTAGATGGAAAAGAACCAGCACCTTTAGATCGACTAGATTGGGAGAATGGGAAATAAGGGATGATAAAGCCAAAGCCATTATTGGCCTTGCCCTATTAGATTTTGAATTACATTATGTTGATCTAGATAAAAACTCGAAGGACATCTGGGATAATCTGAGCAAATTATTTGGTTCAAAAGCAGTCAATGCAAATTTTTCCCTAAAACTTTAGTTGTTCAAGCTCAAAATGAGTGATGGAGATACAATTTCTAGTCACATCAAAATTTACGATCTCTTCGAGAAAACTTGCGAAGTAAAAGCTCAGTAGGCAGCGAGGATGCAAAAGCTATTCTTTTGAATAGTTTACCACCCAAATACAGTAATGTTGTTTTCACTCTTGGTTAGATGCCTTCCAACTCATTGGAAGATATGATATCAACTCTTTTAAGAAGAAAAAGGACTAAAGAAGATATAGAAGAAGAAATGGCAATGTATGTGAAAAATAAATACAAAAAGTTCTTTAAAAAGGAGGACTTAGAATGCTTTTATTGCAAGAAAAAGGACATATGTCTAAATTTTACATGACTTGAGCCAAAGATCTTCTCAGTGGAAAATTGAAGCCACATGAAGCAAAATATAGTTGTAGAATAATCTTCTGAATCAGAAGATGAACGAGTGATTGATGAACCTGATTATAATTCTGAAGACTACTTGTTTTGAGTTCAAATTAATGGAGGATGGAGGCACAGGAGGATGGAGGTCATTCAGTGACCTCTCATTAGTCACCAATGACGGGACCGCATAGATGATTTGGTGGCATTTTTCAGTGTGTGTTTCAGTTTTCAGTGTTCTTGTTGTGTTGTGTGTTGAATAAACCCCTTTCCAGAATTTTGGGAAGTTTCATGTTTTCAGAAGACTCATTTTTGGGGAGCAGGAGAAGATTTTGAGGTAGACTCAAGGGATGGTTATCCTAGCTAGTGTGAAGCTTATGGATCTTGGAGATTCAGAAATCGGGCACCCAGGGAGGAAGGGAAAGTCCCACAGGAAGCTAAAGAGGAAGGGAGCATTCTGCATAATTCAGATCAACACTACGCCTTTACGATGGTAAAGAGATGATCTATGGAGTTTGTACCTAGTCTAAGCAGTGCTTTCAGGAGGTGGTTCAACTTTTTCGAATGTGGTTCTTCGCCGTGTTCACATAAAGGGGGTGAATATTGGGATTTAATAATGTTCACACCAAGGGGGTGAATGTTAGGAATGAATGGTGTTCACATTATTATTAATATGTGTAATTATATTATCAATGATAATATAATTATATATGTGATGTAATTATATAATTACTCATGATAAATGAGTAATTGGTTTGTAAAGTTTGTTGATATATTGTTATAACAATTGTATAACAATATATCAATACGGGTTTGTTATTATTTGTATACTTCCTATTTTATAGGAAGTTGTTCAACTACATTCTTGGCTATTTAATAGCCCTCTATTGTTATAATATTATCAGAGCAGTATAATATTGAATATCATTATTGCTGCAGAGAATCTTTGGTTCTTGTCATTGGGTCCATTTCAATGGATATTTTAATTTAAGAAAAATTTCAATAGAGTTTCCTGCATGAGAAAGGATGGACATTATAGCATATTCCCTTCTTCCCCTTCCCCTTTCTCTCTTCTCCTTTTATAGAAATGGTAGCTTGATCTAAATGTAAATGGTTCTTCCCTACCAAATTCAAAGTTACTATTATCTTTTTTGGAATGATAGTCTAAGTTCCCACATAATTTTTTATGATTCTTGTAATATAAACAGATTACTTTATAATGGGTTTAATAGTTTTTATTTACTCCAATCCTTAATATAACTCTTAATGTGGCTCACCTCTACTCTTTATTGTTATGTTAATGTGTCTTTCCTCTCAGTTATTCTTTTTATATATGTTATGTTTGTGGTATTTGTAGGATTTTAATAAAATTTTCTAAGATAGGATTTGATATAGTGATCCCCATATACTTGAGTGTATTACCATGTTTACTTTCCCTGTTTTCCTCTCTTTTCCCTAAAAAAGTGGTAAATTAAAATATATTAGTTGTAGCATTAGTTTAGTACAAATAAGAGATATATTTCTCTAGAGGATTACCTTAAGTATTCAAGTTCCCACACCTTAGAAGCATTCACATATTTTTTGAGACACTAATCCTCATTTGGTGATCTTGAGCCCACACTTTGAAAAACCAACATTTTTAGCATGCTTGATGGGACTCTCTGTGTGTTTATATATATATATATAAAGTATTGTTAGGTTTAATAACACTTGCTCTCTAACTTATAACTAACATTTGTGTATTCTTAGTTTTTGTTTTTAAACCACCTTCAAGTACTGGTGACTCTATTATGCTCTAATTTATAAATTTCAATCATCTTGAAATCATCATATGCAAAGCCTTGAAATAAGTAGTGTATTTGAAGTTCATACCAATAAATTCCTACAAGCTACGCCTATAAGAAAGTATAGGACTAGATCATGGAAAATGTCCGAGGTATCTCACCTTCACCACAAAGCTATATCCACTCCACCACCTATTATTTCTACACATTTCCTTGAAGAATCTTAAAAATATTTCATTTATAGATCATCAAAGGTATTATGTGTTCCCTTGCTTTAGTACTAGTGATCCTTTATCCTTGAATATTTGAAATGACATCCCATCCTCATATCTCACCTTTTATATTTCACTTCTAAAAATTAGGTCAACCCCATTTATCATATCAAATATATTTATTATTTATTTTATATGCATAATGTTACAAAAATTGACTTTGAAATGATATTATAGTCC
The DNA here is from genome assembly GCA_018340775.1 of Taxus wallichiana var. yunnanensis. NCBI lineage: Eukaryota > Viridiplantae > Streptophyta > Pinopsida > Cupressales > Taxaceae > Taxus > Taxus wallichiana. The sequence continues at coordinate 171,090,471 of CM031235.1, forward strand.
TCTTTCCTCAAAGGAAAGACTCTCACCTAGTATAGAAAACTCTTACTTATATCCAAAGATAATTGGGATGAATTTTGAGATAAGATGGAGAAGAAATTTTAGAACAATATTAAAAACTAGTCACTAATGTAACAATTGACTACCATAAAGAGAGAACTAATAGAAGCATTGCATGATTTCATCATCATGTAGACACAAAATCACGCACTTTGGGTAACTATCTAGTCTTGATTACATACTACTATTCATATGATTCCTAAGTAGAAAAAGTATAAATTAACCCATTTCTTTGGCCACCTTTTTTTTCTTTATGCTTCTTCTTTTAGTATTGCACTCTTACTTGCTCATTATATCTTTTCACCTTTCAACCTTTGTCATTCTAGATAGTAGCACCCAGCTAGGATGCCAATGTTAGGCACCCCCATCCCCTCTAGGTGTCATTGTCCTCTTTGTACTTTGGCCACACTTTTTGGGTCCTTTCTAGCCGTTTGAGCATCTTATTTTTGGTAGTCGGCCTTTTCAGGGTTAATTACGAAATTCAAGCAAGGGAATCATATAAATATAAAGTTATGTGATCATAATAAAGGACCAAGAACTAAGCATTTACTATCTCCACCTAAGGTTACATCCATCAAAGGCATCTATAGATCCATTTGCATCCATCTAGCTCCATCACAAGGTACAAAGGTTAGTTCATCAACATCACACTTCATAGGAGGGGAGTATATTGTTTCCATGCACACAATATTTACATTCTAAATCTACTTACTTGTTTGCTACTTCAAGTGTGACACACATAAGAGCAACCTAGGAAACAATTATGCACTCTCACACACACACATAGAACTACATTGGGTCTAATATATAGTGTGGCGCTCATTTATAAGTCCACCATTGTGGCGGATGAGGAAGGTTGAACCCTCAATTTGCATCTTTCATTTTTAGGATTTGATGTCTATTTGAGGGTTTTGCATGTGCTTTCTTCATTGTAGGTTTATAGTGACCTCGGTGATCTCACGGTGACATACATCAACAAAAGGAGAACAAGTACACACCTCTTGTAATACCTCAAAGGAGGTTCCTGGAGCATCTACGCAGACAAGGGTGCCCAAAAATTAGACCAAGGTACTAATGGGTGCCCCTATCCGTCTATAGCTACCCGAGTTCAATCAAATCTTTCGGATCTAAATTTTTCTAAGATTTTGTGCAACGTTCCTCCATCTCTAATCGGTCAATCTCCTCTGTGACATAGTTCATTAACCTATTCAAATCAACTAAGGCTACTCAAACCCTCCTTGTAATTATGGTTTCATAATTTCATTATATAGTTTCTTGGGTATTATTTCAGTATTTCATTATTCATTTATTTAATGCAAAATTACATTATATTAGGATATTATTTTACATTTTATCATAATAATTATGGTGAATAACACTTGTTTTTCCTAGCCACTTGTTTGTGTGTGCCTTGTTTTCTATCAAGAACATTCCCTTCCCCTGCTGAGGCACAATTCAAAGATAGTTATTGGTCTCTTTTTGGGCCACATACTCTTTTGCAACATCACATGTACCAAAAATGAGGAGGGCATCATATGGGTGAGTCATTCACCCCATAAATATTTACACACAATATCGGCACAAATGAGTTTCCTTTTTAGATGGGGCTCAAAATTAGACTTGGGTCCTTAGTACACAACCTTCCCGAGTGTGCAATAACAAGGGACAATACAACAATCTTTCCAAGAGTTCTAGTAACCAGGGGACAATTACACAATTCTTCGACATGTGACAAAGGATTTTGATATGTTAGAGAGTCCTTTAGCACTGGGAATTTACATAGTGACTTTAAAGGGAAGATATTCCTTAGCACAGTACACACCATCTACAATGGTGTTTTATATAATGAGAAGTAGTTAAAGTTTGGAGGATGACACCGAGATAGTTCTCCCTACACTTCTTCCATTACATTGGTGTGATATCACCTAAAAACCTCACACACATTGACAACATCTACAAGATCCTTTCTACACTCTTTCATAATCACGGATCAAGTGCACATGTTCCTTTTTCACATTTTCAAGAGTATGTTAGCATACTTATTTATAGGTTTTGTATACATATACATACGTATTTGACTGCTTGATCATCTTCTCTTTTGTAGTTCCATCTGTATGGGAAATAGGTAGTCAACATCACAATAACATTAACAACTATGTCACACACATCGACACCAACAAAAAGTACAACACCACATTCACACACACATTTTTTCCCTAGGTTCATTTTCATCACCTTTAACACTTTTTCATATTTGGTCTCTATGCTCCATCTTTTTATCACTCCACGCTTTTTCTAGTCCTCAAAGACATGCTTTCTACATCAATCTACATAGATATCAAGTACGCATATCTATCTACTTTATGTTACCGAGATTTCTTGCTAACCAACATAAAGTGGGGGAAAATGTAGACACAAAATTAAGAAGTTTGGGTAATTATCTAGTCCTGATTACATACTACTATTAAAATTATTCTTAAGTAAAAAATTACTAACTAACCCATGTCATTGGCCACATTTCTTTTCTTTATGATTCTTCTTTCGGTCTTGCACGCTTACTTTCTCAATCTATATTTTTACCATTCAATAGTTTTCATTCCAGACACTAGCACCCAGCCAAGATGCTAGCACCAAGCACCCACGTATCCTCTAGGTTCCCTTGTCTTCTTTGTACTTTGGTCACACTTTTTGGGTCATTTCTAGTTGTTTGAGCATCTTATATTTTTGATAGTCAGTATTTTTAGGGTTAATTATGAAATTCAAGCAAGGTAATCATATAAATATAAATTTATGTGATCATAATAAATGACCAAGCACTAAGCATCTACTATTTTCACCTAAGGTTGCATCCATCAAAGGAATCTATAGCTCCATTTGCATCTATCTAGATCCATCGCAAGGGAAAAATTTCTTTCATCTCGCATCACACTTCATAGGAGGGGAGTCTATTATTTTCATGCACACATTATTTACATTCTACATCTAATTAGGTGCTCACTACTTCAAGTATGACACGCGGAAGAACAACCATAACTACATAACATAACTACATTGGGTCATAGATGTAGTGAGTGCTAAATTGTAATTTCACCATTTTGGCAATTTGAGGACACTCCAACCCCTTATTTTGCATCTTTCTATTTTAGGATTTGATGTCTATTTGAGGGTTTTTCATGTGATTTATTCATTTCAGGTTTATATCGACCTTGGCAATCTCACAATGACATACACATGACAAAATCCAAACAAGTGCAAACCTCTTATGACACCTTAGACAAGGTTTTGGAGAATCTACATAGAACAGGGAACCCAAAAATTAGACCGGGGTTCCCACAGGTGCCCCTATCCCTCTCCAGGTGCCCTGGTCCACTCAAATCTATTGGATTTGTATTTTTCCAATATTTTATGTGACGTTCCTCCATCTCTATTCAATCAAGTATCCACTACAAAATATTCCATCAACCTCTTCGAATCAACTAATTATCTTCTAACCCTCTTTGTAATTAGGGTTTCATATTTTCATTACTTAGTTGCTTAGGTATTATATTAGCATTCATTTATTTACTACAAACTTGCATTAGATTGGGATATTATTTTATATTTTAGCATAATAATTTTGGTGAAACTCCGATCGATCAAACCCCTTTCTTCCGAATCTATCTTCTCCTTATCAAGTCATGACCAAATCATCTTATCCTTCTTTCACACCAAATAAATTCTTCGGTATAGTTACTATTGTTGTTGATTTCAATCAATTTCGTACTCAACATCCTCCTCACTCTATTACACCTAGGGATGATCCTGCCATCAATGTAGTAACTACTCACCTCATTTTTCCTCCTACGGCTCCACCTTCTTCTCTTCCTCCGCCTATCACTTCCTCAACTCCTTCTACTCCTCCTAAAGGCTATGATGTCATTAAACAACTTAAAATATACACCAGCTAAAATTTCCCTCTATGAATTACTAGGTAATGCACCATATTTTTGTAAAAATTATAAGTATCCCTTCATGTCATTCATATAGAAAGTGATAACTTTGCGGTGTCCTTCATACACCTCATTTAGTCTCTACAAAATATACCACATGCTTAATCATTCATTCATGATGACATATCACCTTTTCCTAAAATAAATCCATGTGCATCCTTACTTATAATTACTATTATTAGCACCACTTGCATTAAATGTGTACTTATTGATAATGGGTCATCTATCAACCTATGTTCCCATTCCCTTCTCAAACAATTAGGTATTAATGATAACCTAAGTTCTAAGAACTCTACTCTTATTCGGGGTTATGACTCTACTACTCGCACATTTATAGGGAATATTTCACTACATATTAGGTTGGCATTAAGATCATCCTCACCAACTTTTATGTTATTAATGCATCATTTCAATTCAATTTGTTACTCAGTAGGCCTTGGATCCAGGAAATGCAAGTGGTCACATCAATTGTCCACCAATGTGTCAAATTCTTACACAATGGATATGAACATATTATTACTGTTGATCCCGAACCATTCAAATTATGTCACATAGACCCTATTATTACTATGCCTATTCCTCCCTCACAACCTATTCCATATAGTAGTATTGACACATACAACATTGGTCAATCTAGCACTTCATAGTCCTCATCTTCCGCTCCAAGTATTTTGGTTATTTCTACTCACACTATGGAAATTATCTCACCCATTGTATCTACTCCAATAAGAACTCCACCTATTGAGACTTCTCTCACTCCTCCACCTAATGCAAATCCTAGCAATAAACTCAACAAAGATATACAACATGATAACATTAATACAGATGATGATTCGAGGATTTGGTGACAAATTCAATGTTGTTAAACTTACTAATGAATCATTAGGAAAACTTAACTTTACCCTATCGATGTAGATGGATCCTATTTCAATGACACCTTTATGGTGGTGATGGCCTAGGTGAATACAAATTCAATACCCCTCTTATGAGCACTATGATACTTTATCGGGGAGTATCAACACCTTAGATGTTGTTTCACCCTCCCCGACTAGTCTCTGCATCTCCAATCCCACCTTTCACATGCATGTTATTAATCAACAACTCTTTTTGGAATCATATTTCAATTTATCATACTTGTTCGAGATACTATTTTCACGCATGAGGGCTTAAATAGGTTTGGTTTGATGCTTAACGACATTTTACCACCAATTCACTCACCTCACCTTTACCATGGTTATTGTCACATTACAGCCACCTATGGTCTTCGTGTGTTTCATTTGATAGTCTTCATAGCATATACCCTCACACTTCTCCACTGACACTTGGGAAATCTTGGCTTGACTATATTGGTGGTACTTTATACATCGACCACACTTCTATCACATTCCTTATGTCATTCGAGCAATGTTTCCATTGCTAATGATTCATCTCCTACTTATTCTTAGAATATTTCTTGTTGTTATGCACATGACTGTCCACCAATACCCTTCACTGATGAAGATTACACAATGAGCATCTACACCCTATGCCACAATGGCTCTTTATACGATCCACCTCATTTTATTTCTTATCACGTCTCTAATGCTACTTTAATAGTTTTTCCCATGACAACAATGATATTTTATATAGTGTCACATGATCATATTAACCACTACACACTTGGGGGAATTACGCTTATCTCTCCCCCCTATCAACACATTATCAAATTTTACATAGACTTCTTCACACACACTAACATCGTTCAAACCATTTCTTGATGATGCACTATTATGCTTCAATTCATACTTGACTATGAGGGTATATTATACACATGAACCTCACACACTACACATAATGCATCTTAACACATCTTACATTTTTATACATACACATCATCTTTATATTTTACGTCTTAAATCTTACATCTTATGTATTATATGTATCTACACACCTTATATCATTTATGCATCTTACATTACATATTATACATCCTACATTACAAACTTTACACATCATGAAATTTCTCATCACAACGCTAATCTACATAATGTTTTCATCTAATTTTATGATTCCACTCACTACCTAATAACATAATCTAGTCTCACAGTCCATATTGGACTGTTGAGGGTATGTAAATCAAATGGACCTCATCACACTCAAAAATTTAACCATTCAGCCTTTTTCTCATGTAAAATTCCTAGATTAGTGATACACGTAATAGGATACATCATCAATTCCTCTAGCATCATCTTGTGATATACACTTTATGCTAATTCATCTAGCATCCTTTAGTGATATACACTTTAGGCTAAATCAGAACTTCTTTTGTTATATTTTTGTGATATATATTTATGATAAATCATCACATATTCTCACACTTCATCTCTATGTCACATATCATCACTACACATTCATCACATCATGCTACACACAACATATCGTTAGACCATTTCCGGTGACATACTCTCGTTTATGGTTCATTTGATTATTGAGGGGCATAAATAAATGTACCTCACTACATAAAATTCCATTCATTTGGGGGCATGATAATCCTATTATTCACTCTGCATTCCATTCCATCCATCCACAACATATTGCATATCTTGGTTGCATTTAATTTTTCTTGCATTTACTTGTACATGTTCACTTTATTACACATGCTAGATAGATATCTTGTATGTAATTATATTTATCATAAACACATGTGCATTCACTTTCTTTCTAGTTATGATCATATATTATATAGGTCCATTACACGCAACATGGATGTTTGGCACAATACCTAGTACAAGTCCCATAGCGGATCCTTAGGGCATCCACTTTCATACCCTATGCGTGTTATCATTTCATTTTGTTCCATAGAAAACTACTTTATCAGATTATACATGCTTTGACAAACTATTTATATTTATAACATGATAATGGTGCCTTCATGTGCAGCATTTTTTTGAGGACTATTTTCCACCATGGTTATCTGTTATATTTTTTACTTTCTTTTTGTTAGTATATGCCATTGTTTGTGGGTTTTTCCCTTTGTCTTGTGTGCACACTTTTATACCTTTGGATTTTCAGCCTTAATTTTCTTTCGACATCATGAGTGATTTCCCATGTTTGTAACCCACTTTTCATGGTTTAAATTCTCTTCTTGTGTGTTTACTTGCATCTTAGCATATACATTGTCTTCTTAGCTTACATGTCATATTTTACATGAGTGTTTTTATTTTCTTGTACTAAAACTTGTTTTTCTAGCTGACCATTTGCTTGTGTGTTCCTTGGTTTCTACCAAGCACATTGCCTTCCCCCTACAGGGGCACAATTTAGTACATCAGTTGGTCCTCTTTTTGGGCCCCATACTCCTTTTGTTACATCGCATACCACCAAATAAGGGGGAATCATATGGGTGATTCATTCACCCCATACTGAAAGTTACACACAGTACTAGTATAGCACATTTTCAGTTTCAGATAGGGCTCAGAATAAAACTTGGGTCCTTAGTACACAACAACCTTCCCCGAGTGCCAATAACAAGGGGAAACATAGTGGTGTTTCCTAGACTACCGATAACATGGGAAAATTACATTCTTTGACATGTCATAGAGGATTTTGACAAGGCAGAGAGTCCTTTAGCATTGGGCATTTACATAGTGGATTTTACAGTAGAGAATCCTTATCATAGTACAAACCATCTACGGTGGTGTTTTATACAACGATAAGTAGTTAAATTTTGGAGGATGACACTAGATAGTTCTCCCTACACTTCTTCCATTACATTGGCGTGAGATCACTCAAAAAAATTACATGCATCGAAATCATCTATAGGATCCTTTCTACACTCTTTCATCATCACATATCATGTGCACATATGCTTTTTCACATGTTCAACATTTTTACATACTTCCTTACATGATTTTATACATATACATGCATATTTGATTACATGATTATCTTCTCTTTCGTAGTTCCATCCGTATGGGAAGAAAGTAGGTAGTCAACATCAACAACAACATCACACACATCGACACCAACAATAGGTACAACACCACATTCACACACACGTTTCCACCCTAGGTTCATTTTCATCACCTTTACACTTTTTTATCTTTAGTCTCCATGCTCCATCTTTTTATCACTCCACACTTTGTCTAGTCCCTTGGCATGCTTTCTACATCAATCTACATGGATATCAGGTACACATATCTATCTACTTTATGTTACCAAGCTTTTTCTCACCAACATAAAGTGGGGGTAAATGTAGACATAAAATCACGTACTTTGGGTAATTATCTAGTTCTAGATTACATACTAATATTCATATGATTCATAAGTATGAAAAGTACTAATAAAGCCATGTTTTGGCCACATTTTTTTCTTTATGCTTCTACTTTTAGTCTTGCACTCTTACTTTCTTATTTTATTTTTTTACCTTTTGGAACTTTTCATTCTAGACATTGGTGCCCAATCAAGATCTCAGTACCAGGTGCCCCCATCTACTCTGGGCATCCCCTGAGGTGCCCTTGTCCTCTTTATACTTTGGTCACAATTTTTGGGTCCTTTCTATCCGTTTAAGCATCTTATCTTTTTGGTATTTGGCCTTTTAGGGTTAATTATGAAATTTAAGCAAGAGATTAATATAAATATAAATTTATGTGATCATAATAAATGACCAAACACTAATCATCTACTATCTCCACCTAAGGTTACATCCATCAAAGGCATCTATAGCTCTATTTGTTTCCATGTAGCTCAAAAAAAGGACAAATGTTGCTTCATATACATCAGACTTCATAGGAGGGGAGTCTATTATTTCCACACACATGTTATTTACATTCTACATCTAGTTACTTTCTCACTACTTCAAGTGCAACACACACAAGAGAAACCTAGGGCATAACTTTTCACACACACATATAGAACTACATCGGGTCTAAGATGTAGTGCAATGCTCAATTATAAGTCCACCATTGTGATGTGCGGGGGAGGATCTAAACCCTCATTTTGCATCTTTATTTTTTACGATTTGATGTTTATTTGAGGGTTTTACACATTCTTTCTTTATTGAAAGTTTATACCAACCTTGGTGATCTCATAGTGACATACATGTGATAAAATTAGAACAAGTGTGAACCTCTTGTGATACCTCATAGGATGTTTCTAGTGCGTCTACGTGGACCAAAACACCTAGAAATCATACTAGGATGCCTACGGGAACCCCTATCCCTCTCCAAGTGCCCTAATCTAGTCAAATCTATCAAATATACATTTTTCTAGGATTTTATGTGATGGCCTTCCATCTCTTCTCGGTTGGTCTCCACCGCAACATATTCTAAAGCAACTTCTTAGAACTAGCTAAGGCTCTTCTAACTCTCTTTGTAATTAGGGTTTCATATTTTCATCACTTATTTGGTTAAGTATTATTTCAGTATTTTAATATTCATTTATTTACTAAAAATTTAATTATTATAGGCTATTATTTTACATTTTAGCATAATCACATCACATATTAGATAACATGTGACAGATTTAGCTCTCTGTAATTCATTCATCTTATATCTCTTGCATATACTTCATGTGAGCTTGAAAGGAGGTGAATTTAGTACCTATTGGCCTATACCAATATAGTTTACCTAAAGTAGGTTGTGTACCAAATCCTATTCTATTTAATGTGTCCCGATTATTGGAAAGCATCTAGTTCATAATTACATGAATGATTCTAGTGCTAATAGTTATCTCATGCCTAAGAAAATTGTTGATACTTTAGGATTAGAATATACCCTTATCAATAATAGATTTTTTTGAACTTGATTGTACTCTTTTCAAAGTATTAGGAGGCATAAAAGGCATAAATATGAATTTTCACACCTACCCCAAAGTATTGTAGTTCTCCAAGATATTTGAGTCATTAAGCTTCCCCTTATTTTTCCATATGTTTGTATAGAGACTTTAGTGCCAAAGTTGATGGGTACTTATCCTATTATTAGTCTTACATGTGTTTAAAGACCATTTATGGCACTAGAATAACCATTTTAGCTAATTCTATCTCTCATTTCCATGTTAAGACTTATGATCCATGGCTTGTTGAACTAAATTGTTCCATAGACTCTAAAATTGAAGAAGAAATTAGTCTTGAACCTCATGAACCTAGAACATTTAATTTTTATTAGAGAGATGTAATTTTTATCCCTATGAAAAATTTATGATATTGTTTTGGGCACATAATACATTCAATAATAAAATAATCACACTCCTAAGTTGAGAAAAGAGAATTAGGACTTCAAAGGCTTGTTAGAGATATATTTTGATGGATCTAAGTACAATATTGGTGTTATAACAAGAGATTTATTGATTTCACCTAGGAAAGAGAAGATACTCTTTTCACATAGACTCCAATTCAAGTACACCAATAATATAGGTTAATATAAATCTCTATCTCCATGAATGTAAATGTCCAAGTGGAAAGGATGGAAGAAGCTGAATATTTATTGAGATACGAGTTGGTTATTCATCAAGTAAGATATAAATGTTCCAATAATAATCCCTTACTTAGAGCTTATAACCATAGAGTGTGGGATCATTTCAATGATTTTGGTGTAATAAAACTCCAATATTTTCTAAGAAGGTAGAATGTTGAAGATTACATAATGTGTTCATTGGAGAAAAAAATACTACTTATAGGGATCTCCTTGAGGATTTAGTGACAACATGTAAAACTAATATTGAGACAAGAACTTCCCGATAATGATTTGTCATTAGAAAAATATTTATAATTACAATTATATTTTCAATTTTATCCAACATGAGGTAAAATTATCACATGATTTGTAACCCAAATTATGAGAAAGTTATGGTGATCAGGTCATCTCGTTGAAGAAAAAAAGTTTCTTAAAGTGTTAATCACATTGGAAAGTACATTCACACCCAATGATCAATAAAATGGAAGAAAATAATTATAAATATTAAGGATATAGAATACCATGAAGTATCCATATCTCCTATTAAATAACTTAAGATATGAAAGGTGTGCACTTTATAACAACAATTATTTAAGGAGTTATGTCAAAAATATGATGATAGTATTGCATGGACATATGAGGACCTTAAAGGATATAACCCTATAATTATTCAACACATGATTGAGTTATCTTTAAATTCCTTAAACACTCCTCTTGAGTTGGAAATTAACCAAACAAATTAACCAAAGTAGTTGAGGCCAATATCATTTATGTATTAAACACTCCTCTTGAGTTGGAAATTTACACTTGGTAAGGAATAATATTGGAGAAATCAGGTTGTGTTTGGACTTTAGATATATAAAATAGATTCCTTTAAATATAAATACCCCCTTACCTCTATGGATTAGACTTATAAATATTATAAGGAACTAAAATAGTATTGTTGTTAAATGGCTTCTTAGGCTATAATCAAATTATTTTCCAAAAGTTTAATTAATATAAAATAGGCTTCACCACTAAATGGGGAACACATTCCTATGGGAAGATGCATTTTTGTCCAATGTTAGTTATACCTTCTAAAGAGTCATGGATTTATCTTTCAAATGACTGATAAATGATGTCATCCTAGTTTTCTTAGATGATATATTTATTTTTCCAAGTAGTAAGAGGATCATCTTGATCACCTTGAATAAACTTTCAACAAATGTAGGGATTTTGGAGTATCCCTCAACCCAAATAATTGTATATTTTTTTACATTAAGGTAAAATTTGGGGCACGTTGTGTCAAAAAAATGACCACAAAACTTGATAAAATTATAGCCATCTTGGCCTTGTCTCTCCCTTCCCACAAAAACACTTTAATCCCTCCTTGGTAAAATAAAATTTATTGTAATATCATCTCTAATTTTACAAGCTTGGTGAGACTCATTAATCTAATTTTTAAAAAGGGATGTGACTTAAAATGGAAACAAGAAGTAGAGAATAGATTTGATGAAAATAACCATGCCATAGCTAAGGAACCTACTCTAATCAATCCAAATTTGACAATTATTATATTCGTTATACATTTGGAGGGACAATTAGCATTATTTTCATTTTAACATAAGAGAATCAACAAGGTTTGAACTTATTCCACTACATTAACAATTAAAACACTCAAATATATGATATAAAATATAATTTTATTGAAAAATAGTTTCTTTTGTACTAAGAACCCATAAAATGTTTAAATACCTTCTATCCCAAAATAAAATTAGAGTTGTTTTGAGTCATCTCAAGATCAAACAATACATTATGAGTGAATATATTAGTGAGAGAAAGAGTTTCATATATTACAATTATAATGTAATTTTATGTGTAAATTTATTCCACTAAAATGATCCTAGGAGGGCCCTTTGTCAAAATATATTTAAAGATCTTGAGACTTCTTAAGGGTTAGTGTGTTTCCAACTAGTAGAGCTTGTAACAACATCATGTTTAGAATAAATTTACTTTGAGAAAATTGTGATTTATTTACTCATGGGGGAATACCTATACATTTTGATAGATCCAAGAAAATACATTTCAAGTTGCAATCCATTTAATATGGGTTGATGGGTTTCTCTTCAAGAGTACCATTGGCAGTGTCATGTGTAGGTGTTTTGAACTGACATGGTTGAAAGAATGCTCAAATATTTCCACATCTTTTTTGGAAACCATTTTATCCCTATAATACCTCTATAAATATCATCAAATATGATTACTTTTCCCCACCATATTTTTTTGATTATCACAAATAAGTAAAGGGATGAAAGGAATGTTTGTTTTTCATGGGAAAGAAAATAAAATAATCCCTTCCTTTTAAACTAATCACAGTGAATCAACCATCCTGTCAATCGGGATTGGAATTTATTAGCATGGTGAATCTTCTTTTAGTGATAGTCATAAGTGGATGTTAATTTTTACTGATTATTTTACTAGGTCGGTTAAAGTAGTCCCTTTAAAAGAAGTGATTAAGATTGTTATAGTGTACTTCCTAGAGTGTATTATTACAACATTTGGAGTCCACATAATATAATCTTATATAATTATAAATATTTTTTTGGTGCAAAGGTTGTAGATAATTTTTCCATAAGGCACAACATTTACTTGAAGACATCCTCTAGTTACTATCCTTGAGGTAATTGTCTTAAAAATTCCCCAAACAATAATTTGATCGGGATCATGAAGAATAAGATGTGGTAAAATCATAAGAAGCAACATAAAAATTTGGAAAAATAGTTTGGAAAGAAACAATTATACTAAATAATTCCATTGATAATTATCCTTTCACATTGGTGGTATATGGTGGAGAAGTTAGAATTATAATTTCAATTGAAATACCTTCCCTTGAAGTAACGAATCTAATAGATTTAGAAAACCATGATGTGTGGATAGACAAGATTATAGAATTGGTCAAGTTTGAAGAAGTGAGAGAAAAGTTCAAGGGTAAACTTTAATACCATCAATAGGATGTCAAGAGGTGGTTTGATGATAAATGTCATCCCCATATTTTGAAATAAGGAGATCTAGTCCTTAAATGGGATAGAGATAGAGATAATTCTAGGATATGTTATAAACCAAAAAAATCACCTCATTTTTGGGCCTTAGTGTTAACATTTAGAGATTAAACAATGGTAAAAATATCAGTTTTGGCATCCTTGTGATTTTAAACTCACTCCTTCCTTTCACTACATGTGTACAAGTTAATACAAGGAACATGAGAAAATTTAAAGTGTTATTGGCCTTAAAATAGCTAGTGATGTTCAAATACATTGTATCTCTTTATTTACATGGTTTTCAAATTTAATCACATAGGATCAGGATAAGTGTTAACAACTCTCACCTTCTAGGTCTTAATACCTAGCCATTTTTCATGATAAAGGATAAAATTAATCAGCTAATTATTTTTTCTAAGGTAGGAACTCTGAAAATTAATTCAAGAAAGGAAGGAACAAAGAGAGGAGGATCCCTTAATCGCGTGAACCCTAGAATGTCAAGAAGCATATTATTAGTCACTTTGTGTTAATCAAATCTATTATGGGGAAATAAAAGAATTCAAGCCCAAGTGAATGAAGGAGTTGTTAGTGCAAAATCACAGCACCCCCAAATGGACTTGTGTGTGAGTGGGGCATTCGGTGTGATTGCACAACATGGGACCATCTCTCAAGCTGTGGGACTTGCAAACCTAAGATGGCCCTCCAGAGAAAGTTGGTTCTTGCTTCCTAATCTACCTGCCATAAGCTACTCGAGTGTAGGAATATTCTAACCTATTCTAATCCTAATCTAATCATTTCAAGGAGATAGGAGAGAGAGAGAGAGAGGGTGATAGATCCTACATTAAGTGGTGATACAAAATAAATGGAGGTGTGAGATACTCTGTTGAGGAAGAATGAAACAAGGAAAAGGGGACTGAGGGAGGTCAGACAGAAGTGACACAGACCTAGATCCATATCTGCCATAGAAACTCAATGAAGCATGATGTCCTGCACTTGCAAACGTGAAATGCATGCACAAAGAAGAAAACATGAGGTAGAGAGGCATAGAGAAACAACATAACAATGCCAAGGGTTGGAAGACACCACAAAGCAAGATTTTATTGCTCTTTAAATTACACATACTATTACATGTGGTGCTCATATGAACAAATACATTCTCTAGGCATAGGAAAGGCCTATAGCTCAAATGAAGTCAAGAAATGAATTTGTGAGTTTCCCTACACCTGAATGTCTCCCCTTCTCAAATGAGAACTATTACGATATATAGAAAGAATAAGAGAGAGAGGAGGGAAAATTTGAATCCTTTTTCAACCACCTTGAGATATGCATTGAATCCTGCCTTGAAATATTCAACCACAATCAATCAATGCCCCCTAAAAATCCACCTACAATCTGTCGATTCTGGTTCCCTAGCGGATCAAATCAAATCTAGCTTGGTAGTTGAAGAAATTAGATTTTTCATTAATGGCCTAGAAGATGTTTTCCCATTTTTCACCTACTAGATCCTGTTAAGAATGATATTTTATGTTTCCATGGCGTAGAGGGTGTTGATACGTTTCCAAAAATTCTTCTCCCGCCGGAATCTGATTTTTCGGTCAAAAGATATGGCCGTTTGAATTTTTGGGTCGTGGGAGCACAATATTTGAAAAATTATGTCTCGTATCGAGGCCCAAGTGGCATCCATGCACTCATTTGATTTTTTCCCCCTTTCCTCGCTCTTGAAGTTTTGTGGCGTATTGACATGTGGTGACTTCCACACGCTCCTCGGGATCCCTTGTATTTTTCATGAGTCTTCTTCCTTGGTAGGAAAAAGTATGATGCTAGACACATGGAGGCTTGGCGCTTGTTTGGAAACCCACCCCAAATTTTACTTTTGAAGTAGCACTATACTGACACTTGACTCCCTATGTTGGCCTACCTCTTCTTTGACTATTCAGCCCCCGACTCTGTCCCTTTTTAATTTGGACTACATGGTGAGCCCGCGCTCATTTGGGTCTCTGCTCTTGGATTTATCTTTGAAGTAGTGCCGCTTGGACACTTGGCACCTTCTGCTGAGTCAAAGACTTTTCAACAACCGGTGCAACTTTTTGGGCACGAGACATGTGGAAGCTCCACGCTCATCTAGGAATCACCTTTTTCTTTTCCCCTTCAAGGTGCACTATTTGAACACGTGGAGGCTTCTGCCGGTCCTCTATACTTAACCGTTTTGGGCCCAAAAATCACCCTTTTTTGAATCTTGGATGCATGGAAGCTTGGCACTTGTTCGAGTCTACTTTTTGGATTTAACCTTTGGAGGTGTGTGTTGCTTGGACACTTGGTAACTTCTATTAACTCTCTATACTTAGCCAATTTTGGGGCTCATTATGAGTCATTTGCAGAGCTCGAAGACTTTGATTTTTCTCGGTTTCTTTTCCTTTGAGCCTCTGAATTTCTTCAACACTATATTCTCTTCCCCAACCCTATTATTCCATTTTAAATCCCACCTATAACTTGTTTGTTGGATTTTAAACGTAGGCTCATTTGAAGGAGTCATTTCTTTAATTTCTTCTTGTGCAAGGTCAAATTTGACTCCTTTAGGCCTCTGGTTTCTTTTGTTTCGTTCGGACTCATTTTTCCCCTTTGCTCCTTGAGTCAAGCTTTCTTGTCATTTTATTTGTCATTCTAGAATATGATCTCATGGGTCCAGAATCGACCCCTTTAGATTTTCTTTATGTGTGGGGCTTGTTTTTACCAAATTTGTCGGTGGCAAATTTGGGATAATAATTTGGTAACTCGTGGGGAAATTTACCTGCTAGATGAAGTGATCAGTAGCCTTGAAGCATCCATTGAGTATGGATTCATGAATGATAGCCTTGTTCGACCCTTTTTGAAATGGACTCCCGAATTCTCACATTTTCTATGTTATTCACGACCACGAGCATGCTCGCGTGTCGCACTCTCAATTTTCATAAGAAAATATTTGAAATTGAGTCTACGAGGGTAGAAAATTGTATTGACACAGGGCTTTCATTAGTCCCTGAAATGGATTGTAGGCATGCTGAACTACATGGTGATATAACCTCAGAGCAACAAAACACAATAACACGCACTATGTACAAAGATCAAATCATACATGCCTCAAATGAGACATGCAGAGTGTGTAAGAGCACTTCTTCTATTGAAAGTAAATCTACTCCTCCTAAACAAATCGGTGAGAAAAAGGACTCAAACAAATCTTGTAAGCTGGAAAGGAGAAGTAGCTTCCCTTTCTCAATAGGGGAAACCATGAAAATGATTTTACTGGTAAATATGGCTACTGTATGAGTGAAAACTAACAATAAGTCGGTCCTCCACCCAGATCATCAAGGTGTCAGCTAGAAACAAGACAAATTTCTCTTTTAGTTTCTCTTCATTTAGATTAAAGAGTCATTGCAGCTGATCCTTGGTACTTTGGATCTCATCCTCATGTTTAGAAGCAAGCAGGACTAGTTGTGGCTTCTCCTTGGCTCTAATGAATCCAAGTACTGACGATTAGGCACAGTCTAATCCTTAGGATGTGCCCACTACTCTAATTTTTAAATCCAAAAGTGGATTCTTCTTGCAGATCTTCTTGGATGTATGGTGTGATAGGGATGATGACATTCTCTTGCCCTTTCTCTTTCTTCTCCTATAAAGAACATGGAAGATTCATATCTTCCAACCTTGGTTTCAGAGGGGTGCTATGAAGTGCGGGGTGTTATTCTTGAATGCTCTCCTCCATGGTAGCAAGATTATGTGCTTGAAAGGTGGATGATGGAGGATCAAATGATGTTATTTCCTTGGGATCCTCTCCATTGAAGAAATATTCCAAGTCCGATGGCGATCTACCTCCTTGTTGTCCCATTGTATGTGTTCTACTCCCTCCATGGTGTCCTCCGATCTGCAACTAGCTCACCATGGCTCCTTCTTCTTCAAACATGAATTTTCACATCTCAAACTCTCCTTCAACATCAAATCTTAAAGGGGATGAAGTGGGAGGAAGAAGCTGAAGGTTCTCCTATGGCACTGCTTTGCACTTTGGGAGCCTCTGGAAACCGTATGGTCCTCCTCCATCATGGGTTCATCAATCAAATCAAATGCTTAAAATGAAAGAAAAAAATCTTCAATGATGTTTTCTTCATTTAGTGGCCTCAACTCTAATTTGATTTCTCCCAACTAATCCTCTTCAATGGGATTTGGAGCTGATTGTTCCTCCTCCTCAGCTGGCGGTATAGCTTGGATCAGATTAGCATCCTCTTGAGAAAAGTTCCATTAAGGGACACTTCATTCGAGATAAAATAGACCTGTTGATCTTCTTCTTCTTATTCTTATTCTTATTCTACTACAAACTCAACCTCACCCACCACTATCTCTCCGTGACCTTCTCTATTGGCTTGACCATCGGGGATCTTTGTAAACCCAAATTTGGCAGTCCAACTCTTGATTATCTGTCATTTCTTCTCTATTAGGATCCCCTTCTTTTTGTTTTCCTTGACTGGATTCTTGAGTCTCTTTCCAACATGGACTTGGGAACGCAAGAGGAGTGACAAAGTTGGGGTTAAACTAGCTTTGCATTGTTTGTGGTGGGGAGGAGGTGGAATCTCTTGTTTCTTTGGAGGGAATGGATGTTTGGGAAAGAAAGGGGAGAAGAATTGAAATGGGCTGGAAGATCGGGGAGATGGAGAAGAGAAATCAACACTTGGGGCGAGAAGAGGGCTTGACTCCTGATCATGATGAAATGATAAAGTTTTAGAAAGAGAAAATGAAGGACACGGAGCTGGTGATTGACTTACCCATGGACAAGGTCATCTTGTGTCCAACTCATAGGCCTCAATCTCCTCAATCCACTGTGTAAGTTGAGGTATCATTCTAACCATGAAGTCCAGCTTCTCCTGAGGGCTGTAATGTCTTGGAAAAGGGCCTTCCCATGGACAAGGTTCCCTGCAACCAATCTTGAATGCCTTCATTTGTGCTATGGCCCTGTGAACCATGCTGACCTCCATTTTTGAATCTTCTCCAGCAAATCAGCATTCTCCACATAGTTGTCACCATTATATGTGTCCCCTTGTTCTTGAGAAGCTCCATAGCCAAACTGGTTTTTACCCTGATCATATGGGTAAGAATAATGGTCCTAGATTTGATCATACTGCTGATTTGGAGGAGTTGGGAAATGCATTGGAGGTAAAATGTAGTGTTGTTGTAAGAGTGAGTTCCATGAAGGGAATGAATTCATGATTTCACAACTTCATGGAATGGGAGAAAATGAAAGAGATGGAAGAATAAAATGGATGAAAATGAGTGGAAATGGATGGAAAAGGTCTGTAACTCAGAGGATGGGTTATTGACTAGATGGAGTCACCAAATGTACTTACATGTTCCTCAAAAGGATGAATCCTAACAGGAACACATCAACCTGCTAATATGAAGTGGTAAGGTGCTTTAAACCTATCCCACAGAGTGTGCCAAAATTTTTAGTGTAGAATCACAGCACCCCCAAATGGACTCGTGTGTGAGTGGGGCATTCGGTGTGATTGCACAACATGGGACCATCTCTCAAGTTGTGGGACTTGTAAACTTGAGATGGCCATCCGAAGAAATCTAGTTCTTTCTTCCTAATCTACCTACCACAAGCTACTCAAGTGTAGGCAGAGTCTAAACTATTCTAATTCTAATCTAACCATTCCAAGGAGACAGGGAGAGAGAGAGGGTGAAAGAGCCTATACTAAGCGGTGATACACTAGAAAAGGAAGTGTGAGATACTATATTGAGGGAGAATGATATAGGGAATAGGGGACTGAGGGAAGTTAGAAAAAAGTGACATAGACCCAGATCCAGATCCACCATAGAAACTCCATGAAGTGTCCTACACCTGTAAACATGAAATACATGCACAGGAACAAACACGAGATAGAGAGGCATAGAGATAACAATTTCAAGGGTTGGAATACGCCACAAAGCAAGATTTTATTACTCTGTAAGGTGCATAGAGTATTACATGCAGTGCTCAGAGGCACAAATACATTCTCCAAGAGTAGGAGAAGGCCAACATCTCAAATGGAGTTAGGAAACAACTTTGATAGAGTTTCCCTACACCTAGAATGTCTCCCCTTCTCAAATGAGAAGTGTTACAATATATAGAAAGAAAGAGAGAGAGGAGGGAAAATTCAAATCCTACTTCAACCACCATGAGATATGCATTGAATCCTACCTTGAAATCTTCAACCACCATCAATCAATGCCCCCTATAAATCCACCTACAATTTGTCGATTCTGATTCCCTAGCGGATCAAATTAAATCTATCCTGGTAGTTGAAGAAATCATATTTTGTGTTAATGACCTGGAAGACATTTTCCCATTTTTCACCTACTAGAGCTAATTTAGAATGATATTTAATGTTTCCATGGTGTAGAGGGTGTCGAGACATTTCCAAAAATTCTTCTCTCGCCCAAATCTAAGTTTATAGTCAAATGATATGGCCATTTGAAGTTTCAGGTCGTAGAAGCACAATATTTGAAAGAGTCTATCTGTACCGGGCCCATGTGGAAGCCCTACACTCATTTGAGTTTTTCCCCCTTCCCTTGCTCTTGAAATTTCACTATATTGACACATGGCAGCTTCTACAAGCTCATCGGGCTCCCTTGTATTTTTTTTGTCTTCTTACTTGGTGGGCTAAAATTCTAGCCCTAGATAAATGGAGGTTTGGCGCTTGTTTGGAAACCTGCCCCAAATTTTAATTTTAAAGTAGTGTCACGGTGACACTTGGCTCCCTCCACTGGCCTGCCTCTACTTTTACTATTCATCCCCCGACTCTGTCCCCTTTTTAACTTGGACTACGTGGCAAGCCCGCACTCATTTGGGTCTCCGCTCTTGGATTTATCTTTGAAGTAGTGCCACTTGGACACTTGGCACCTTCCACTGAGTTGAAGAATTTTCAACAAGCGGTGCAACTTTTTTTCGGGCACGAGACACGTGGAAACTCTGCGATCATCTCGGGAATCATCTTTTTCTTTGCCCCTTGAAGGTGTGTTGTTTGAACACATGGAGGCTTCCGGTCCTCTATACTTAACCATTTTGGGCCCAAAAATCACCCTTTTTTTACTCTGGGAAGTTTGGAACCACGGTGCTTGTTTGAGTCTACTTTTGGATTTAACATTTGGAGGTGCATTGCTTGGACACTTGGCAGCTCACTGCGACTCTCTATACTTAGCCAATTTTTGGGCTTATTCTGAGTCATTTACTGAGCTTGAAGACTTCAATTTTTCTCTGTTTATTTTCCATTGAGCCTATGAATTTATTCAACACTGTCTTCTCTTCCCTAACCCTACTATTCCATTTTAAATCCCTCTTGTAACCTTTTTTTGGATTTGAAATGTAGGCTCGTTCGACGAAGCCGTTTCTTTAATTTCTTCTTGTGTAGGGTCAAATTTGACTCCTTTGGGCCTTTGGTTTCTTTTTTGTTGTTCGGCATCATTTTTCCCTACACTCCTTGAGTCAAACTTTCCTATCCCTTTATTTGTCATTATGGAATGTGAGCTCGCGGGTTTAAATCCCCTTAGATTTTCTTTATGTGTGGCGCTTGTTTTGACCAAATTTTGGGGTGAATTTGGGATAACAAGAGCATAAGATCATAAAAACCCATCATTTGTCCACATGGACCAAATAATAGTAATCCCTTAGACCTTGGTCTCATGATATCAGTGAGGTAAGAATGAGAATCTAGAAGACATAGGTTTTGGGTTCCCAAGAACCTAAGAACTCAAAGCAGTGGAAATTAAGTACCTCAAAATATTGAGTGATCATGGTTAAGCTTTGATAAGGTTAAGGATGACCTAGGAATCCACCTGGAAACTTTGAGAATAGATAAATAAAGTGATTGATCCATGTAGACCAAACACGAGTCAATAGAACCTTAGAAGAATAAAGGAAAAGGTTAAGAAATGTTTAGTGATATGTAACCTCATAAACTAGTGATCCCAAGAACCCCAATCTAATCAAGAAGGATGTGCGGAAGTTTTTAAGGTGGAAAACATTCAATAAAATCACAAATGAGGACAATCTATTTGGCAACATCATTTATGAGGTTAAATTTGACATCCTAGTGGCTTTTAACTTGTAAAATGCCATGGGTATCTTCAAATGCTCATAACCATTGATTGGGAGATCAAAATTGTAAATAATTTCCATTGTTGGAAACTTTACAAAGAGAGGATACACAATGGGAATAAATTTTGGACAAATTTATAAAATATTTATAGATTATTTTATCAAAAAAATTAAATTTTTATTTCTAGCATTTTTCCATCAGTTAGTTTATTTCTCAAATTGGCTCGTGTGTGGGGCCTCCCAGATGCATCTTTGGATTGTTATGTCTTTTAGGGGTATGATTATATCATTAAGATCCTAAATTGATTTTCAATTGTTGTTAATTATAATACAATCCATGGTGGAGTTATTGACTTGATTTTTGAATGATTATTCATCTTCTCTCATTAGTTCTACACATTCTACGCTTATCATATTCCCAATTCTGGAATATTTTATCATTGTATAAATTGATGAAGTGGTTACATCATCAAATAACATTCTATCTTGGTCATTCTTGGTGTAGATATATTATCCCTTTCATATTATAGTTTATAATTGTCTTTGACTAAAATTTCTCCTTCTGTTTAGATTAGTGAAATAGATACTAAAGAAAATCAAACAAATCCAAATATGCAAGGGTTTAAGGTACCTTGGTAGAAGATAGTGATGAAAGGATGGGTGCAAAGTATATTTCCTCACTGAAAATCTGATGAACCTACAAAACAAAGGTAACTAAGAGGAAAATGGATTAGATGATAGATGAGGGGTTTCCAGAACAATTTGGTTCAAGCAACATTAACTTCCTTATGTAGATATCAACCCCCATATAGATAGGATATGATAAAATTAATGATAATGGACAAGATAATATGTAGAATATGAGGCACATAGAAACTAAAAATGTAGAAATGTAAGGCACATACAAATATGATCTAGATTGATATAAAATAAAGTATATCCAATTTGGGTGAAAATGACATAGGATGTAGAGGGCGGGTTGACGGTGACCTAAATAGATGGATAAGAAGCTGTAGATAAAATGTGGACTGAGGGCTCCATGCATAGATATAAAAGGATGAAGATATATGATGTCTATTATCAACCTACAAGAGATACCTAAAACCAAAGAAATAGAAAGGATGTAAGAAAATGGAGATCTAAGATGATAGGTTAGAAGTAAGATTCAGTCGACGGTGACTACAAAATGTTAGAGTGGACGTGGTGGTGGTAGAATGGCATAATAACAAATCTATAAGGAGATGATGTTGGAAATGGACAGACGGGATGGTAGTTGGTCTGAATGGTAGAATGGGTGATACAACAGGTCTAAAGACGATGGTGACGTGACAAGGTTGATTATGACATGGGCTGAACTAGGTATGGCTGAGAATGGATGGATCATATGAACACCATGCACACAAAAGCAGAGATAGGATAAAGGGTTGGATCTAGATCTCTAGGGGCAAGCTGGACCTATAAAATGTTAGCAAAAAATAACAATAATAATAATGATGCAACAAGAGAATAAATCAACACAAGGTGTAGATGATCTCCCTAAGGTCTCCACAAATGAAGCAAGTAAGCTCAAATGAACCTCCATTAGACCAAAGCAACTATAGATATGGTCAAGCTCAAAGATAGGATCGTAAAAATGTAAGAAAACTTTGATTATGCCTCCCTTTAGAAGGAGAGGTAAATGTTTCCTTATAGGGTTGATGGGTTGGTCGCCGCTAACTACGAGGAACCATCCATTTGGGTGGTAGAAAGATTATTTATTCAATATGTTTGGCTTTTATGGATTGAGATGAGTGTTTTAAATCACTTAGGTGGGTTAGGATCTCTTAGGGAAGTTTCATGGGTAAGTGGGGAATAAAATGGATTAAATAAACACTAAAAAAGTTTAGGGATTAGGAACTAGGGGGTTTAAGGGTGGTAAACAACCTATATAAGAATAATTAAAACTAATTAGATAATGAGATGAGGATTACAGGATAATAGATGAAGATTAATAATAAATGAAAATGGATAGGATAATGGATGAGAGAGATAGGAATGTTAACATGAACATGAATTAATTAAGGAAGGGGGTCTAGATAGGTTATCATGGTAAAGGAAGTGAACGCACGCGAAAAGGGTAGTGATACCAAATTTTGGTGTCTACATTTGGCCATTTTTGTTGATCATTTTACATTGGGCAAGCTATGAGATAAAAATGATGAGAGAGAAAGAGTAAGATGAAGGGTGACAAAGGATTGATGATGTGTTCCCCCTCAAATGAGGGATCGATGATACAATGGGGAATCAGACACAAGTTTGAAAAATATATATGAAGAAGGGTAGGTGAGAAAAGAAAGAAAGGTAAAATGATAAGATGAGATGAGATGCCGCAGCGAGAAATATTTAATTAAAAAAGGGTAAAAATAAGGCATTGATCTTAGGAGTCACATCGGCAAGAAAAAGGTCACATTCTTTAGGGAGATGACGGCAATTTCCTACAAGCCTATGATTCAGATAAAATCATAGCGAAATGGAGGGAATCCAAAGTGAAACAACTCAAATGGATGCAAGCTATGGGGACCAATGGTTCATAGGCATACATCATAACTAAACAGAGCCTAATGTGAAATACTTTGTACATGAGGAATCGATTGAAAGGGGTATGCATCTGCAAGGGATGATGATGGAGATAATGGTGCCCCAACAAAGGGCATGAAAATGGCCGAAAAAGATAAAATTTAAAAAAGTGATGAAATAAAAATTCCCCAAAAGGGAATAAATATGGCCACAAAGGTGAACTTTAGAGAGAAAACATGTATGTTGAGATGGTACCTTTACATAGGAAATAACAACAAAGGAGGGAAATCCAAATTGAAGGTGTTTGAGGTGAGTTAACGGTGCCTAAGGCCAATCGCGATGACCAAGAAGGGGTTTGGTGGTGACACGGGTCAACAACTATATCAGCCACAAATTTGGCCGTAAATGCTCAATTTCAAACATACAAATGATGATTGAGATTATAATCTATAAAATGATATTGAGAGATGGAAGGCAAAGGAGCATCAAGAAACACCGGAGGGTACGCAGGATGGTGAGTACTAAAACCCCTAGCTTGTTTATAATTAATTTTATGTTTTATTTATTTTTGCATTTTTTTATAATTTTAGATAGGTTCTGAGGGAATTCGATGGAAAATAGATGGGGTCAAAATCAAATTATCCCTAAAATATATCATCCAATCCCTAGGCACATCGACCCAACCTGGGTCAGTGTCAACTAGGGTTAAAATGGATGATTCTGATAAATAGAAATATTATGGGATAAAATGATGATGAGAAAATTATTTTTATTTGTTGTTTTGTATGATTTTAGGCTAGAGATACCTTGTATTTGAGAGACCAGTCCCATCACTATATAACTAGATCATAGGGGATGTAGTTGATGCTAAGTGGAATCACTTAGTGGTCATGGATTGGCATGATTTAGAAACTATAAGAGGATCCCATGGGATGTGGATTTGACAATCACATTATTCGAGAGGTGGGATATGAATGCATGCACCTTCTAGTTCAAGACAAGGGAGATGAGTATCACCCTAGAGGATATGTATCACATCCTTAGGCTACCTATGCAAGGAGAGAAGATAGTCCCCATTACAATTAAGAGCAGAGTGGCAATGTTGACATGGTTGTTTGGAGCTGATCCACCCCACATTACATTTTCATCAGGTTCATTCTCTTATAAGATGAGGGTTGACCGTGGGGATTCATAGAGTTGATTGATATGTTTATTAATGATGGCCATTTCCTACTATACATTTCTAGACTCGCGTGGATTCTTGTTTTTGTGGGTGTTAGTAGGGGTCTGGATGATATGGTTGATTATCAAATAATGTTCTCATTTGGTACCACATTGCTAGCACATGTGTATTATAATTTATCAATGTACAAAGCTTAGAGGAGGACAGGGTTGGATGTAAGCTTCCTCCTACATTGTTGGGCTTATGAGAACATTGCAGTCATCAAGCCACCAGTATACCATGGGTCACAAGGATGATATAGATCTCACAATTTGGGAGTGTTGAGATGGCGGGAAGACTAGGATCACGTAGATAGACGAGTTAGGGACACAAATTAGTATAGTGATAGGTTTACCGAGCTCAAGGTAGAGCATGTTAGATGGTATCCTTATAGAAATTTCCCCACATGGCAAGGAGTAGATGCATATTTGGTAGGTATGAGAAGGACAAGGTGGGTATAGGGCCATAGAGATGAGATGATTGAGGCTATACAATTTCATAGGATTTGACAAAAGTTTGGTGTCATACGAGACTATACCTAGTGATTCTATCTCCTATAGATGAGAGTAGATAGATAGGGATCTACCTAGTTCTAACATGGTAGACCCGATGGAGGAGGCACCACTTCCATGGGATGAGGATGATGACGTGATAATTAGAGCAGTATTTTCCTATTGGATGACTACCACTTGGGCAACGTAGGTAGTAGGAGAGGGGGGAGATGATGAGGAGATGGAGGTAGAGGTCGAGGTAGTTCTAGGTGGAAGTGGAGGTTGGGATATAGGAGAGTTCGAGAGATATGGAAGGGTTACGTGCAGAGCTAGAGTAAACTCACATTGAGAGGGATACTATGAGACATGAGCTTGGTACTATGCGCAGGAGAGGGATATAGTCACGCAGAGAGGTATCAAGCCATACGGGCTAGTGATCGATACCATGGGTGCGGAGAGAGGCCTATAGGGCCCAATTTGGAGACCTCTCGCAACTATACTTTCTACAAACTCAATGAGTTGCAAATAGGTGGCATCATAGGGGAAAAATAGGTGGTACCTCCCGGTAGTAAAAGCATGGATCATTACAAATCCTCAACTGCAGAGGCTAAGTATTATGAGAAGATTGTGATCCACAAGCTACCTCACATTTTGAGATATTGGGAGAATCTATATAGGTGAGCGGCAGCTAGATTTGGGACATCTAGGAGCATAGTAAGTGTGGCTCAGTTGCACCTAGAGGAGGGCCGGGAGGGTGGTGATGGGGTGCAGGTATCAATTTTGTGCCTACCCCAAGAGGGGAGGGCACGAGATTATCGATGTACGATTTACTAATTTTGATGATATATCTTCTTTGATAGAGGTCCCTTGATGGCCAATGATGTCTTGAGACACTTTTTATGATATATGGTTTTATTTTTTCTAGCATGTGTCAATTGTGTGGTTTTTATCATTTGATTTATGATGATGATGATATGATGTTGATGATGATAATTATATGTTTTTACTTTATGTTTGATGATGATGGTGAATGTATATGCATGGTTAGATGTTTTAAATGTGATTTTCATTTAAAAATAGATGTGATAGATGATAAACATAGATGATGATAGATAAGAATATGTAAATTGGATGTGTGATTGTTTGATGGATAGTACACAAATGACTCTAGATAGAGTATATGTTATGGTAATAAAATATAGATGTGGAAAATTTAGAATAGAACGTAATTCAATGAATGGCAACCTATGGGTATGAGAAACGCTACATCATATCAAGGAACATGTGAGGAAACTATGCCTCTAGCCACATTGGAGCTAAACAAAAAGGGGATCTGAGTAACATAAGGTGCATGTGACCAAAACATGTGTTAACATATAACCAATGATAGTTAGTTATACCAATATATCATCAAAGAAAGATGGATGGAATGAACTCATAAACCTAATGTCGACACGAAAAAGGGCTTTATGATGTAATTTGTACATGGGAAGAGGGTCCTCCATAAGTGATGTTCCCTAGTTCTATGCCCCGGCTCTGGGTAGGGGAAAGAGCAAACTAATCAATGTGGGTATTTTTTTATGAGAAATATTATTAGTGTGGGAAGATTTCTTAGGATGCCAACAAGATATAAGCCTAATTCAATGCAGGAATCCTTTGATACCATAATATAAGAGAGTAGCCATCCTTTTAGGGGATGGTTAGTTTATATTATTTATGATTTCAATGGCAAGGATAATATAAATGATAGCATTCCTTTGAGGGATTAGTCTATTGATTTGATTTTCTTTATTTTCTTCATTTTTTTACATGAACATTTTTCCTTCGAGGGAGGAGTCTATTTTTTACTTTTGACTTCTTGAAAAGAGCATCCATGAATTTTTACTTTTACATGGGAAAGAGCTAGTAATAACTATAGGTAGACCACTAAAAGGGGATAATGAATGTACAAGCAACACCTTTAGGACCCTTAGCATGGTTCCAAGAGGTAAACAAGAGGGTGGTGAATGTAATGATTTTGGAGTTCTCACCAAAGAGGGAGAACCTATTCATAAGGAAAATTCTATGGACATATTCATGGTGCCCATATTTAAGGTCATGTCAAGGAAAGTTATGGTAGACCACATAATTCCAAATCATTACAATTATATATGGAAGAGGATAATGATGGAGGAATGATCTAAGGATATGACTAAGTGCTCACTAGTAAGTATGCTAACAATATAATGGTCACAAGTGTAATGTGTTAAGTGGTTCCACTTCCGATCTAACATCAAGGGAGGCCAAAACTACACTCCCAACCCATAATTGTGTGTGATCACATATGGTCCAATCCATTTGGGGGAAACTTTCCATGTTGGCTCCTTTCTAAAGTAGTAACATTCTAATTTTCTTTAAGTATGAGGTCACCAATATTAAAGTCGCGATAGGATAGGATGAAATCTTGTAAAATATGGGACACGATGAGATATATGAGCGAATATAAAATTTATACACTACCCTTACAGAGAAAAGAAAATATGTGTTAGTAACGAGACGAATAGATGGAAAAAAAAAAAAGTGGGCTTAGGATGAAAATATGTTTCCTTGAGAAGGGAAAAATCATGGCCACAAAGGTGGTATTTAAATAAAAATATGGTACCCCAAAGAGGCATAAATATGGCCAAAAATTATACTTTGGATGAGGTCATAGATAAGATAGGATTGGATGAAAAAGGAGATAAAATATATGCACCTCCCTCCCATAAGTGAGGAAGCGAGGAAAATATGTGTTTTGATGAAATGAAGATGGCCACAAAAGTGTACTTAGGATGAAAATATGGTTTCCGAGAAGGCCACAAAGTGGACTTAGGATGAAAATATGGTTTCGAGAAGGCCACAAAGTGGACTTAGGATGAAAATATGGTTTCCCGATAAGGCCAAAAAGGTGGAATTAGAATGAGAACAAGATGATAGATAGATTAGCTGGCTAAGATGAGACATTAAAATGGATGAGATTGGATGTGATGGGCTTGATAATATTGGATGAGGTAAATAGGACAATGTCAAAAATGAAGAGGAATTAACCTAATGATACATCAATCCTATAGTGAAGTCCCCTAGCATCAAGGGAATTTTTGGATTAATTGGGGGATGAATTTATGTGCATAAGATGTGTGAAAGAGATGTGAGGGGATTAATAAAAGGAAATATTCTCCCTAGTGAAATATACTACATTATATTGGGTAACTTAGATGTAGATGAGCTAGTGGGTATCAAAGGAGATTGGATGGAATCATTATAAGTAACGTTGAAGACCATTTTAGATTTGGATTGGATAGATGGTTGGGGATCATAGTGGTGTTTAGAAAGACAAACATTATTGATGAACAAGGGAGGACCCTCTTTGGGAGGAGTAACATGTGAAGGAGGAATGATGATAGAGGTTGAGTGAGGATACTTAGGTAGCTGGTTAGATGAGGATGTAGAAATATGAATTGGATTGATCATAGATAAATTTGTGGATTGAGAAGCATGGTCCTCCTAGACAAGAAAATCAAATCTCTCAATAATATTGTCGATGATAGTTTTAAGGACCTTACAATACTTGATGCCATGACCTGGGGTGTAATGGTAAGCATAAATATGATTCCATTAAAACCAAGATGGTTTCTTACTATATGGATCAAAGGACTTAATGGGAGGGATTGTGATCATAGATTTTTTTATTACATTTCTTAGGATCTTTGTGTAATATTCAATATAAGTAGTGAAGGGAATTTTCTTGAGTGAGGCTTGCTATGAGACTTTGACTTGGTTTTGGGACAAGGGGTGGATGTAGATTAGATGGGTAAATTAGATGTCTTAGAATATGAATCAAATTTTGGAGGAGGATTAGATTTTTTTGATTTGGATTGATCATTGGGAGATGTCTTAGATGAATTTCTGGCCCTAAGATAGTTGGAGGTGCTCCTAAGATGGATGTTTTGACGTTGTATTGTTGAAGAGATGTAAGATCTAACTTATTATGAAGATGCATAATAGACATTTTAGGATGCTTACCAACAATCTTAGATTTTGATCGAGAATTTTTCACTTAGCAGGGATGACAATAATCTCAACTAGAAGATCTAAATATTGTGGTGTAGGGGTGGATATTGATGGAGAAAGAGGTGTTTGTATGATGCGATTAATGAGGTCTATGTGAGATGTGGATTGTGTAGGTTTTGGATTGGTTAATGTGGAAACAATTGATTTTGTAGAGGGGGCACAAATACCCTTTGTGTTTGTCTTAGGTGGGGGTGCTTATTTCATAAAGTGTTTAACGGATGTCATTGATATATTTGCAAAGCGAGAAGATTTGGAAATGGTAGATGTTGAAGGATTAAGTGTAGAATATTGGGATAAAATAGGTGATGTGGCCATGGGAAAAGATGTAGGTATATGTGATGAAGATTTCAAGGTAGATGTAATTAAATTTTATGATGTGGTAGATATATAGGTAGTTGGGATCAATAGGGATATGGGTATAATTGGGATGTTAAGTGATGTAGTGATAGGTGTGTTTAATGTAGATGTGGATAAGGGGTTAGATATGATAGGTTGGGGCATGATAGATGTGGATGAAGTGGTAGGTATAGTCAAAGTCGATGTGGATGTGGTAAAGGTAGGAATAGATGTAGATGTAGAAAAAGTGGTAGAAGTTAATGTGATAGGTGTGGTAGTCATGGATATGGTTGATGTAGATGTGGGGGTAGATATTAAATAATTTATAGGCACAATGTCTAAGGTAGGGGTAGATGATGAGGTAGATGAGATAGGTAAGGATGGAGGTGTTTGATGTATAGTATTGACTGCATAAGGGTTAAATTTGTAAGATGTGGAAGGTGGAAATTTATTTTTGATAATGGATTAGGAAAGGGGTGTTTAAATATGTCAAGGGGTTGGCTAAGAGATGAGACAAAATTGTCTATTTAGAGATCCCCCTAATTTATAATTTGTTGAACGTGATCTTTAAAAGAATGACACTTTTCGATGTCATGACCCATGACTCGATGATATTTACAATAGTGACCCTCATGATACCAAGTGGGTTTGGGGTGTGATTTATCAATAGGTCAGATGGGAGGAAGTGTGATGAGGTGAACTACCATCAACTTATCGAAAATCGAATCTGTAAGATTCCCCTAAGGGGGTATAATTAGAAGATGGTCTAAAAGTTTCATGTGAAGGCACCACGTAAGAGGTAGATGGTTGTGGTTGTACAACATGAGAAGTGGATGGATAAGGATGTAAAGAATCTTGGGGGTATGTTAAAGTTGAAGGGAATGTTTGATAAGAGGGGATATAATTAAGGGGTGGAGATTGAGTTTTTGGGAGAGTGTTTAATGTTGGAAAATAAGAATGTGACGGGATGGGATAAGTTGTGATAATGATTTCTATTGAGAGATAGGAATGTGATGTCATTGTTGAGAATGAATAGACTATCATGAGATAAATATATTCAATTGTTGAGGGATATGATGAGTGAGAAAGTGAGTGTTATGAGATTGAGATAGCTGGATAGGCATACTAGTGATAGTAATAAATGAATTAGGGATAGTGTTGATATGGTGTGATGTGGGTGGAATGGGATCTTGATTAACTAAAATCTAAATATATGGACTATTCAATCTAAGCTATGAACATCTATAAATAAAGTAAATAGATGCTATAAATAAATGTAAATATGACCCAAGAAACTATGAAAAAAGAAATGTTATCCCTAATGTGAAACAGAGAAGAGGAAATAACTCGGCTAAATAAAATATTCTCACACGATTGTGTCATAGAGATGACTCTAGAAACTAGAAGCAGGAATGAATGTGTAGGATCCCCAAAAAATATGGATCTAGGCTAGTTTCTACGGATTAGAGTGCCTAGAGAGGGACTGGGGCACCTATGGGTACTCTAGTCTAAAAATAGGTGCCCTAGTCTATGAAAAAGCTCTAGAATTGATCTTTATAGGTTCGAGAAGATGGTTTCAAACCCTCACTATGTGTCCCATCAAATATGAAGCACTAAACTTGATGTTGTTAATAATCCAAGGTGAAGAAAATACCTACAAAGGACAAACGAGAAGTATCAAAACCCTAAAAAAAAATTTGCAAATGAATGGGTTAGACTAACCTCAGCTACCACAACAATGGGCTTACTAACTAAGTTTTGTACTACATTTCAGACCCAAATGTAGTTCTAGTGTGTGTGTGTGTGTGTGTACATCATGTACCCTAGGTGCTCTTGTGTCAGTCACACTATGTGAACTAGCAAGAAATAACTAGATGTAGGAAATGTAATAGAATGTGTGCATGGAGTAGAATAGAATCCTCCCCCTATGATTGTGCTAAGTAGATGTCCTAGCCTTGTCCCTTATGATGGATTTATGTAAAATCAAGTGATCTCCAATGCAATAGATGGATGCAACTCTTGATGGATGATAGTTGTGATTAGTACTTGGTCCCTCATTATGGTCTCATAACTTTATATTTATAGGGTTCTCTTGATCTATTTTTGTAATTAAGCCTGAAATGGTGACCACCAACAAGATAAGAATTTAAAATAGATAGAAAGATACCAAAAAGTGGTAGGAAAGTGTGAAAGGATCGGAGCACCTGTTGGGACCAGGGCACCCATGGATGCCCTAGTACCTAGCTTAGGTACCCAGATCGAGGTAAAAAAATGTGAAGTGATGAAATATGACTTGGCATACGGGTGTAAGAGGTCGGGAATGATGAAATAAAATAAGATAATATGGCCAAAATAAAAGGGTTAATTAGTAATTTCTTCACTCAAGAACCTTATAAATAGTAGTATGAGACAGAGACTAAATAATATCTAAAGTGCATGATTTTTATGACTACATTTTTCCCCACTTTATGTTGGTGAGAAGAAATATTGATAACATAAAGTAGATAGAGATGCATACCTGATGACCATTAAGATTATAGTATAAAACGTGCTAATGGACTAGAAAAAGTGTGGAATGAAAAAAATATAGTGAAGCATGGAAACTAAATATGAAAATGCACAAAAAAGTGATGAGAGTGAACCTAGGGTGGACACGCATGTGTAGTTATTGTTTTATGTGTTGTACCTACATGGTTAGTATGGTCTATGCTGTCACAAAGTGATGTTGTTATTGTTTCCCATATTTGACTTTTTTTTCATATGGTCAAACCTGCAAGGAGAAAATGATCGAGTAGTCAAATATGTATGTATGTGTAAAAATGTAATATAAAAGACACATGTAAAATTATGTAAATGAAACATTGTAAATAGAACATGTGCACATGATCCATGTCCAGAAAGAGAGTGTAGAATTACATCTTGTCTTGTGAGTTTTTGGGAAATCTCACGCCACTTTAATCGAAGAAGTGTAGGGAGAGATTTGCATTATTCTCCTTCCTGTAACCACTTCCTAGAATGCTAAGGATAACCATGTTTAGTAAAATATGTTGTATATGGGGTTCATAGACTAGTCTAAACCCACTCATTGTATATAACTACACTAATGCTGGTGTATAATCTCTGTTTAGTGTGTAGAAAAACCCCAAATGATGCCCCCTCTATTTACGAGCACACGTGATGTCGTTGATAGGATAAATGCAGCCCCAAAAGAGGACCAACTACATGAATGCCGAAACTATACCTTGTAGGGAGAAGGGAGTGCGCTTGGTAGAAACCAAGGCACGCATAAACAAGGAAGGATAGTTAAAGACAAGTGTTAGTACAAACAAGCATGTATATAGAAAACAGCATATAATTTATTCAAAAATTATGTAAGCTACAAATAAAAGTAATGTAAACATGTAATAAGACAAGAAAGCCACAATAAGTGGGTTGAAAACATGAGACATCACTCACAATGTTACAAGACACGAAAAGGCCATCATGGTTGTAAATAACAAACAAGTTTGCACACCAAACATAGGGCAAGGCCCACATACAAAAGCTAACAATAGCAAAGAATGTAAGAAATAAATATGGAAGAAAATATCCCTATATAACAAATGTTTCACATGAAGTACCCATTTGCATGTTAGAAAGAGAAATAGTATGTCAAAAGCATGTATAACCAAGTAATGTAAAGTGATAAGTACAAAATAAAACAATAACACCTTGAAGAGGTGAATGTTGATGCCCCCAATGACCAAAGTGTAGGAAGGGTAGATTATCATCAATAATGCTCATCTTCTCTCCTATCACCATTAATTAATTACATTACATTTATTAATTAAGTCTTATATTCAACAAATACCCTAATTAACGACCTTTTGTTAATTAATCCTTCCTTCTATCTAAACTAATTAATTATTATTAATTAATTACCTTCCCCTTTCATTAAACCAA
The DNA here is from genome assembly GCA_018340775.1 of Taxus wallichiana var. yunnanensis. NCBI lineage: Eukaryota > Viridiplantae > Streptophyta > Pinopsida > Cupressales > Taxaceae > Taxus > Taxus wallichiana. The sequence continues at coordinate 171,124,699 of CM031235.1, forward strand.
TAAATCATTATTTAGTTGATTTAATCCCCTTCTATAGTCTAAATCATGCTTTAATATTCCTCTAAAAATCTTTTATAATCTTGTACATCTATTAATTAATCACTTACGTTAATTAATAAACCCCCTTTATCCACATGAGTCACTAAATGACAAGCTAAACTCTCCTAAAGTTAACTCAACCCTTTCTAAACCCCCTTATCCACAACTAACTCAACATCTCTATTATCCCACATGCAAAGGGATGTAGAGATTCTTTTATCCATTGGGATATATAAAGAGCCCTCCTCCTACCTTTACACTTACACCTATTCCTTGAGAAACAAAAGAACAAAAGTGAGCATATAACAAATAAGTTATAGCCATTTGTCATCTTGGAGCATTCTTCATTGGAGAAGCTAGCTACTTTCATTTCTTGTATTCATCCACCCAAGTTTTGAAGTCATATGGGGATATGTCAAATGGTCTTATAGCCATGGATTGACAAGACTCCATTCTTGAAAACCTTGGGATTCAAACATACAATCAAACCTTTGATTGCTAAGGATCTAAATAGGTTCATTTCATTTGATTAGCATTCAATAGAGATAGAGATTAATGGATTAACATGTTAGTTTGAATATTTTTTCATGTTCTAATGCAATGATGTTAGTAGATTAGTTTTTCTTAAGCTCTAAGCATGATGGTGCATTGAATTTGATTTAGCTTTGTTTTAGGACTACTAGGTGTTAGTTCTAACTCTTTTTGCATTGCTAACAAATACATGTACACATTTGGCACGCCCGGTGGGAGGGTCCTTAGTCCCTTAGAATTCTAGCTCAAATTTTATTGTTATTTCAAGTTTTTGGCTAACCCTTGATATACACATATGGAAAATAATGTTCAATTTCTTAGGATTTTGCTAATATTCCATGTGTAGGATCTCATTTAGAGCTTTAATTTTAATGGGTTGTTGTCAATTTCGAGCTAACATACTAAAATTTGGAGTGTTTTGAGCTTTTTGGTGTCTTTTGCTAATATTACATGTGTGAAATAATGTTAAATTTCTTATGATTTTTCTAACTTTGCATGTGTTGAGTCTTGTTTAGGGGTTTAATTTTGATGGGTTGTTGTCAATTTTGAGCTAACATATCAAAAATTTGACCTTTTTGAAGTTGTTTATCTTAAAATGACGTATTTTTATGTCACCCAAGAAAGGGAGCACACACATCATTCTGTGCACACAAGCATAACTCTCACTTTTTTTTACACAAAGGTGGTGGTGTAGCACCCTAACCATGGCACAGAACCCTAACCTTCTTGCAGCACACAAATCCTAGCATTTTAGTGCATCATTAGCAATCTTCTTAAGGCCATACATTTTGCTCCTAAACTTGAAACAACTCCATTTTTGTTGCGTTGGAAAGGTATTGAAGATAAATACACAATGAAAAATAAATTTTGGCACAGTTACCAAAAATTTATTTTTTTCATTTTTATTAAACTACTCATTTTTAACATGTTTTCAAAAAATTTGGTATTTATGTTCTAACTTCTTTGCAGTTTTATTTTGAATTAACTTTTTTTTGTAGGGTATTTTTACATGTTTGATGGTAATTTAAGATGTTTAAAAGGTTAATGAACATTGCATGTTTAATCATGAGATTATAGTCATGTATGCTCTTCCCTCGCACCTTTTGGGTGATCTTGGGAATCAGAAATGATTTCTATGTATCTTTTTTTTTTTTTGAAAATGCTTAAGAAATAATGAATGTCAAAGTTTGTTAAAAAGACCAAATATTTAATTTTAACTAGTGTTTTCCATTTTTGATTTCATGGATTTTGATTCTACGTCATGTATGCTCTTCTCTCTTGTGTCTTAGGATGATCTTGAGAATCAGAAACAATGTTTTATCCTCTTTAGTCTTTTTATGGAAAATTACTAATCCGTTGTGTAGGACCAAAAACGCTTGTCAAAGAAAGGTGGAATTGAAACAAAATCAAACTACTAATATAGTTTCCGTGTAGGTTGCCAAAAGGTGTTCAAGTAAACCACATCAAATTAAACAAGATAAAAAGAACACCACATTCAAAACATTGTATTTGCAGGTTCGGATAAGGGTACGTCCCATCCACTTAAAACTAGGACATAACCCCTTTGGCATAAGCCTTAAGCTACAACAATGGGGGTGGTCCTAGGAACCCCAAAGTAGTCCACAAGAGGGAACCTTGTGGATGAAATGGGAAGTGCTTTGCATAACCTACTTGACTAGTTTTTCCTTGTGAGTTAGCGTTACCGGTTGTCCGTATGGTGACCCCAAAGTGAGAGTACACGTGGACGCACTAGTTTCCCACTAGCTTGAAGGGGGTAAAGTAAAGCTGAGATACTCCCAAATTAGTCATTGTGACTTTTTGGGTAAATTGAGCTCACTTAAGACAACTTTGTAACACCTAGTTGAGAGAGCCACCTAGGAAGATATCTTTGGCCAGGAGCCCACTTTGACCATTTCAAAACCAATTTTGAGTTAAGAGCTATTATTCATCATGAAACATGTGAAGCATTACTTTTTCTTAGTTTTTCACTTTCCCTAAGGTGAGGTGAAACTCTGCCAAAGTAAGGCCAACATTTTTCACCCCAATTGATCTACTTCCTTCACTTTCTTTTGACACTTTGTTGATCAAAAGAAGAGTGACTACCTTTGCATTATCAATTGATTGTTTTACCACTTTTTTTTCCATTTACACCCATCCATGTTTGCGGCTAGGTTGTTAAATGTCTAAAGTGTGTGGAGACGTTTTCATATCATTGGTATCCTTTTGATCTTGATACCCAAGTCAAGATCATCATCATAGTTAGGCTTGATTCATCACCTTGAACTTCCTTGGAAAGGTTACCTTGTTTATATCGTATCATTACAATTTTGGTATTTACGTCTTGTTTCTTTTAAACTTGACCTAAATATCTATATTGTAAGGTTACACTATATACACAAATTTTAACAATTCTTAGTTATACTATAGCTTTTAGTTTGATTTCCATTATTACCTCAATTTTGAAAAGTGTTACGTGTTACCACTTGTGTGTGTTATATCAATATCATCTTGATATCAATACCTTACTTTCTCACAAATTTTGGTTAACATATCTTGGTGACATTGTTATGTCACTCACAATTGTAATCACACTTTTTGAGATATAGGTCTTGATTGAATTGGGCTTTCTTCTAGTATACTTTGTTTAGGAGGTTGCATTAACTTCTTTGTTGTTATTACTTACGCCTTGTTCATGTCTTTGAACTCGACATAAGTAGGGACATTTTGTTAATCATCATACAACACCAACTATCATTTGGAAAAGGATTAGGAAGTAATTCGATGATTGATTGGTTTTACAAAAAAACTTTGTGTGATTGTGTCTCATTTGTCACATCGACATATCCATTTCAGAATAATCACTTTGATCCATTGATTCTTTATCATTCATTATTCTTTGGTCATTAATTTGGATTTTTGTTTTGAACTTGTGTGATTGTTCCTTGTGTTTATCCATCTTATAAATTCATTTCTAGGACAATATTTTGGGTCTTTGATCCTCTTGATCTTCTTGTTTTTTCCTAAGTTCATGATCATTTTTGAACACATCTTTCAAACCTTGGCAAAAAACATTCAAGAAACTTTTGCATCAATGAACATTGGAAATATTTCCTTTGTATCCTTTATGTTGCTAAAATTTTGATCAATCCTTTGACATTTATGCCTCCATCCCTTATTGGATTATCAATCTTGAGTCCTCACGATGTATATTTTCCTTAGCTTCCCTTTTGGAAAATCACACAAGCATCGCCATCTTTATGAAATGTCTAGTTGGTTGTCGTTATGCTTCCCAAATCAACATGAAACCTTCTTCACTTTGAAGAAGTTCAATTACACTATTTAGGTCTAGGAATTTGTATCAAACAATGCCAACAATGATTGATTATCACAAGGTCCCTTATACATACGACAATAAGGAATCAAAGTTTTGGTGTTCACATCAAAAGATGCCCATCATGACCAAACCTCATTGGTTCTTCGTGCATTAGAGAACCCATTCGGGTAACTCATTCCCCACCTTCATCTCATAGTCGGTGGTATGATTTGGATGCTTTTGATCCAAATTATTATTCAAGTTCCCCCACTCTTCTTCTAATTCTAATCCAAACATTTCCTCTTCTTCTGAGGATTCCAATCCAAATATTTCCTCTGACTCTTCTGATGATTCAGATCCAAACTACTATTTGGATCCAAACTACTATTCTAGATTCATCTAATTTGACTCCTAAGTCATCTAATGTGACTCTATGTCATGGTCCTCCCTATCTTTGTAGGACCCTCTTCATCATACATTTAATATGACTCCTACGTCATGGTCCTCCCTTTCTTCGTAGGACCCCTTTTATCAGTCACCTCAACGATATCTTCTTCCTTTGAAGATACATGTGAATCCAAATCCCTCCAATCAAACATCTAATACAATTCTTGAATCGCGGTCCTCTCTTTCTTTACAGACCCTTGTTATTATTCATCCAATGTGATTCTTGAATCATGGTCCTCCCCTTCTTCGTAGGACCTTCTTCATCAATCACCCCCACTAAGTCTTCCTTCTTTGAAGATTTGTGTGACTCAAAGTCCTTTGAGTCAAACATCTGAATCGACCCATGTGTCGTAATCTACAGACTTTGGACTTAATCCTACTAGTTTACAGATGATATACCATCATATAGGTAGGTCCACACCACCTTCTTCTACTCTCGAGACATCTAGCTCCACATCTTCTTCATCTCTCATGTCATCTTTTTCTATCAATCATCATCAAACATCTTCTAAGTCTTCCACACCAATTGAATCTCTTTCTTCCAATCAACCCTGGTGGTCGATCAACAACTCATACCAATTGATCTCTTTCAGAATGAAGAAACAATCAGGGCATTTATAGGGGCACATGAAGATATTCCTTTAGTAGATTACGAGCAAGGATTCTCTTTAGACTTTGATGCATCCGCATATTGTGAGGAAAAGGTTGATTCCTTTTATCAAGAAACAGAGGAAGAGCCTCAAATCATGTAACTTGATCCTCCTCTTATTCTTCCATCTTCACATTCTTCATTATGTGAGGAAACTCCTAGGTCTTGCATTGATCCATGGCCTATCTTCTCATCACCCAATCACTCTTTTCTATCATAATTCCTCAATCAAAATCTCTTATGGGGTTAACATCAAGTATCCCTTCATCTTTCATCTAGGTGTGGGTCACCTTCTAGTAGCTCTCCCTGCTATTTGTGGGACATTTTGAGTAGTCCACTATCTTCTATTCTTGGGGCACATCCAACTAGCCCCTTGTCTTCTATGTATGGATCACCCCTGAGTAGTCCATCATCTTCTATTCTTGGGCCACATCCTAGTAGCCCATCATCTTACATCTATGGGTCACGTCCTAGTATCCCTTCTTCTTCTATTCTTGGGCCACATCCTAGTATCCCTTTGTCTTCTATCTATGGGTCATGTCCTAGTAGCCCTTCTTCTTCTATTCTTGGGCCACATCCTAGCATCCCTTCATCTTCTATCTATGGCTCACCTCCCAGTAGCCCATCTTCTTCAATCCTTGGACCGTATCCTTTTCATCCATCACATTATTCTTCTACCAAAGATTGTGGCAAGCCCACTTCATTCCTCTCATCAATTATAAACATCCACATTCTTCTCTCACTTCTCGGGATCAGACAAGTCAAGCATTAGCTTATAAGAAACCTAGATAGGTTCTTTATCAAGCCAAGATCAAAAATACGAAAAGATCCAAAGCTACCAACAACTCCAATGATCATAAAATCCAAAATCAAATGTGATTCTAGAATGCACACCAACGTACCCATCAAGTATGGCGCAAAGTGCAAAAACCTATGGATAGGGAACTCAAGCTCCCACATATGAAACCCATGTTTCAAAACAAATCACAGTCATTTGTTGAGTGTGAACTCACCGATCATTGAGATCGGGGATAATATCACTCTTGATAAACAAATTGCTTAGTCTCCCTTATCAAGGAAGTCACACACATCGTTGTTGGATCCTATCATACAAATTGACATTGTTGGTCCCAACTTCCAAAAAAAATCATAAAACAGTTCAAAAATTTAAAAAAAAATCATAAAACAATTCAAGAAATATAAAAAAATGAGAAAACATTAAAACAAAAAAACAAAATCAAAGGTACAAAGATCAAACATTGCAATCAGGTATTACATACACATGGATGTTCTTTCTTCCCTTTCTTTCATATTCATCTGCAATTCATCTACCATTTTCATCCCTTCGATGTTATTGTGGTTAGCCTATTCACACGCATTTTGTGACATTTATCTCTATGGTATCCATTTGACCTTGGTCTTTCATAACCTTGGTAAATTAAAGAACGACTGACCTCTTAGAGATTCCTATCACTATTCTCATCTAATAAACTTGTTGGGAAGAAATTTTGGATGTATTTTTTGACACTAGCCAATGTCATCATCACAATCACTTCCACATCCTTCCATCAAGCCATCAAGTGGTTCTTAACCCCTTGTCAAACAAGAGAGCTGAAATAAGTTTTCAGAAAGAAAAAGAATCAAAATCAATCAATCAAAAAGCAAAAAGCTAAAAAAAAAAAGAAAATTGATATATAACTCTCTCTTGGGGTATTTCAATAATCTCTACCGGGGCTATGGATGCCTGACTGGAAGTAGAGAAATGTTGTGATTAGAATCAAATGCATCTTTGTTGAGGCTATGGATGTCTGGCTATGGCAAAGTGGAGCAATGTACGACTCTCCTTCCACAATCCATTCATAAATCACCTTTCAAACTAAATCATTCCTACACATTGACTAGTGTCTTCACTTGTTGTCTATCAACTCTTTCCTTCAAGAGGTAATTCATTTCCATGTGCACACATGGGATCTCGATGAGTAAAACAAGATTAGTATGTTATCAAGTGTTACTTTTTGGACCTTGTTCAAACTCTTGCTTTAATGCATGTCTTGTCTCATGATTTGTGCCTTGGGCTAATCACTTTTTCATCAAACACCTTCTAAATATTTTCATAGCATCTTCTGTTCTTCAAAAATCATTTAGAACATCCATGTGTATAGGATGGCCTTTTTCTATGTTTTTGGACACCTTTGTCCCCCTTTAATAAATCAATCACCCACTTCCTTTCTATCACGTGTTTCTTGGCCAGCTTACGTTGGGGCATCCTTGCTCCCTCATGATTGAACCTATTTTATATTGGCCTTGATCCCCCTTCTATCTGTGAAGAGTTTGTCTTTGAATACTCCCACCTAATTGTTGGGGCATATCACATCTTCACTTTCTCATATGCATGGCATTTTACCCTTGTACATCCCATCTATCATTGGGGGCATCCACACTTCTTTGTTTTTCTTCTTGTACATAGTTTCATAAAAAATTTAAAAATCACAAAAACATTCAAATATGTTTTGAGAAAAATAAAAACAATATAAATCATCCTACAAAACATCACTCTTTGGTTCTCACCTGAGCTTGTGTGTGACTCACGTGGATCATCTTGATCTACCTCCATCAACAAAGTTGGTTTTGCTTACTATGTTTGTACTCTGGGGCACAATGAGTTGCTTGGTATTGTTTCATAGTGCACGATTATTTTTTCATAGGACCCAAGTGTCCTCCGTTATTCCCCTTGCATGTATCCTTTCTTGGGGCACCATCTTTTAACCCTTGTCATTAATTCACACAGGTCAGAATCAAAGCTTGATAACAAAAACATTACATTATGTTTCTTTGTTAGGTTAGCTTGTTTACTTTCTCGTATTGCATTACATTATGTATGTTGCAAGGAGTTAGGCATCATTTTACTTTCTCGTATTGCATTGCATTTTGTATGTTGCATGGAGTTGGTGTTTTCAGCAATGGACAATTGTTTCGTAGTATGGCTTTTCATGTCATTCTACTTTTTTCGTATGCTTATATTTTTAATAAGGACCGATGATGTAGATCTTTAGCAATATGATGACAATAAAGTTGTTTCAATACACTGGATGAAAGCTTTCTCTTTTTTTTCCATCTTCATTCCTCCTCTACATCATTCTCCTATCAACACTATTCTTCTTATTCACCTAGGGCATCTTGCTCCTCTCATTCATTCTTCTATCCATTCTCTCACCTTTTTCGATCGTCGATCATCTTCTTTCATCACCCCATCGACACTCGAGGGGGCATCTCTCACTTCTACTAATTTTTCTTCTACCCCTTCAAAATTTTATCCATCTACTATCTTTGAAGTGGCGTCACTTACGCCACCCCAAAGAGGGGCAAATGTAGACACCTATAATTTAGCCTGAACAATTTAAATACTTAAATTGTGCTAATTATCCCCTTTCCACAAATTGGTGACATATCATCAATAATGCTCATCTTCTCTTCTATCATCATTAATTAATTACATTACGTTAATTAATTAAGTCTTCTATTCAACAAATACCCTAATTAACGACCTTCCATTAATTAATCCTTCCTTCTATCTAAACTAATTAATTATTATTAATTAATTAGCTTCCCTTTCATTAAACCAATAAATCATTATTTAGTTGATTTAATCCCTTCTATAGTCTAAATCATGCTAATATTCCTCTAAAAAATTTTATAAGCTTTCACACATCTATTAATTAATCACTTTGTTAATTAATAAACCCCCTTTATCCACATGAGTCACTAAAGGACAAGCTAAACTCTCCTAAAGTTAACTCAACCCTTTCTAAACCCCCTTATCCACAACTAACTCAACATCTCTATTATCCCACATGCAAAGGGATGTAGAGATTCCTTTATCCATTGGGCTATATAAAGAGCCCTCCTCCTACCTTTACACTTACACCTATTCCTTGAGAAACAAAAGTGAGCATATATAAAAATAAGCTATAGCCATTTGTCATCTTGGAGCATTCTTCATTGGAGAAGCTAGCTACTTTCATTTCTTGTATTCATCCACCCAAGTTTTGAAGTCATATGGGGATATGTCAAATGGTCTTGTAGCCATGGATTGACAAGACTCCATTCTTGAAAACCTTGGGATTCAAACATACAATCAAACCTTTGATTGCTAAGGATCTAAATAGGTTCATTTCATTTGATTAGCATTCAATAGAGATAGAGATTAATGGATTAACATGTTAGTTTGAATATTTGTTCATGTTATAATGCAATGATGATGTTAGTAGATTAGAATTTTATGGCACTAACCTAATAATGTCACATGATGAAATTTCAAATGATTAATGTGTGATAAAGAGAAGCTCCATTTTATTTGTAAACCCTCGGTAGTTGAGTATAGACCAAGAAACTAAAGTGTGTCATAGGGTAATGAGTTCAGCACGTAGAAGATGATGTAGTATATGCTATGATGAATGTCTACCATGTGATGAATAGAATAGGATGCAATGTTATATGTGTACAATGCGTAAATTGTAATGTGTAGTATACAATGTACTATGTGTAGATAGATTGATAATGTGGTATGTGAGATGAAATGTTGATAGATTAATATGTAATGATTACTAGTGTAATATGTATAGAATATATTATGTGAAGATGCATAGTGTATGATGTAATGCGTGTGACACTAGATGTAATGTCTGACACTATGTATAGAATGTGATGTAATACACGCAGATAGTCTAATAGTGTATGTATTGTGTAATATGGGAAATATGATGAATAGTATGCAACGCTTAGACAATAGAAGGATAATATATGCATAATGATGACTATGATTATGTATGGTGTATGGTGTACAATGTGTGATGAAACACAATATGTAATGCCTATAGTGCATTGTGTGGGGTTCATTTGTAGTAATCCGTCAATAGTCAAGTGTGAACCGAATCACAAGAGTGTGTCATCGAGTAATGACAATGCTAAAGTACAAATGCTCATGCCTATGTTAGGAAATGGTTGTATGAGGATGCAAAGATGAGATATGATGTAGATGATATGAATGTGATGTAGTACTATGTAATGATTCTAGAATGGATAGTGGGGGTGTTAAATGTTATGCCCCCAAGTGTGTGTGCAAAAATATCATGTAAATTCATCGAGAAGATCAACATCCTCTTGGTCAAATTCATACGAGATAAACATTGGTTACCCGATAAGAAATAGTGTACGGTTGATCATGGAGCGAACTAGTGAGGCGTAAGTTGTACATACCCATGGCATATTCCTCATCAGTGAATGGAGGAAGTGGGAAACCATGTGCATACCAACGAGTGATATTTTGTGAATAGCCAAGAAAAGATGTATTAAAGATAAAAACACGACCCAAAGGCATAAGAAATGAAATTTTTTAATGACTAGGATCTAATGCACCCCAATATAAATAATCCAAGATTACCCTAATGTGAGTGGATAATAATGATGGGTATGTTTTAAGTAGACCGTAAGATGAAATGCATGCAAACAATAAGTGGAGGTAATTTAAATAAACCCATAGTAGAGATGAAAATCATGAGTAGGCAGGTGGAGGTCCTCAAAAGTGAAACCAATCCTAGCTAGACCATCATGGGAACATATGTTGACATCACATGTAGGTTCAAATGGAATATGTTCCCAATATGATTCATTCATGAAGAGTGTGCAAGTGAATGGTGGGCGTGGTAATGTAAGTTGTACATGTGGAGGTGTATGTGATATAGTGACGTACATAGAATGGATGAGTCCTTGATAAGGAGTAGTAGTAGTAGTAGTAGTAGTAGTAGTAGTAGTAGTAGTAGTAGCAGGCCCGTGACAAGTGGCATAGAATAAATTTCATTTATCATGAAAATGGTACCATCAAGTGGTGGTAATTTTGGTGGTTCTTCAATAGGTTGGGGATTGTATGTAATATTTATGCGCGAGAATAGGAAGACTAGTATTAGAATCATGGTCGTAATACTAGAATGGATCACGGTCACAAAAAATGGTGTACTCAATACTCTCGTGTAATAATTTTACATAGTTATAGCAGTAGATGTGACATCTTGCATGGCATGAAGCCATGGCCTACCAAGTAGACATTTGTAGGAAAGCTGGGAAATCAACAATGAAAAATACAATGTGGACATTCTTACGGCCAATGTGATAGGTAATGTAATGTGACCAAAACATGGACGAACATAACCATAATAAGCATGCATTGAAACACTAGAGGGACTAACATCATGACTAGAAATACCTAAATCTTTAATGAATGACATAGGAAACATGTTAAGTTAGATCCATTATCAATCAAAGTACACTTAATGTTACTACATTATGGAAATGGCATATCATATGTAGAGATGGTTCATCATCAAAAGTGTCAACATCGGGGGAGGTTAGAATTGAATACTATGTGTGAAGAGAAAGCATTGGCAAGGGCTTCATAAACCAAATTTGGATACATGTCACCACGAATGTGAGTAGTAGTAAGAAAATGTTAGACTCTATGTAGTAAATCAAGATTTGCAAGAAAATAATTGTTGATGGAGATACTCATAATGACCAAACCCTAGGATGAAAAGAAATGAATGAAGAATCTAGAAGCATGAATGATCGAGTTGGGTTCACCAAAATGATTAACTAAAATCTAAATATATGGACTAGTTAATCTAAGTTATGAATACTTGGAAATAAAGTAAATAGATGATGTAAATAAATGTAAAGATGACCCAAGCAACTATGAAAAAGGAAATGCTATCCCTAATGTGCAAGAGAGAAGAGGAAAGAACTCATCCGAATGAAAGATGATTGCAATATTATGCCACGAGAGATGACTATGGAAACTAGAAGAAGGAATGACTGTGCAAGAGCCCCAAAAAGGATGGATCTAGGTTGGTTCTATGGGATAGAGTGTACGGAGAGAGATTGGGGCACCTACGATGCTCTAGTCTACAAAATAAGCGCCCTCGTCTACAAAAATATCGGGAATGGATCTTTATAGGTTCATAAGATAGTTTGAATCCCTCACTATGTGTCGCATCATATTTTCTACCTTTTATCAGATGTCACCAATAATCCAAGATGATGAAAAGACCTACAAGAGACCAAAAGAAGTATCAAAACCCTAAAAATGAAAAATACAAATGAATGGGTTAGACTGACATCAGCTGCCACAACATTGGTCTTACTAACTACGCGTTGCACTAAATTTCACACCCAAGTGTTATTCTAGTGAATATGTGCATCGTGTGCCCTAGGTGATCTTGTGTCATTCACACTTTGTGAAGTAGTGAGAAATAACTAGATGTAGAAAATGTAATAAAATGTGTACATGGAATAGAATAGAATCCTCCCCATATCATTGTGTGATGTATATTTTCTATCCTTATGCACTGTGATGGAGCTATGTGGATCCAAGTGATCTGTAATGCAATATATGGATTCAACTCTAGATGGATGATAGTAGTGACTAGTTTTGTTCCCTCATTATGGTGTCATAACTTTATATTTATAGGGTTCTCTCGATTTAATTTTGTAATTAACGTTGAAATTGCCAACCATCAAAAATATGAGGACCTAAAATAGCAAGAAAGGTCCTTAAAAGTGGTGGGAAAGTGTGAAAAGTATCGGGATGCCTGGTGGGACCACATAGCACACATGGGCACCCAAGTATTAGCTTCAGGTGCCCAAATTGAGGCTAAAATTACACAACCGGTGATAGTTAAGCGAGCATATGAGTGTAAGAGGTTGTGAATGATGAAATAAAATAAGAGAAGATGGTTAAAATAAGGGGGTTAATTAGTACTTTATTCACTCAAGAACCTTCTAAATAGTAGTATGAGCGAGGCTAAATAATGTTTAAAGTGCATGCTTTTTGTGAATACAAATCCACCAATTGATTGTATTGATAGGGTTGAGATATTGTGGGAGATCTATGAAATAGGAAGTCAAAATGGCGCTAGAGGGAGGCCCAATAGTTTTTAAAGGATTAGGATATGGTGGTGTGATTGGTCGAGGGAAACGAGATGATGAGAGATAGGTGAATTGGTTTCAAAATTGGAATCAATTTGGATGACATGGTTTTAACAAGGTTAAGATGCCCAAGTTAAGGTCTCAATTTCAGAACTTTGCTGGCAAATATAGTCGAAGGAAGGAATATCATTAGATGGGTTTGATTGTTGCATTGTTTCATCTTGAGAAATGGTATTAATAGGCATAAAATGGGAAAAGATTTGTTTGACAAACAAATCAACCAACAAGTTTTTAATCATCATGATTAATTAGAAAATGTGAGAAAAGAAAAGGTGGATAATGAGGGTACCTAAGAGATGGTCATCTAAGGCTAGTTTCGGGTAGTTATGGCATTGGAGTACTTGATATACCCAAAGGTATGTGAGTCCTAAGTCTGTAAAGGATTTATAACATGGCGAACACCATGAAGGATTCCCTATTGGGTGATCAAATTCCAATTAGGTCCACGACATGGGATTTTTTTGATGTTTGGATTTGATGATTGTGTCTCGGATGTGTGAAGGAATGTTAAATGCAACCAATTAAACTCCTACTTACACTAGATTTGCAAGAAAGAATGCAAGAGGTTTGTTTTAAGCTCAAAACCAAATATGGAGATTCAATGAGAACAACCACACAAGGAATTGAAAATGTGATGAAAAAGGGAGAAAATAAAACAAAAGGGGAATACCTAGTGAATGTTTTTCATTTCTATCTTATCTTCAAAGAAAGCGAAGAGAAAAATCCAAGCAATCCAAAAGCCCAACAAAAATAAGAAAGATAAAATCCTCTACCTGTAATGTCGGTGGAAAATAGAGGAAATATGGAAAATGAAATGAAACAAAATTCAAGATACTCACCTAAAATGGTGGTCCCATTGGGCGTGCAGAATGTTGACTGAAATTTTTCATTCCTATTTATATTAGTGAAATAGATACTAAATAAAATCGAACAACTCCAAATATGCAAGGGTTTAAAGTACCTTAGTAGAAGATAATGATGAAAGGATGGGTGCAAAGTAGATTTATTCACTACAAATCTGATGAACCTACAAAAAAGGTAACAAATAGGAAAATGAATTATATGGTAGATGAGGGTGTTTCCCAAAGAAGTCAATTCCAAGACGTGTTAAATTCCTTATGTGGATTTCAACCCCCATATAGATAGGCTAAAATAAAATCAATGATAATGGACAACATAGTATGCAAAATTTGAGGCACATAGAAACTAAAAATGCAAAAATGTAAGGCACATACAAATCTTATCTAGATTGATATAAAATAAAGTATACATGGCTAGGTTTGACAACCACCCCAGATGGAAAGGGCAAGTTGATGATGAGCAGATGGTTAAGAATAGCGAGATAAAATGTGGACCCAAGAGCTCTTTGAATAGATATGAAAGGATGAAGCTCTATGATGTCTTATATCAACCTATAACAGATACCTAAAACCATAGAAATAGAAAGGATGCAAGAAAATGGAGATCCAAGAGGATAGGTTATAAATAGGAGTCAGTCAATGGTGGTTGTGGATTAGATGATGCACTGGACTGATGGAATGGAAAAATAATAGATCTAGAAGGATATGATGTTGGAAACATACATATAGGATTATTGTGGTTCGAATGGCGAGAATGGGTGATGCAAGTAGGGTCTAGATCGATGGCATCCTGGTATGAACTAGGTATAGCCAAAAATGGATGGATCGAATGAACACCCTACACAAAAAATAGATAAGATGAAGGGTTAGATATGGATCTACGAGGTAGTTGGACTTGCAAATGTTAGCAGAAAATAAAAATAATAATAATGATGTAAAAAGAGAATAAATCAACACAAGGTGCAGATGATCTCCCTAAGGTCTCCAAAGATGATGCAAGAGAGCTCAAATTAACCTCCGAAGACCAAAGCGGTTGTAGAGATGGTCAAGCTCAAAGATAAGATCACAAAAATGAAAGAAAACTCTGATTATGCCTCCCTTTGGGAGAGATAAATTGAACTTATAAAGTTGATGGCAACCCAAGTGGGTCACTTCCAACTATGGGGAACCTTCTATTTGGGTGGTAGAAATATTAGTTATTCAATACATGGGGATTTTATGGATTGGGATGAATGTTTTAAAGCACTTATGTGGGTTATATTTTCTTAAGGAAGTTTCATGGGTAAGTGGGGGATAAAAATGGATTAAATAATAAACTATTAAAATCTTAGGGATTAGGAACTAGGGGGTTTAAGGGTGGTAAACAACCTAGAGAATAATAATTAAGACTAAATAGATAATGAGATGAGGATTAGGGGATAATAGATGAAGATTAATAATAAATTAAAATGGATAGGATAATGGATGGGAGATATGGGAATCTTAAGATGAACATGAATTAATAAAGATGGGGGTTTAGATAGGTAATCATGGTAAAGGAAGTGAACATGTGTGATAAGGGTAATATCTTGAATTTCAGATTGTCTATAGTTTAATTTAGCATTGTTTTAGGTTTGGAGTTATGAATAATTGTGAGCAATTAAAGGATTCTATAATTCAGGTTTAAGAGAGTAGTTGTGTATGTTAATTTAGTCATAAATGAGAAAAATGTATATTAAAGGAATATTTAATCATAATCTGAAGAGTATTCACTTTTCTTATTAGGATATCCATCTGGTTATTAGGTGTAGATTCTAATGTATAGTCACCAAATTAATTGGTTCCTTGTCTAATTATAGTTCCATTTACACTCTTTAACTTTTCATAAGTTATGTTTTGGAAAATGAATTGTATTGGTCTGATAATTCATTGAATATTAGTGTATGTGGTTTATGAATTGTTTGAATTATGGGTAGTTGCACTAATTATGTAAATTGGTGTTTCTATTATTTTATTTTTGACTCCATCTAATTTTTATAGATTACCTGAATAGACATATGCTCAAATGATTAAACTCCCATTTATTATTTTTGTTGTCCCACCCCCTTTTGATTCCTTTGTTTCTAGAGGCCTCTTTGATATAACTCTAGATATATTTATTTTTCATGATTTTTTTATCTCGCCACCTTTCTGCACTCTCAAGTAGCTTTATGGTTCTCCTACTAGTGACATCCAATTGGGTGGGAAATCATAGTGGTTAAACTACTTGGGTGGGTCTATTATTATACATTTTCATTATCCATGTCATTTGACATCCCTTGGGTTGCTTTAGGGTATCTCCCATGGATTTCATAGAGCTTGAAGAATAAGAAGTTAACCACCCTCTAATTTGTTGCCTCAAATTTTCCCCTAATTGGAGAAGAACCACACTTCTACAGTCAAATAGATTTCTCTCTTCACTCATATAATAAGTGGAATAGATTTTAGAGCCAACATGAGATAAATTAAATTTGACACTATTTGGAGTGGACCATACCAAATTGTGAAGTGCAAATAAAGAAATTCCTTTGAGCTAGAAAATCTTGATGGTGAGCCATTATCCATCCCAATTAGTAGGATATTCCTCAAAAAGTATCCTTGAGACATTGGAGTTAGTTTGTACATATTTTTATAAAACCCTTCTATCATTCCTCTATTTTATTATTTCCTTACCATTTATTTCCTCTTCTTCTTATTACAACTCTAAAATTTAGTTTGTCATTTATGAATCTAAGTTTACAAATAATAATTTTCTACCCAATTTTTTTGCTACAGGTTTCTAAGAGACCCCTATTTCATTTTTACATAAATTATGTTGCAAGCCCTATATTTTTCACTAGGATAATGTATGTGTTGGTTTTTTTGTACATAATTTTTGTGAGGAATTATATGAACAATTTTTGTAGGTTATACTTGAATTTTTCAAAGTATTCTCCAATGGTAAAAGATTGAGGAGCTAAAAACACTCAATTTTTGAGAAAGCAAGTGTTTAATAAATAATCCATACCTAATGGATGCTAATACTACTGATATTTTCATTTCAAATAAAATTGACTCATGTTATTCATCAAAAAAATTCCAAAATGGGAATCCTAGTCCATTTTACCAACTATAAGGTAATCTAATTGTTTTTGTATCATTTAATTTTTCTGGTATTTTTGGATATTTTTAGAGTTTGTAGAGATAAAAAAATACACACGTTTTAAAAATATTTCTATAGATCTAGAGGCCTCTTCTCTTCTTCAAGATCTATTAACTTGGCATTCTTCCTCTTATCTGTCTTACATAGTCTCACATTTTTATTTGGGGACATTTAGGACTCTACCCATAATGATAGTGATTGTATATAAATTTACAAATGTTTACATACCACTTTGGGATGATTTCAAGCCATTTTATTGGGATATGATCCATAGAGAAGCTATTTTTTCCCTCTAGTTTCGAGCACGGTCAAATGTAAAGTTTTGAATTTGCCACCTTTATATTTTTCTTAGGGATTACTCCCACATTTTCCAATGAGAGGGACTTGGTGGGGCTTTAATGTTTAAAAAAATCAATGTTAAGTGGAGAAAACACTCTAGTTAACTTTCATTGTTTTGATCATATAATTCAACATAGGAACACAAGGAGGCATAAGGTAAATTATGAGCCACTTAATGATGGTTAGATTCAAATCTCAAATTAATGCTGAAATTTTCATAATATTGCACCATGTGGTGTCAATATCGAAAGTTTGGATTCAAACATTCAAGGAATAATTCTAGTAATTTAGATAAGAGCATGAATCCCATGATAGATTAGATCCCAACATGTAGCCAAATCTCAATTAGTTAGATATTAAAAAAATTGAGCTTCTTGGGGTAAAAATTAGGATAAGGCATGGAAAAGATCTCAAATCCAAAAATTTCGAGATGATGCCATGTGGCATAGTCCCTAAATGTTAGATATCAAAGGTTTTGGAAAAATATTCTAATAAAAAGGTAGAATGTAAGCAACTTGATCTTGACATGTGGCACAATCCCATATAGTCAGGTAGACACCAATTGAGTGAAAATTGAGCCAATCCTAGGTGGTTAGGTATCAAATATAAATGGGGAGAATATAGATAGAACCAACGAGGCCATATAAATTCATGGCCTATATTGTGTCACTAATATAGGAAGATCGTAGACAATCATAGCTTGCCACATGGCCCAATCCCATGTATGCAAATGGTTGGAGATCTAAGGAAAGCTCGGTTGAAGGAATATATATATATATATATATATATATATATATATATATATATAGCTGCGAATTGGTTCCATGTGGCACAAACTCTAGCCTTCAATCCCATATATTTTTCATTGTTTGGATGGGCATGAGTCAAAGAAATTTCCAATAAGGAGGATTATATGGTAGGATTAGATACTAGGTAAATATTTATGGCCATGTGGTCATCACTTATGTATAAATACTAAATCCCTATATAGTTTTCTGTATATATTTATTGGGACCACCAAATCAAGCAAGATCGGACTCATTGTAAATATATTGATGAGTAATTCAACATGGGATATATTTCATGTCATTTTCCTCCATGATTTGATAGTAATGGGATATGATGAGTTTCACCTACCACTCTCTTTTTATGATTTGAATCATTACACACATAGGGGATTCATTTTTAATCGGGCATACTTATTTCCAACTAGGCTAATATTCTTTAGGGCCATTTAAGTATATAATTTTAGCTAAGCATAATTTTTCAAGAGCCTGGCATGAGAGAGGCAAGTTATTCCCTGCTTCCCTTCCCCTTTCTCTCTTGTCATTTTATATCAATGATAGTTTTATCTCATTGTGAAGGGTTTCTTCCTCTTGAATGCAAATTTACTTTAATCTATTGACAATCTGAGCTCCCAAGTTCATGGATATTACCTTATGAGTCTTCTAATGTAATCAATGCATTTTTATAGGTGTAACACATTATGTATACTTCAATCCTTAATGTAAATATTAATGTGGCTCATCTCAACCTTTTATTTTTTGTTATTTTGTCTTTCTTCTCTATTATTATTTATGTTATATATTTTTGTGTATGTTATTTTCAATATTATGATACATTGTGTATGAGATAGGATTATAGAGAGTGATCCTAACTCCTTTTGTGCATCACCGTGTTTATTTCATTGTTTTCTTCTCCCATTTTAGCTAAAAGTATTAGATTATATTATATTAGTAATATAACTAGTTTAGTTAGGATAAGAACTATCTTTCTCTATAGGCATGCCTCACGTAGCCAAGCTCCCATACTTTGAGGAATTTCCATTTTTATTATTGAGATACCAATCCTTATTTAGTTCCCTTTTGCACACACTTTTACCATCCAACAATATTATACTCTATTTTTATATAAACGTGTTTCACATGGTATGTGTTCATGATGTAAGCTACATTAGATCATTTATGGTTTTGAAACACAATTTTCCATTTTGGGGGCGTGGGGGCGTGGGTCTTTGCTTAGTATATTTATGTTTCTATATGTAACACACTATATAATATTATATATTTTCATACTATTTCATATATCTTTATATTTCTAACATATTCCTTGATCATGTTTATGGATTCTATTTTGATATGATTCTACGAGAATTTGATATGTCTCTTATTTTATGCAGCTCTTGTTAATATGTACTTGCTTGCACAATGCATGAATTATTTTTTCTATTATGTTTGGACCTTGACCTTTGTATGCATGTGTGACATATTAGTGCCCCTTGTTTTTAGACTCATCATTTCATGCATGTCCTTTGTAACTTGTTTCTTTGTGTGACATTCTTGTGTCCCTTATATGTGGCATGTTGGACTTTTATATTGAAATTTTGTGAATTTTGCACATGGAGATTTTTTTATTTTAGTATTTATTACAATTTTTCCATAATCCACATCATGCATCCCTATAATTTGGTGTTATTATTCATATCATGTACTTGTTTTGCATAATGGGTTATATATCAAATGGGGTATATATTGTTACTCTTCACGAGGTTTGTATGTTCATATATGATTCTATCTACTTCTAAATGATAGGATATAGTTCATTTTTTTAATATGAGTGTAGAATATGGTTACTCTCCACATGTGTTTATAGTCATACATGATGTTATCTACTTCTACATGACATGGTACAATATATATTTTATTTCTATAGTAATAGTATCTCCTTCACCTCAAAAGGGGATTATTTAAAGGGATTATTCTAGGAAGATTAGTTGAGAATACAAAGCTACAAGATATAGAGTATAGTGAACAAGGGTACAAGTACATGATATATGGTTAAAAATATTTTCAAACATTAAATTTTGATGGAAAAAACCATTATATTTAGACAAGATAAAATGGGAAATGTTTTCCCTTCTACGATTTTGTCCATAGTAGTTTAGACAATGAATTTCATAATTATCTAGAAAAATACAAAATATGCAATGTTTCAAAAAAAAATCTTTTTCTTATGCAAAATTATCAATTATTATTCTCCTATGGTGGGGGCATGAGTATACTTCAATACCTTTCAATAATACGAATCGGAATCTAGATGTAATAATTCTTTTCCCGATTTTAATATTAAATTTATTTATTAAAGAGAAATTTTATTATTGTATGGAAATGTTGATTTTACTTCAGTATGATCAATAAATTTCTAAAAAAAAAGAGAGAAGATAAATTAAGTAAATTATGCACATTTCTCAAAGTAAATATAAATTTTATTAATGCAAGAGGAGGTTTGTTTTTAAATAAGTTTATTAAATTAACAATAGTTACAAAGTAGTGTACATATTTTTTAAAGCTGGATGGGGACCGCATGTTCCTCAAGAAAGACTTAGATGATATCAGAGATTTAGCACCTCAAGCTATGACCACAATATCAAGAGAAAAATATTAATTTATAGTCTTTTTTCCTGGTCGGGAACCATCTTGGGTTATACTTAGTGTACCCTAGTTAGGAAACCCTAGAATGCCCCTCTCCAATGCCCACCACTTACTTTCACTCTTAATCATGCTAAGACGCTTTTTGGTTCTTACCAAAAAAACTCCTGTTTAAATTTTTTGTATTTTTGAGTCCCCACCACCAAGCTTTAAATAATCTTCTCCGGGTAGGTTTTTCAACCAACCCACCGGTTCATAATATACATTAGTATCTTTTAATTAATGGCCACCCATAAATGGGCTCCAATTTTAATCACATAATCCCTCTATTACACATTGTATCCAGGGGTCTTCATGTACATTGTATCCTCCCGTATTAAAGGGGTCTTCAAATATGCATATTTTATTAATTCTTGAAAAAAATTAGGACTTAATTTTATGTCTTTTCTCTTAATAAAATAACTTTAGAGATACATAATAATTAATTCATTTCGTTTTTAGTAATCATTAAATTTTAAAACATCAATACTTTCTCAATGTGGGGAATTTTTCACATAACATTTCTCACCTCCTTAATCACCTAATGATCTTAGTATCTTTATCATTCTCGAAACATAAATAAATAATAAAACCAATTAGTCAAAATAAATATGGATATTGTTGATGAATATATTCTTCTTTTCCCATGTCGCACTATCCACATCGCAAAATGTCCATTTAATTTTCACTTCTTTTATTAACTTTCTAGTTCTCTTTTCCAATATTAATTCAGTTTTATATTAAATTCGCAATTAGGTTATATAGTAATATTTTTCCAATCAATAAAATTATTCGCATTATACATATATTTCTTTAGCAAACTAACATGAAAAACATTATGAATCTTAGACAATTCAGGAGGTAAAGCAAGTTTATATGCAAGTTCTCCTACTCTTTCTAAAACTTCAAAAGGATCACAAAAGCAAGGAGATAACATATTTTCTAAGTTTAAGTGAACAAATTTTAGCCTTAACTCTAAGGAAAACTTGATCCCCAATTTTAATTTATCTAAATGATCATTTAGAATCTTGCTAACTCTTATACCTATCTTGAGCATCTTTCATGTTTTTTTTCTTTATTTATGATTTTTTCCATTTCCTTTAAATTTTCATTTTCATACCAAGTTTTATGGACAAGTTCGGACCAAGAAATAGGTGTGTTACATTTCCTACAACATACAACTTCAAAAGGTGAGATGTTGTATTGCTATGGTAAACTTGATTATAAGAAAATGTAATCAAATGTATATAGTTTTCCCAATTGTCAAGTTTATCAATAGTATACATCCTTGGCATAAATTTCAAGAATTGATTTACCCTTCAATTTTTCCATCAATTTTAGGATGGTATGCAAAGTACTAAAATTTATATCGCCTAACACCTTAAATATTGATTTCCAAAAAGAATAAGTAAATAGTGGGTCTCTATTTGTCACCAAATATTTTGGAATACCATGTGCAAAAAAATATTTCTTTCAATTATGAATGAGCTATATCGGTGTGCGAAGTTTTAATTTTAGTTGGAAGGAAATGAGCCATTTTAGTTAATCTATCAACCAAAAAACACTATCATGACCATTCCTAGTACGGGTATCCTAGTGATGAATTCCATACTCACGAATTTCCATTTCCATTTAGGAATTCTAAGAAATTATAATTTACTGTGTTTACTACACTTATCATCTTTTAGTTTTTGACAAGTTAAACATTATTACGCATAATTTCTCATATATTTTTTTCATTCTAGACTAAAATTAATTTTTTTATAGATAAATATTTTTTTCTAAAATCTAGGATGACCATCAATAGGAATATCATGAGATTCTCTAAGGATTTGATTTTTATATCGGAAGGTACGGTATACACATTCTATTATTATAATATAATGATCTATTAGGCTCAATTAGATAAGAAGTAAGCATATCATTTAAATGTGCATTACTAGTTATATATACTAAGCCCTCATAAAGTTCTTGGAAATAGTCATCAGTAGGAAATTTATATTTAATAGATAGTTCAAAATTACTTCTATCTAAAACTAAATAATTAACAAAAATTATTTTCCTACTTAAGGCATCTAATACTAAATTATCTTTTCCATGAACATATTGAATTTTGAAATCATACTCACTATGCAATTCAACTCATCTTCGTTGTCTCATACTCAACAAAGGTTGAGTAAATATATGTTGTAAACTTATATGATCATTTTTTATAGTAAATGTATTCTCTAACAGATAGTGTCTCCAAATTTTTAAGGCATGTATAATTTCTAACAATTCTAAATCATGTATAGGGTAATTTTTCTCAGTAAGAAGTAATTTCATATATTTGTATCTTACAAACTTATTATCTTGCATCAACACGCCTCTAATGTAAAAACTCAAGGTATTTGGCTATTGGTGAGTTACAAGTAGTTTGTAATCATTAACCCAAGTTCCATTCCCATTTAGTTCATTGGATACTCTCAATAAGTTGTCATGGGGACACCTTGAAGTAGGGGTAGAAATTATCCATATGGACCAAGCGGAACATAGCGGGGTGCTCCCAATGTGGATCACTCAGTGGACATTAAGGATCCAAGACCACCCCGTATCCCACTTGGATAAAGTTCTCCTCCACCACTCAAATTCATAGCTCTAGGATAATAAAATCATTTACCATCCAAATTTTTGATGTAAAAAAATTACACTAAATAAAATAAAAGGAAATGAGGACAGCCATGGGCAGGAAGGGGTGTTTGAATTGGGTGGCTCGGCGAGGTGGTTGGCCCTCTAGGTATGGTTTTTCGCCTCCTTTGTTGAAGGTTACTGCTACATGCAAATTGTGGGCTAACAAAGTTGTTGCTCCAAAATAGGTCACTGATGGTAATATCCTCCATAATGCCCTGTTATTTCCTTCTTGGGACAAAGAGGACCCTTACCTCTTGATCCTTGATGAAGTTATTTTTAGATCTGAATCTAGACTTAAGCATGCTCTTTTGGGTAGATTTGTGGGTATTAGGCCTTACATTGAAGTTTTTAGGAACTGACAATAGATGAAGTGAAGGCCAAAGGGCAACTTGGAGGTGGTTTCTCTGGCCAGGAGTCCTTATTTAACTCTTTTCTGGAGGAAAATTTTCTTATGGTTTTTCTTGAGGGTCCCTGGTTCTTTAGAAGGACAGTTTTGTCTTTAACCAAGTAGTCTCCTAGAATCTTTGATGATCCCATTATCAGTGCTTACCCTATTTGATTCAGATAAATGTCTTTTCCTTTGGAATTTTGGGAGCAGGAGGTGATTCTGTGAATAGCTAAGGCTTTGGGGTTCTCCTGGTGATTGATCCAACAACCATGGCCCACACAAGGATGTTGCATGCTAGGTTTTGCATTAGCATGCATACTGATAAGCATGCCCCTACCTCTATTAGACTTAAGTCAAAAATGGTGTCTCAGTTCAACAACTAGTGTATGAGGATTCAAATATATTTTCTCTAATTTCTCTCATGCTGGACACAAAGTTGGGCACTGCTCAGATGCAAAATCATGGACAAAAAGGGGGATGGTACAGCGAGTGATACAAATATGTTTGTCTATGTGGCGCAGGACCTAAAATCTAACAGATCGAACCCTTTTGGCACTCAGGATTTTCATTGTGGCATGGTCGAGTGACTCTATATCTTTGCGGGTAGAGATAGCTGGATTTGTGCCTAACATGGGGAAGATGACAGCGGTAAGGTCTGCTGCTATGGGGATGGCTGGAAATCCATCCATTGAATTTGTTGATGGTACGGTCAGCCCAAGCGGCCCAAAATATTTTCAAATAGAGAACGTGTTATGCTTAGCACCCCCATCTTGTGGGTAGTAGACTAAAGAACTTTTGACAGCAGAATGCATGGAGGCGGCGGCATCCCCTGTTCCAAAAAAGGAAAAATATTTTGAAGTGGAAGAGTCTGACAAGGATGAATACAGAAGATAATCCAATGGGTAAGATAAGGATGAGGGTAGTTCGGACAAGAAGAATAGCTTGATTCCTGAGCTAAATCATAGTGCCGCAAAGGTGGATGAAATAGATGGTTCACCCTAGCAAACTCTGCTTTTGGCCAAGCCTTTTATTTCCCCTTCAAACTATGAATGTCTAATTTCTAGACCTTGATTTGAGATGGAATTACTATCTTTGGAGAAATAGATTGAATCTCATGGTATTGATTACGTGTCCCCTGTACATATGTTGGAATCAGTGAAAGAGATAGACACCGTTCAATCATTTAAAGAATCAAGATGGAAATCGATGGAAGAGATATTCTCAAGAGGTAAATTAGAAGTAGTTTTGAATTTCGATTTAAGTGTTGGTCCCAAACCGTCCTCTATTTATATCTTTGTTTCTTCCCCATTCCCTTTGACCCTAAATCTCTTAAAATATTTTAAAGTGTGGGAAGGCCCTTGTTATAAAGATTATTTAAGGATGGCCTTTGGCTCGGGAAAGTTTTAGTGATTCATCTGTGGAAACTGGCTAGAATATAATCCACCATAGGAAATCTAAATTGAAATGATTGTTTAAACTTTGGTTATGTTATGTGTCGTAGTTGGGCTTCTTGTATTTGTTTTCTCTTTTGTTCTTCAATGCTTGATCTTTTCTTTCTGCCTTTTTGTAACTGGGTAGGATCACAATCAAAAACATTTACCTTTAATTAAAAAAATAGGAATACATAAAACAAGATTAGTTATCAAAGTGATTCTTTTAATTTACTAAAATCTCAATTACATTCACTAGTCCATTGATAAGGTTTATCATTTTTGTTAAATCGGTCAATGCAGAGGCTATCTTAGACTAATTTTTAATGAATCGTAATAAAATCTAGACAATACAGAGGAAAACTTCTTATTTCATGCACATCTTTTGGTATTAACCATTTTTTCACAACCTTTACTTTAGTTGGGTCGGGGTAATTCTTTTTGTGAAATTATGTGTCCTAGATAAGAAAATTCAATTTTAAATAATTCAAATTTGCACATGACTTCCCATAAATTTGATAATTTTACAAAGTTTTGAAACTAGCCTAACATGGTGTTCATGTTATTTTTAACTTTTTGAGTATATTGAAATATCATCTAGAAATATATTCACAAGTTCACATCTAATAAATAATTAAAAGTAGCATGAACATTAGTTAAATCGAAATTCTTAACTACAAATTCATAATGTCCATTTCTAGTTCTAAAAGTAGTTTTTGAAATATCCAATTCTTTAATTTCGATTTGATGATCACCGAACACAAATTAATATTAGAAAATTATTTAGCACCACTTAGTTGATCCATCTTTCTTCTTAACAAATAATTTGGTGCACCCTACGAAGAAACACTTGGTCTAATTTTTCCTTGTTTAAGCAATTCAGATAATTGTACTTTAAGTTTAACTAACTCAGATTCGATTAATGGTAGGGGCTTTGGATACAGATACATCCCCATGAATTAAATCAGTGGCATGCTCTATAGCTCTTATAGGGGTAAATCTTCTATTTCATCAGGAAACACATCCATAAATTCTTGAACTACCGGTTTGATATTAATGTATAACTTGATTCCATTACCTTTTTGAGTGATCAAGTAAAAAAAAGCTTTACAATTCATCAAGAAACACATCCATAAATTCTTGAACTACGAGTTTGATATTAATATCTAGCTTGATTCCATCACCCTGTTGAGTGATCATAGCACAAAAAAACTTTACAATTCTTCCTAAGACTCCTTTTTAATTGCATTACGAAATGGTTTTAAGTTTGATGGGCCTTTTTGTTCCTTGTAAATTTCTAAAGGAATTACTTGTATCTTTTATAATAACTTGTTTATTTTCACAACTGATCAAAGCATTGTTTTTCTCTAACCAAGTCATTCCTAGGATTGCATCATATTGTCCTAATTTAAGCAAATGAAAATGATCACAAGAATCAAGATCATCTCATTGAATTTTTCATGTCTTCAATTATGGCTCAAGTATGTCCAACTATCATTTCATCTACCATCACTACAAGAAAATGGGTACTTTATCCACAATTTTTTCACAATTTGTTTGTGGATATCTTATTCAAAATTGTGAATCCAAATTTGTGGACTCCACCCACAATTTTTTGTGAAAGTATTAAATGTGACAAAAATTGTGATAAAATCCACATAAAAACAATAGTGAAAAAATCACAAATTTTTAATTGTGGCATTTGTCACAATTTTGATATTGTTAGAAAAATAATAATTTTAAAATTGTGACATGTACCATAATAATAAAAGGGTTGTTATTCCACAATTTTAAAATTATGACTATTTCAATATTTTTTTAGTATTTAATTTAATTTTTTATTTGATTGTATTACATTTTATAATAGTTTTGATATATTTATATTTTCATGTGTTTATTTTTATATTCTATATTAATATTTTAATATAATTTTAATGTATTAAAATAATATTTTTATATTTTTTAAATACTAACATATACCAATAAGGAAATATTATCTGTAATTAAAAATAGATATATCTCCATATTATAAAATTTAAAATTATCTTTTAATATTTAAATAAACAAATATTAAATATCATTTTGTTAATAAAAAGTTCTAAAAAGATTATATATAAGAAAATATTTTACATGATTATATTCAAAATGATAAGTAATTTCCAACTAATATATAGATACAAATCTTGAAGTTTAGAATTTACAGGAATATAATGTTAAAAACAATTGCACAATGGTGAGTTAAGAAGTTACTATAATACTATATAGAAATATTAAATACTCAAGCTTTTAGGCATTCAAGATGAAATCAATAGTGCTCAACATAAAATTTGATAAATTATATTTTCAAATTTAATCGTACAAACTATCCACTATCCAATTTTGACCTCTATGAGCATGACTACAAAAGCACAAAGAATATCATTTTTAGAATAAGTCTATATGCAAAAGAAATATTGAACAAAAATATTTATAAAAAATCGTAGATCTGTCCCAACATTCAATCTACAAAGGATATGTAGATCGAGAAAAAATGACAGAATTTTAAAAACCTTGTTCACCATGATGTTTTGAAAAATTTATTGAGATCTAAATTAAAATGGGATGAAGTTTTTATTAAGATCTTAGTGGAGATGACAAAGTACTAAATGGTGATACATTACCCGAACCTATTCAAGTACCCACTAGAGGCGCTTTTGATGAGTGAGTATTCGACAAGAAAGAATATTTGGATTATGTGGTTCCACTCTGGCAAGCATGCGAGGGACGTGGAGGCCGTAATGAAACAACAATGTCTCAACAAGAATAAATAATGGATCAATTTACTCGTCATGCTCCCATTCATAACTTCTTACCGCTCTATGTCCTTTGTAGTGCTCAAGTTAAGGTTCGAGTTCATCATCCTTTCGCTTCACGAGAAATGAACATCATAGTAAAGCCATTCATATTTTAATTGTTTCGATTCATCTCTCGTAATATTTCACTCAATCCAATGTTAACATTAAATACCTCTTTCATATTTTTTTGTTAGAGAAATTTTAGGTTTTCAATCCTTCGCATAGGATCAATGCCCTGAATCGTGGAAGTTTAGGTTTTCAAATTTTTATTAGTACGTATCAAATTCACGGATTAATAGTTAAACCCTCATATTTCATCTTATCAACGAGGCATTATGATGTTATTTTGTTTGATATTTTCTTAGTTATAAATATTTAATAAATATTGTTATTATAAAATAAAAGCCAATGGTATACGTGGCAAAAAAATGCGTAATAGTTCTAATGGCACAAAAGTTATATGCATGGATTAAAGTTTTCTCACTAGCATACTCGATGTATTATTAGGTATGAAAAACATCGCTAGGAAAAATAATTTAAAGTGAAGTCTTTACATTATCATACTAGAATGACCATATCTTCTTTAACGAGGATGAGATAATATTGTAGATTTTACACAACATTTTTAATATATATGGATATGGATATGGATATAGATATAGATATAGATATAGATATTTTTAATATAATTTGATCATTGAGGTGAGTTTAGGATTTAAATTTTACATATAAAACATTACTTACCTTTATTATTTTAAGATAATGTGGGCAATCTACATTTTTAATTCAGAATGTAAGAAAATTAACATTAATATTAAATTTCCATAATTTGAATGATTTTGGGTTATGGATTATAAATATTTTATGTATTTAATTTTTAATAAATATATATTGTAAATTATTCATAATTAAAGTTTATGGTATTTAATTTTATAAATTATCAATGCTTTCGATTATTGTTGTATTATATTTCTCATAATATATACATTTTACCTTTTTAGATAGTAGATTATTGTAGAATTTTTATAAATTGTATTGGAACTTAAAATTGTCCACAATGTATATATTTTATATTTTGTGGATAATATAAAATCAATGTTTTCATGGTGTAGAATTTTTGGTAAGCTTTAGTTGTATCAAAGAGTGGTGAAGTAAATTTAAATTATGGTACATTATTTTAGTTAGTTTTTGGCTAACCTTTGATATACACATATGGAAAATAATGTTCAATTTCTTATGATTTTGCTAATATTCCATGTGTAGGATCTCATTTAGAGCTTTAATTCTAATGGGTTATTGTCAATTTCGAGCTAACATACTAAAATTTGGAGTGTTTTGATCTTTTTGGTGTCTTTTGCTAATATTACATGTGTGAAATAATGTAAAATTTCTTATGATTTTTCTAACTTTGCATGTGTTGAGTCTTGTTTATGGGTTTAACTTTGATGGGTTGTTGTCAATTTTGAGCTAACATATCAAAAATTTGACCTTTTTGAAGTTGTTTATCTTAAAATGACGTATTTTTTATGTCGCCTAGAAAAGGGAGCACACACATCATTCTGTGCGCACATGCATAACTCTCACTTTTATTTTTACACATGGTGGTGCAGGCACCCTAACTATGGCACAGGAACCCTAACCTTGGTGCAGCACCTAACCTTGGTGCAGGCACACAAATCCTAGCGCAGCATCATTAGCAATCTTCTTAAGGCCATACATTTTGCTCCCGAACTTGAAACAACTCCATTTTTGTTGCGTTGGAAAGGTATTGAAGATAAATACACAATGGAAACATAAATTTTGGTTTTTGAGTTACCAAAAATTTAAGGTTTTCATTTTTATTAAACTACTCATTTCTAACATGTCTAAATGTTTTAGAAAATTTGGTCTTTGATGTTCTAACACCTTGCAAGTTTTATTTTGAATCTAACTTTTGTTTTGTAGGGTGTTTTTACATGTTTGATGGTAATTTAACTTGTTTAAAAGGTTAATGAACCTTGCATGTTTAATCATGAGATTAGAGTCATGTATGCTCTTCCCTTGCACCTTTTAGGTGACCTTGGGAATCAGAAATGATTTCTATGTATCTTTTTTTGTTTTGAAAAATGCTTGTTCTTAAAAGAATGAATGTCAAAGTTTGTTAAAAAGAACAAATATTTAATTTGAACTAGGTGTTTTCCATTTTTGATTTCATAGTTGGATTCTACGTCGTGTATGCTCTTCTCTTGTGTCTTAGGACAATCTTGAGAATCAAAACGATGTTTTATCCTCCTTAGTCTTTTTATGGAAAATTACTAATCCATTGTGCAAGACCAAAAATGCTTGTCAAAGAAAAGGTGGCGTTGAAACAAAATTAAACTACTAATATAGTTTCCGTGTAGGTTTCAAAAGGTGTTCAAATAAACCACATCAAATTAAACAAGATAAAAAGAACGCCACATTTAAAACACTGTATTTGCAGGTTAGGATAAGGGTACGTCCCATCCACTTAAAACTAGGACATAACCCCTTTGGCATAAGCCTTAAGCTACAAAAATGGAAGTGATATTAGGAACCCCAAAGTAGTCCACGCAAAAGGAACCTTTTGGATGAAACGGGAAGTTCTTTGCATAACCTACTTGACTAGTTTTTCCTTGTGAGTTAGCATTACCGGTTGTCCGTATGGCGACCCCAGTGAGATTACACATGGACGCACTTGTTTCCCACTAGAATTGAAGGGGGTAAAGTAAAGCTGAGATACTCCCAAATTAGTCATTGCGACTTTTTG
Organism: Taxus wallichiana var. yunnanensis; assembly: GCA_018340775.1. Classification (NCBI taxonomy): domain Eukaryota; kingdom Viridiplantae; phylum Streptophyta; class Pinopsida; order Cupressales; family Taxaceae; genus Taxus; species Taxus wallichiana. Next base: position 171,155,630 of record CM031235.1, read on the forward strand.
GGTGAATTGAGCTCACTTAAGATAGCTTTGTAACACCTAGTTGAGAGAACCACCTAGGAAGATATCTTTAACCAAGAGCCAACTTTGACCATTTCAAAACAATGTTGAGTTGTGAACCATCATTCATCACGAAACATGGGTAGCGTTACTTTTTCTTATTTTTTCACTTTCCCTAAGGCAAGGCGAAACTCTTCCAAAGTAAGGCCAACATTTTTCACCCCAATCGATCTACTTCCTTCACTTTCTTTTGACACTTTGTTGATCAAAAGAAGCGTGTCTACCTTTGCGTTATCAATTGATTGTTTCTGCCACTTTTTTTCCATTTACACCCATCCATGTTTACTACTAGGTAAGTTAAATGTCTAAAGTGTGTGGAGACGTATTCATATCATTGGTATCCTTTGTGATCTTGATACCCCCGTCAGGATCATCATCATAGTTAGGCTTGGTTCATCACCATGAACTTCCTCGGAAAGGTTACCTTGTTTATATCGTATTATTAAAAATTTTGTATTTACGTCTCTTTTCTTTTAAACTTGACCTAAATATCTTCATTGTAAGGTTACCTTATACAAATTTTAACAATTCTTAGTTATACTATAAGCTTTTAGTTTGATTCCATTACTACCTCAATTTTGAAAAGTGCTACGTGTTACCACTTTTGTGTGTTATATCAATATCATCTTGATATCAATACCTTACTTTCTCACAAATTTTGGTTAACATATCTTGGTGACATTGTTATGTCACTCACAATTGTAACTCGCACTTTTTGAGATATAGGTATTGATTGAATTTGGGCTTGCTTCTAGTATACTTTGTTAGGAGGTTGCATTAACTTCTTGTTATTACTTACACCTTGTTCATGTCTTTGAACTCGACATAAGTAGGGACATTTTGTTAATCATCATACAACACCAAATATCATTTGGAAAAGGAATTAGGAAGTAATTCAATGATTTATTGGCTTACAAACAAACTTTGTGTGATTGTGTCTCATTTGTCACATCGACATATCCATTTTAGACAATCACTTTGATCCATTGATTCTTTATCATTCATTATTCTTTGGTCATTAATTTGGATTTTTGTTTTGAAATTGTGTGATTGTTCCTTGTGTTTATCCATCTTATAAATTCATTTCTAGGACAATCTTTTGGGTCTTTGATCCTCTTAATCTTCTTGTTTTTTCCTAAGTTCACAATCATTTTTGAACACATCTTTCAGACCTTAGCAAAAACATTCAAGAAACTTTTGCATCAATTGAACATTGGAAATCTTTCCTTTGTATCCTTTATGTCACTAAAATTTTGATCAATCCTTTGAAATTTATTCCTCCATCCCTTATTAGATTATCAATCTTGAGTCCTCACGATGTATATTTTCCTTAGCTTCCCTTTTGGAAAATCACACAAGCATCGCCATCTTTATGAAATGTCTAGTTGGTTGTCGTTATGCTTCCCAAATCAACATGAAACCTTCTTCACTTTGAATTTCTTCAATTACACTATTCAAGTCTAGGAATTTGTATCAAACAATGCCAACAATGATTAATTATCACAAGGTCCCTTATACATACGACAATAAGGAATCAAAGTTTTGGTGTTCACATCAAAAGATGCCCATCATGACCAAACCTCGATTGGTTCTTCGCGCTAGAGAACCCATTCGGGTAACTCATTCCCCACCTTCATCTCATAGTCGGTGGTATGATTTGGATGCTTCTGATCCAAATTATTATTCAAGTTCCCCCACTCTTCTTCTAATTATAATCCAAACATTTCCTCTTCTTCTGAGGATTCCAATCCAAATATTTCCTCTGACTCTTTTGATGATTCAGATCCAAACTAATATTTGGATCCAAAATACTATTCAGATTCATCTAATTTGACTCCTAAGTCATCTAATGTGACTCATATGTCATGGTCCTCCCTATCTTCACAGGACCCTCTTCATCATACATTTAATATTACTCCTACTCCTACATTCCCCCTTTCTTCGTAGGACCCTTTTATCATTCGCCTCAACGATATCTTCTTCCTTTTAAGATACATGTGAATCCAAATCCCTCCGATCAAACATCTAATGCAAATCTTGAATCGCGGTTCTCTCTTTTTACAGGACCCTTATTATTATTCATCCAATGTGATTCTTGAATCATGTTCCTCCCCTTCTTCGTAGGACCTTCTTCATCAATCACCCCCACTAAGTCTTCCTTCTTTGAAGATTTGTGTGACTCAAAATCCTTCGATTCAAACATCTGAATCAATCCATGTGTCGTAATCTATGGATTTTGGACTTAATCCTACTAGTTTACAGATGATATACCATTGTATAGGTAGGTCAACATCACCTTCTTCTACTCCCGAGACATTTAGCTCCACATCTTATTCATCCCTCATGTCATCTTCTTCTATCAATCATCATCAAACATCTTCTAAGTCTTCCACACCAATTAAATCTCTTTCTTCCAATCAACCCCTGGTGGTCGATCAACAACTCATACCAATTGATATCTTTCATAATGAAGAAATAATCAGGGCATTTATAGGGGCACATGAAGATATTCCTTTAGTAGATTACGAACAAGGATTCTCTTTAGACTTTGATGCATCCGCATATTGTGAGGAAAAGGTTGATTCCTTTTATCAAGAAACAGAGGAAGAGCCTCAAATCATGCAACTTGATCCTCCTCTTATTCTTCCATATTCACATTCTTCATTACATGAGGAAACTCCTAGGTCTTTACATTGATCCATGGCCTATCTTCTCATCACCCAATCAATCTTTTTCTATCATAATTCCTCAATCAAAATCTCTTATGGGGTTAACATCAAGTATCCCTTCATCTTTATCTAGGTTTGGGTCACCTTCTAGTAGCTCTCCCTCTACTATTTATGGTACATTTTCGAGTAGTCCACTATCTTCTATTCTTGGGGCACATCTAACTAACCCCTTGTCTTCTATGTATGGATCACCCCCGAGTAGTCCATCATCTTCTATTCTTGGGCCACATCCTAGTAGCCCATCATCTTACATCTATGGATCACGTCCTAGTATCCCTTCTTCTTCTATTCTTGGGCCACATCCTAGTAACCCTTTGTCTTCTATCTATGGTTCATGTCCTAGTAGCCCTTCTTCTTCTATTCTTGGGCCACATCTTAGCATCCCTTCATCTTCTATCTATGGCTCACCTCCCAATAGCCCATCTTCTTCAATCCTTAGACCGTATCCTTTTCATCCATCACATTATTCTTCTACCAAATATTATGGAAATCCCACTTCATTCCTCTCATCAATTATAAATTTCACATTCTTCTCTCACTTCTCGAGGATCAGATAAGTCAAGCATTATCTTATAAGAAACCTAGATAGGTTCTTTATCAAGCCAAGATCAAAAATACGAAAAGATCCAAAGCTACCAACAACTCCAATGATCATAAAATCCAAAATAAAATGTGATTCTAGAATGCACACCAACGTACCCATCAAGTATGGCGTAAAGTGAAGAAACCTATGGATAGGGAAATCAAGCTCCTACATGACCAATCCTTGTTTAAAGATAAATCACAGTCATTTGTTGAGTGTGAACTCACCACGATCATTGAGATCGGGGATAATATCACTCTTGATAAACAAATGCACTTAGTCTCCCTTATCAAGGAAGTCACACACATCGTTGTTGGATTCTACCATACAAATTGACATTGTTGGTCCCAACTTCCAAAAAAAATATCATAAAACAGTTCAAAAATTTAAAAAAATCATAAAAAAATTCGGAAATATAAAAAAATGAGAAAACATTAAAAAAAAAATCAAAGGTACAAAAATCAAACATTGCAATCAGGTATTACATACTCATGAATGTTCTTTCTTCCCTTTCTTTCATATTCATCTGCAATTCATCTACCATTTTCATCCCTTTGATGTTATTGTGGTTAGCCTATTCACACGCATTTTGTGACATTTATCTCTATGGTATCCATTTGACCTTGGTCTTTCATAACCTTGGTAAATTAAAGAACAATGGCCTCTTAGAGATTCCTATCACTATTCTCATCTAATAAACTTGTTGGGAAGAAATTTTGGATGTATTTTTTGACACTAGCCAATGTCCTCATTACAATCACCTCCACATCCTTCCATCAAGCCATTAGTGGTTCTTAACCCCTTATCAAACAAGAGAGCTGAAATAATTTTTCAGAAAGAAAAAGAATCAAAATCAATCAATCAAAAAGTAAAAGCTAAAAGAAAAAGAAAATTGATATATAACTCTCTCTTGGGGTATTTCCAATAATCTCTACCTGGGGCTATGGATGCCTGACTAGAAGTAGATCAATGTTGTGATTAGAATCAAATGCATCTTTGTTGGGGATATGAATGTATGGCTAGCAGCAGAGCAATGTATGGATCTCCTTCCACAATCCATTCATAAATCACCTTTCAAACTAAATCATTCCTACACATTAACTAGTGTCTTCACTTGTTTTCTATCAACTCTTTCCTTCAAGAGGTAATTCATTTCCACATGCACACATGGGATCTCAATGAGTAAAACAGGATTAGTATGTTATCAAGTGTTACTTTTTGGACCTTATTCAAACTCTTGCTTTAATGCATGTCTTGTCTCATGATTTGTGCCTTGGGCTAATCACTTTTTCATCAAACGCCTTCTAAATATTTTCATAGCATCTTCTTGTTCTTCAAAAATCATTTAGAACATCCATGTGTATAGGATGGCCTTTTTGCTATGTTTTTGGACACCTTTGTCCCCCTTTAATAAATCAATCACCCACTTCCTTTCTATCACGTGTTTCTTGGCCATCTTACGTTGGGGAATCCTTGCTCCCTCATGATTGAACCTATTTTATATTGGCCTTGATCCCCTTCTATCTGTGAAGAGTTTATCTTTGAATACTCCCACCTAATGTTGGGGCATATCACATCTTCACTTTCTCATATGTATGGTATTTTTCCCTTGTACATCCCATCTATCATTGGGGCATCCACGCTTCTTTTTCTTCTTGTACATAGTTTCATAAAAATTTCAAAAAATCACAAAACATTCAAATATGTTTTGAGAAAAATCAAAAACAATATAAATAATCCTACAAAACATCACTCTTTGGTTCTCACCTAAGCTTGTGTGCGACTCACAAATCATCTTGATTTATCTTCATCAACAAAGTTGGTTTGCTTACTATGTTTGTACTCTGGGGCACAATGAGTTGCTTGGTATTGTTTCATAGTGCATCGATTGCTTTTCATAGGACCCAAGTGTCCTCCATTATTCCCCTTACATGTATCCTTTCTTGGGGAACCATATTTTAACCCTTGTCATTAATTCACACAGGTCGAATCAAATCTTGATAACAAAAACATTACATTATGTTTCTCTGTTAGGTTAGCTTGTTTACTTTCTCGTATTGCATTACATTATGTATGTTACAAGGAGTTAGGCATCATTTACTTTCTCGTATTGCATTGCATTTTGTATGTTGCATGGAGTTGGTGTTTTCAACAATGGACAGATGTTCTAGTATAACTTTTCATGTCATTTTACTTTTGTCGTATGCTTATATTTTTAATAAGGACCGATGATGTAGATCTTTAGCAATATGATGACAAGTAAAGTTGTTTCAATACAATGGATGAAAGCTTGCTCTTTTCTTTCCATCTTCATTCCTCCTCTACATCATTCTCCTATCAACACTATTCTTCTTATTCACCTAGGGCATCTTTCTCCTGCTCATTCTTCTATCCATTCTCTCACCTTTTTCAATCGTCGATTGCCTTCTTTCATCACCCCATCGACACTCGAGGGGGCATCTATCACTTCTACTAATTTTTCTTCTACACTTTCAAAATTTATCTGTCTACTATCTTTGAAGTGGCGTCACTTACGCCACCCCAAAGAGGGGAAAATGTAGACACCTATAATTTAGCTTGAACAATTTAAATACTTAAATTGTGCTAATTATCCCCTTTTGTGCACAAATTGGTGACATATCATCAATAATGCTCATCTTCTCTTCTATCACCATTAATTAATTACATTACGTTAATTAATTAAGTCTTCTATTCAACAAATACCCTAATTAACAACCTTCCATTTATTAATACTTCCTTCTATCTAAACTAATTATTATTATTAATTAATTACCTTCCCCTTTCATTAAACCAATAAATCATTATTTAGTTGATTTAATCCCTTCTATAGTCTAAATCATGCTAATATTCCTCTAAAAACTTTTATAAACTTTCACACCTATTAATTAATCACTTTGGTTAATTAATAAACCCCCTTTATCCACATGAGTCACTAAAGGACAAGCTAAACTCTCCTAAAGTTAACTCAACCCTTTCTAAACCCCCTTATCCACAACTAACTCAACATCTCTATTATCCCACATGAAAAGGGATGTAGCTATTCCTTTATCCATTGGGCTATCTAAAGAGCCCTCCTCCTACCTTTACACTTACACATATTCCTTGAGAACTAAAAGTGAGCATATAGCAAATAAGTTATAGCCATTTGTCATCTTGGAGCATTCTTCATTGGAGAAGCTAGCTACTTTCATTTCTTGTATTCATCCACCTAAGTTTTGAAGTCATATGGGGATATGTCAAATGGTCTTGTAGCCATGGATTGGCAAGACTCCATTCTTGAAAACCTTGGGATTCAAACATACAATCAAACCTTTGATTGCTAAGGATCTAAATAGGTTCATTTCATTTTATTAGCATTCAATAGAGATAGAGATTAATGGATTAACATGTTATTTTGAATATTTTTCCATGTTATAATGTAATGATGTTAGTAGATTAGTTTTTTTAACCTCTAAGCATGATGGTGCATTGAATTTTATTTAGCTTTGTTTTAGGACTACTAGGTGTTGGTTCTAAATCTTTTTTCATTTCTAACAAATACATGTACACAACCATGAACAAGAAAAAGTAAGCAAGAGTAAGAGCAACCATAGTGTGTAGTATGTTATAGATGGATAGAATGGAATGAAAAATGGAGTGATAGAAGTCGTGTGCTCCCTAAGTGAATAGGAGTGTATGCAGTGAGGTTCATTTAGTTTGCCTCCTCAGTAGTCAAGAATGAACCATAAACAAGAGTGTGTCATCGGTAAATGGTCTAAGTGTGTGTTGTGTCTAACGTGTTATGATTAATGTGTAGGTGTAGTGGTGAGATGAAACCTAGCGATGATTTGTGCATGACCATTATATCTGAAGTGTATATCATGACCAAATGAATGTATAATTGATTATTTATCCTAAGCATATATCATTATAAGATGAAAAGAGGGGTGATGATGTAATCTAAGGTGTATATGACTACAAAATGAAATAATGGTGACCATTTAGCCTAAAGTGTATGGCACTAACCTTCTAATGTCACATGATGAAATTTCAAATGATTAATGTGTGATAAAGAGAAGCTCCATTTTATTTGTAAACCCTCGGTAGTTGAGTATAGACCAAGAAACTAAAGTGTGTCATAGGGTAATGAGTTCAAGCACGTAGAATACGATGTAGTATATGCTATGATGAATGTCTACCAAGTGATGAATAGAATAGGATGCAATGTTATATGTGTACAATGCGTAAATTGTAATGTGTAGTATACAATGTACTATGTGTAGATAGATTGATAATGTGGTATGTGAGATGAAATGTTGATAGATTAATATGTAATGATTACTAGTGTAATATGTATAGAATATATTATGTGAAGATGCATAGTGTATGATGTAAGGCGTGTGACACTAGATGTAATGTACTAACACTATGTATAGAATGTGATGTAATACACGTAGATAGTCTAATAGTGTATGTAATGTGTGATATGGAAAATATGATGAATAGTATGCAACGCTTGACAATAGAAGGATGATATATGCATAATGATGACTATGATGATGTATGGTGTATGGTGTTCAATGTGTGATGAAACACAATATGTAATGCCTATAGTGCATTGTATCAGTGGGGTTCATTTGTAGTAATCCTCAATATTTAAGTGTGAACCAAATCACAAGAGTGTGTCATCGAGTAATGACAATGCTAAAGTAGAAATGCTCATGCCTATGTTATGAAATGGTTGTATGAGGACGCAAAGATGAGATATGATGTAGATGATATGAATGTGATGTAGTACTATGTAATGATTCTAGAATGGATAGTGGGGTAGTTAAATGTTATGCCCCCAAGTGAGTGTGCAAAAATATCATGTAAATTCATCGAGAAGATCAACATCCTCTTGGTCAAATTCATATAGATAAACATTGGTTACCCGATAAGAAATAGTGTCTACTTGATCATGGAACGAACTAGTGAGGCATAAATTGTACATACCCATGGCATATTCCTTATCGGTGAATGGAGGAATTGGGAAACCATGTGCATACCAACGAGTGATATTTTGCGAATAGCCAAGAAAAGATGTATTAAAGATAAAAACACGACCCAAAGGCATAGGAAATGAAATTTTTAATGACTAGGATCTAATGCACCCCAATATAAATAATCCAAGATTACCCTAATGTGAGTGGATAAGAATGATGGGTACGTGATAAGTAGACCGTAAGATGAAATGCATGCAAACAATAAGTGGAGGTAATTTAAATAAACCCATAGTAGAGATGAAAATCATGAGTAGGTAGGTGGAGGTCCTCAAAAGTGAAACCAATCCTAGCTAGACCATCATGGGAACATATATTGACATCACATGTAGGTTCAAATGGAATATGTTCCCAATATGATTCATTCATGAAGAGTGTGCAAGTGAATGGTGGGCGTGGTAATGTAAGTTGTACATGTGGAGGTGTATGTGATATAGTGACGTACATAGAATGGATGAGTCTTTGATAAGGAATAGTAGTAGTAGTAGTAGTAGTAGTAGTAGTAGTAGTAGTAGTAGCAAGTGGCATAGAATAAATTTCATTTATCATGAAAATGGTACCATCAAGTGGTGGTAATTTTGGTGGTTCTTCAATAGGTTGGGGATTGTATGTAATATTTATGCGCAGAATAGGAAGACTAGTATTAGAATCATGGTCGTAATACTAGAATGGATCACGGTCACAAAAAGGTGTACTCAATACTCGTGTAATAATTTTACATAGTTATAGACAATAGATGTGACAGCTTGCATGGCATGAAGCCATGGCCTACCAAGTAGACAATTGTAGGAAACTGGGAAATTAACAATGAACAATACAAGTGTGGACAGGTCTTAAGGCCAACAAAGTGATAGGTAATGTAATGTGACCAAAACATGGACGGACATAACCATCATAAGCATGAAGTGAAACACTAGAGGGACTAACATCATGACTAGAAATAACTAAATCTTTAATGAATGACATAGGAAACATGTTAAGTTAGATCCATTATCAATCAAAGTACACTTAACAACTACATTATGGAAATGGCATATGATATGTAGAGATGGTTCATTATCAAAAGTGTCAACATCGTGGGGAGGTTAGAATTGAATACTATGTGTGAAGAGAAAGCATTGGCAAGGGCTTGATAAACCAAATTTGGATACATGTCACCATGAATGTGGGTAGTAGTAAGAAAATGTTAGACTCTATGTAGTAAATCAAGATTTGCAAGAAAATAATTGTTGATGGAGATACTCATAACGACCAAACCCTATGATGAAAAGCAATGAATGAAGAATCTAGAAGCATGAATGATCGAGTTAGGTTCACCAAAATGATTAACTAAAATCTAAATATATGGACTGGTCAATATAAGTTATGAATAGTTGGAAATAAAGTAAATAGATGATGTAAATAAATGTAAAGATGACCAAGCACCTATGAAAATGAAATGCTATCTCTAATGTGCAAGAGAGAAGAGGAAAGAACTCATCCGAATGAAAGATGATTGCAATATTATGCCACAGAGATGACTATGGAAACTAGAAGAAGAATGATTGTGCAAGAGCCCCAAAAAGGATGGATCTAGGTTGGTTATATGGGTTAGAGTGTCCGGAGAGAGATCGGGGCACCTACGATGCTCTAGTCTACAAAATAAGCGCCCTCGTCTACAAAAATATCGAGAATGGATCTTTACAGTTCATAAGATAGTTTCAATCCCTCACTATGTGTTGCATCATATTTTCTACCTTTACAGATGTCACCAATAATACAAGATGATGAAAAGACCTGCAAGAGACCAAAAGAAGTATTAAAACCCTAAAAATGAAAAATACAAATAAATGGGTTAGACCGACATCAACTACCACAACATTGGTCTTACTAACTACACGTTGCACTACATTTCACACCCAAGTGTTATTTCAGTGAATATGTGCATCGTGTGCCCTAGGTGATCTTGTGTCATTCACACTTTGTGAAGTAGCGATAAATAACTAGATGTAGAAAATGTAATAAAATGTGTACATGGAATAGAATAGAATCCTCCCCATATCATTGTGTGATGTATATTTCCTATCCTTGTGCAATCGTGATGGAGCTATGTGGATCCAAGTGATCTGTAATGCAATATATGGATTCAACTCTAGATGGATGATAGTAGTGACTAGTGTTTGTTCCCTCATTATGGTGTCATAACTTTATATTTATAGGGTTCTCTCAATTTAATTTTGTAATTAACCTTGAAATTGCCAACCATCAAAAATATGAGGACCTAAAATAGCAAGAAAGGTCCTTAAAAGTGGTGGGAAAGTGTGAAAAGTATCAGGATGCCCCTGGTGGGACCACAGCACACATGGGCACCCAAGTATTAGCTTGGGTGCCCAAATTGAGGCTAAAATTACACAAACTGGTGATAGTTAACCGAGCATATGAGTGTAAGAGGTTGTGAATGATGAAATAAAATAAGAAAAGATGGTTAAAATAAGGGGGTTAATTAGTACTTTATTCACTCAAGAACATTCTAAATAGTAGTATGAGACTCGAGGCTAAATAATGTTTAAAGTGCATGCTTTTTGTGAATACAAATCCACCAATTGATTGTATTGATAGGGTTGAGATATTGTGGGAGATCTATGAAATAGGAAGTCAAAATGGCGCTAGAGGGAGGCCCAATAGTTTTTAAAGGATTAGGATATGGTGGTGTGATTGGTCGAGGGGAAACGAGATGATGAGAGATAGGAGAATTGGTTTCAAAATTGGGATCGATTTGGATGACATGGTTTTAACAAGGTTAAGATGCCCAAGTTAAGGTCTCAATTTCAGAACTTTGTTGGCAAATATAGTCGAAGGAAGGAATATCATTAGATGGGTTTGATTGTTACATTGTTTCATCTTGAGAAATGGTATTAATAGGCATAAAATGGGAAAATATCTATTTGACAAACAAATAAAGTAACAAGTTTTTAATCATCATGATTAATTAGAATATGTAAGAAAAGAAAAGGTGGATAATGAGGGTACCTAAGAGATGGTCGTCTAAGGCTAGTTTGAGGTAGTTATGGCATTGGAGTACTTGATATACCCAAAGGTATGTGAGTCCTAAGTCTCAAAGGATTTATAACATGGCAGAACACCATGAAGGCTTCCCCTTTAGTGATCAAATTCCAATTAGGTCCACGACATGGGATTTTTTTGATGTTTGGATTTGATGATTGTGTCTCGGATGTGTGAAGGAATGTTAAATGCAACCAATTAAACTCCTACTTACACTAGATTTGCAAGAAAGAATGCAAGAATTATGTTTTAAGCTCAAAACCAAATATGGAGATTCAATGAGAACAACCACACAAGGAATTGAAAATGTGATGAAAAAGGGAGAAAATAAAATAAAAGGGGGAATACCTAGTGAATTTTTTTCCTTTTTATCTGATCTTCAAAGAAAGCGAAGAGAAAAATCCAAGCAATCCAAAAGCCCAACACAAATAAGAAAAATAAAATCCTCTACCTGTAATGTTAGTGGAAAATAGAAGAAATATGGAAAATGAAATGAAACAAAATGCAAGATACTCACCTAAAATGGTGGTCCCTTTGGGCATGCAGAATGTTGACCTAAATTTTCTCATTCCTATTTATATTAGTGAAATAGATACTAAATAAAATCAAACAACTCCAAATATGCAAGGGTTTAAGGTACCTTAGAAGAAGATAGTGATGAAAGGATGGGCACAAAGTAGATTTCCTCACTACAAATCTGATGAACCTACAAAAAAGGTAACTAATAGGAAAATGAATTATATGGTAGATGAGGGTGTTTCCCAAAGAAGTCAATTCCAAGACGCGTTAAATTCCTTATGTGGATTTCAACCCCCATATAGATAGGCTAAAATAAAATCAATGATAATGGACAAGATAATATGCAAAATTTGAGGCACACAGAAACTAAAAATGCATAAATGTAAGGCACATACAAATCTGATCTAGATTGATATAAAATAAAGTATACATGGCTAGGTTGACAACCACCCTAGATGGAAAGGGCAAGTTGATGATGAACAGATGGTTAAGAATAGCAGATAAAATGTGGACCCAAGAGCTCTTTGAATAGATATGAAAGGATGAAGCTCGTGATGTCTTATATCAACCTATAATGAGATACCTAAAACCATAGAAATAGAAAGGATGCAAGAAAATGGAGATCCAAGAGGATAGGTTATAAATAGGAGTCGTGTCAATGGTGATTGTGGATTGGATGATGCACTTGACTGATGGAATGGAAAATAATAAATCTAGAAGGATATGATGTTGAAACATACATATAGGATTATAATGGTTCGAATGGCAGAATGGTGATGCAAGAGGGTCTCAGATCGATGGCATCTGGTATGAACTAGGTATAGCCAAAAATGGATGGATCGAATGAACACCCTACACAAAAAATAGATAAGAGGAAGGGTTAGATATGGATCTCGAGGTAGTTGGACTTGCAAAATGTTAGCAGAAAATAAAAATAATAATAATGATGCAAAAAAAGAATAAATCAACACAAGGTGCAAATGATCTTCATAATGTCTCCACATATGATGCAAGAGAGCTCAAATTAACCTCCGTAAGACCAAAGCAGTTGTAGAGATGGTCAAGCTCAAAGATATGATCACAAAAATGAAAGAAACCTCTTATTATGCCTCCCTTTGGGAGGAGAGATAAATTGTTCCTTATAAATTTGATGGCAACCCAAGTGGGTCACTTCCAACTATGGGGAACCATCTATTTGGGTGGTAGAAGGATTATTTATTCAATAGATGGGGATTTTATGGATTGGGATAAGTGTTTTAAAGCATTTAGGTGGGTTAGGTTTTCCTAGGGAAGTGATATGGGTAAGTGGGGGATAAAAATGGATTAAATAAAATCTATAAAAATCTTAGGGATTAGGAACTAGGGGGTTTAGGGGTGATAAACAACCTAGAGAAAAATAATTAAGATTAATTAGATAATGAGATGAGGATTAGGGGATAATTGATGAAGATTAATAATAAATTAAAATGGATAGGATAATGGATGGGAAATATGGGAATGTTAACATGAACATGAATTAATAAAGATGGGGGTTTAGATAGGTAATCATGGTAAAGGAAGTGAACACGTGTGATAAGGGTAATGATACCGAATTTCAAAGTGTCTATAGTTTAATTTAGCATTGTTTTAGGTTTGGAGTTATGAATAATTGTGAGCAATTAAAGGATGTTATAATTCAGGTTTAGGAGAGTAGTTGTGTATGTTAATTTAGTCATAAATGAGAACAATGTATTTTAAAGGAATATTTAATCATAGTCCAAGAGTATTCACTTTTCTTATTAGGATATCCATATGGTTATTAGGTGTAGATTCTAATGTATAGTCACCAAATTAATTGGTTCCTTGTCTAATTATAGTTCCATTTACACTCTTTAACTTTTCATAAGTTATGTTTTGGAAAATGAATTGTATTGGTCTGATAATTCATTGAATATTAGTGTATGTGGTTTATGAATTGTTTGAATTATGGGTAGTTGCACTAATTATGTAAATTGGTGTTTCTATTATTTTATTTTTGACTCCATCTAATTTTTATAGATTACCGAATAGACATATGCTCAAATGATTAAACTCCCATTTATTATTTTTGTTGTCCCACCCCCTTTTGATTCCTTTGTTTCTAGAGGCCTCTTTGATATAACTCTAGATATATTTATTTTCATGATTTTTTATTTGCCACCTTTCGCACTCTCAAGTAGCTTTATGGTTCTCCTACTAGTGACAGCCAATTGGGTGGGAAATCATAGTGGTTAAACTACTTGGGTGGGTCTATTATTATACATTTTCATTATCCATGTCATTTGACATCACTTGGGTTGCTTTAGGTATCTCCATGGATTTCATAGAGCTTGAAGAATAAGAAGTTAACCACCCTCTAATTTGTTGCCTCGAATTTTCCCCTGATTGGAGAAGAACCACACTTCTACAATCAAATAGATTTCTCTCTTCACTCATATAATAAGTGGAATAGATTTTAGAGCCAACATGAGATAAATTAAATTTGACACTATTTGGAGAAACCCATACCAAATCGTGAAGTGAAAATAAAAAAATGCCTTTGAGTTGGAAAATCTTGATGTGAGCCATTATCCATCCCAATTAGTAGGATATTCCTCAAAAAGTATCCTTGAGACATCGAGTTAGTTTGTACATATTTTTATAGAACCCTTCTATCATTCCTCTATTTTATTATTTCTTACCATTTTTTTCCTCTTCTTCTTATTACAACTCTAAAATTTAGTCATCATTTATGAATCTAAGTTTACAAATAATAATTTTCTACCCAATTTTTTGCTACAGGTTTCTAAGAGACCCCTATTTCATTTTTACATAAATTATGTTGCAAGCCCTATATTTTTCACTAGGATAATGTATGTGTTGGTTTTTTTGTACATAATTTTTGTGAGGAATTATATGAACAGCTTTTTTGTAGGTTATACTTGAATTTTTTCAAAGTATTCTCCAATGGTAAAAGATTGAGGAGCTAAAAACACTCAATTTTTGAGAAAGCAAGTGTTTAATAAATAATCCATACCTAATGGATGCTAATGCTATCGATATTTTCATTTCAAATAAAATTGACCATGTTATTCATCAAAAAAATTCCAAAATGGGAATCCTAGTCCATTTTATCAACTATAAGGTAATCTAATTGTTTTTGTATCATTTAATTTTTTCTTGGTATTTTTGGATATTTTTAGAGTTTGTAGAGATTAAAAATACACACGTTTTAAAAATATTTCTATAGATCTAGAGGCCTCTTCTCTTCTTCAAGATCTATTAACTTGGCATTCTTCCTCTTATCCGTCTTACATAGTCTCACATTTTTATTTGGGGACATTTAGGACTCTACCCATAATGATAGTGATTGTATATAAGATTTACAAATGTTTACATACCACTTTGGGATGATTTCAAGCCATTTTATGGGATATGATCCATAGAGAAGCTATTTTTCCCTCTAGTTTGAGCACGAGTCAAATGTAAAGTTTTGAACTCGCCACCTTTATATTTTTCTTAGGGATTACTCCCACATTTTCCAATAGAGAGGGACTTGGTGGGGCTTTAATGTTTAAAAAATCAATGTTAAGTGGAGAAAACACTCTAGTTAACTTTCATTGTTTTGATCATATAATTCAACATAGGAACACAAGGAGGCATAAGGTAAATTATGGGCCACTTAATGATGGTTAGATTCAAATCTCAAATTAATGCTGAAATTTTCATAATATTGCACCATGTGGTGTCAATATCGAAAGTTTGGATTCAAACATTCAAGGAATAATTCTAGTAATTTAGATAAGAGCATGAATCCCATGATAGATTAGATCCCAACATGTAGCCAAATCTCGTTAGTTAGATATTAAAAAAATTGAGCTTCTTGGGGTAAAAATTAGGATAAGGCATGGAAAAGATCTCAAATCCAAAAATTTCGAGATTATGCCATGTGGCATAGTCCCTAAATGTTGGATATCAAAGGTTTTGGAAAAATATTCTAATAAAAGGTAGAATGTAAGCAACTTGATCTTGACATGTGGCACAATCCCATATAGTCAGTAGACACCAATTGAGTGAAAATTGAGCCAATTCTAGGTGGTTAGGTATCAAATATAAATGGGGAGAATATAGATAGAACCAACGAGGCAATATAAATTCATGGCCTATATTGTGTCACTAATATAGGAAGATCGTAGACAATCATAGCTCCGCCACATGGCCCAATCCATGTATGCAAATGGTGGAGATCTAAGGAAAGCTCGGTTCAAGGAATATAGGAATATATATATATATATATATATATATATATAGGTGCCGAATTGGTTCCATGTGGCACAAACTCTAGCCTTCAATCCCATATATTTTTCATTGTTTAGATGGGCATGAGTCAAAGAAATTTCCAATAAGGAGGATTATATGGTAGGATTAGATACTAGGTAAATATTTATGGCCATGTGGTCATCACTTATGTATAAATACTAAATCCCTATATAGTTTTCTGTATATATTTATTGGGACCACCAAATCAAGCAAGATCAGACTCATTGTAAATATATTGACGAGTAATTCAACATGGGATATATTTCATGTCATTTTCCTCCATGATTTGATAGTAATGGGATATCATGAGTTTCACCTACCACTCTCTTTTTTATGAGTTAAATCATTACACACATAGGGGATTCATTTTTAATCAGGCATACTTATTTCCAACTAAGCTAATATTCTATAATATTCTTTAGGGCCATTTAAGTATATAATTTTAGCTAAGCATAATTTTTCAAGAGCCCGGCATGAGAGAGGCAAGTTATTCCCTTCTTCCCTTCCCCTTTCTCTCTTGTCATTTTATATCAATGATAGTTTTATCTCATTGTGAAGGGTTTCTTCCTCTTGAATGCAAAATTACTTTAATCTATGACAACCGAGCTCCCAAGTTCATGGATATTACCTTATGAGTCTTCTAATGTAATCAATGCATTTTTATAGGTGTAACACATTATGTATACTTCAATCCTTAATGTAAATATTAATGTGGCTCATCTCAACCTTTTATTTTTTTGTTATTTTGTCTTTCCTCTCTATTATTATTTATGTTATATATTTTTGTGTATGTTATTTTCAATATTATGATACATTGTGTATGAGATAGGATTATAGAGAGTGATCCCTAACTCCTTTTGTGCATCACCGTGTTTATTTCATTGTTTTCTTCTCCCATTTTAGCTTAAAAGTATTAGATTATATTATATTAGTAATATAACTAGTTTAGTTAGGATAAGAACTATCTTTCTCTATAGGCATGCCTCACGTAGCCAAGCTCCCATACTTTTAGGAATTTCCATTTTTATTATTGAGATACCATCCAACAATATTATACTCTATTTTTATATAAACGTGTTTCACATGGTATGTGTTCATGATGTAAGCTACATTAGATCATTTATGGTTTTCGAAACACAATTTTCCATTTTGGGGGCGTGGGGGCGTGGGTCTTTGCTTAGTATATTTATGTTTCTATATGTAACACACTATATAATATTATATATTTTCATACTATTTCATATATCTTTATATTTCTAACATATTCCTTGATCATGTTTATGGATTATATTTTGATATGATTCTACCGTAATTTGATATGTCTCTTATTTTATGCACTCTTGTTAATATGTACTTGCTTGCACAATGGATGAATTATTTTTTTCTATTATGTTTGGACCTTGACCTTTGTATGCATGTGTGACATATTAGTGCCCCTTGTTTTTAGACTCATCATTTCATGCATGTCCTTTGTAACTTGTTTCTTTGTGTGACATTCTTGTGTCCCTTATATGTGGCATGTTGGACTTTTATATTGAAATTTTGTGAATTTTGCACATGGAGATTTTTTTATTTTAGTATTTATTACAATTTTTTCCATAATCCACATCATGCATCCCTATAATTTGGTGTTATTATTCATATCATGTACTTGTTTTGCATAATGGGTTATATATCAAATGGGGTATATATTGTTACTCTTCACTGTGTTTGTATGTTCATATATGATTCTATCTACTTCTAATTGATAGGGTATAGTTCATTTTTTAATATGAGTGTAGAATATGGTTACTCTCCACATGTGTTTATAGTCATACACGATGTTATCTACTTCTACATGACATGGTACAATATATATTTTATTTTTATAGTAATAGTATCTCCTTCACCTCAAAAGGGGGATTATTTAAAGGGATTATTCTAGGAAGATAAGTTCACTTTTAGACAGAATACAAAGCTACAAGATATAGAGTATAGTAAACAAGGGTACAAGTACATGATATATGGTTAAAAATATTTTCAAACATTAAATTTTGATGGAAAAAACCATTATATTTAGACAAGATAAAATGGGAAATGTTTTCCTTCTAGCTGATTTTGTCCATAGTAGTTTAGACAATGAATTTCATAATTATCTAGAAAAATACAAAATATGCAATGTTTCAAAAAAAAAAATCTTTTTCTTATGCAAAATTATTAATTATTATTCTCCTATGGTGGGGGCATGAGTATACTTCAATACCTTTCAATAATACGAATCGGAATCTAGATGTAATAATTCTTTTCCCGATTTTAATATTACATTTATTTATTAAAGAGAAATTTTATTATTGTATGGAAATGTTGATTTTACTTCAGTATGATCAATAAATTTCTAAAAATAGAGAGAGAAGATAAATTAAGTAAATTATGCACATTTCTCAAAGTAAATTTAAATTTTATTTATGCAAGAGGAGGTGTTTTTAAAATAAGTTTATTAAATTAACAATAGTTACAAAGTAGTGAACATATTTTTTTAAAGCTAGATAGGTACCACTTGTTCTTCAAGAAAGACATAGATGATATCATAGATTTAGAACCTCAAGCTATGTCCACAATATCAAGAGAAAAATATTAATTTATAGTCTTTTTTCCCTGGTCAGGAACCATCTTGGGTTATACTTGGTGTACCCTAGTTAAGAAACCCTAGAATGCCCCTCTCCAATGCCCACCACTTACTTTAACTCTTAATCACGCTAAGACGCTTTTTGGTTCTTACCAAAAAAACTCCTGTTTAAATTTTTTGTATTTTTGAGTCCCCAGCACCAACCTTTAAATTATCTTCTTCAGGTAGGTTTTTCAACCAACCCACCGGTTCATAATATACATTAGTATATTTTAATTAATGGTCACCCATAAATGGGGTCCACTTTTAATCACATAATCCCTCTATTACACATGGAAGAGTTTGAGAAGTATTCTCATATCCCCCTATATAAAAGGGGTCTTCATGTACATTGTATCCTCCCTGTATTAAAGGGGTCTTCAAATATGCATATTTTATTAATTCTTGAAAAAAATTAGGACTTAATTTTATGTCTTTTCTCTTAATAAAATAACTTTAGAATACATAATAATTAATTCATTTCATTTTTAGTAATCATTAAATTTTAAAACATCAATACTTTCTCAATGTGGGGAATTTTTCACATAACATTCCTCACCTCCTTAATCACCTAATGATCTTAGTTTCTTTATCATTCTCTCGAAACATAAATAAATAATAAAACCAATTAGTCAAAATAAAGATGGATATTGTTCATGAATATATTCTTCTTTTTCCCATGTCGCACTATCCACATCACAAAAGGTCCATTTAATTTTCACTTCTTTTAGTTCTCTATTCCTTAAATTTCTAGTTCTCTTTTCCAATATTAATTCAGTTTTATATTATATTCGCAATTAGGTTCTATAGTAATATTTTTCCAATCAATAAAATTATTCGCATTATACATATATTTCTTTAGCAAACTAACATGAAAAACATTATGAATCTTATACAATTAGGAGGTAAAGCAAGTTTATATGCAAGTTCTCCTACTCTTTCTAAAACTTCAAAAGGATCACAAAAGCAAGGAGATAACATATTTTCTAAGTTTAAGTGAACAAATTTTAGCCTTAACTCTAAGGAAAACTTGATCCCCAATTTTAATTTATCTAAATGATCATTTAGAATCTTCCTAACTCTTATACCTATCTTGAGCATCTTTCATGTTTTTTTTTTTTCTTTATTTATGATTTTTTCCATTTCCTTTAAATTTTCATTTTCATACCAAGTTTTATGGACAAGTTCGGACCAAGAAATAGGTGTGTTACATTTCCTACAACATACAACTTCAAAAGGTGAGATGTTGTATTGCTATGGTAAACTTGATTATAAGAAAATGTAATCAAATGTATGTAGTTTTCCCAATTGTCAAGTTTATCAATAGTATACATCCTTGGTATAAATTTCAAGATTTGATTTACCCTTTCAGTTTTTCCATCAATTTTAGGATGGTATGCAGTACTAAAATTTATACTTCTGCCTAACACCTTAAATATTGATTTCCAAAAAGAATAAGTAAATAGTGGGTCTCTATTTGTCACCAAATATTTTGGAATACCATGCAAAAAAAATATTTCTTTCAATTATGAATGAGCTATATCAGGTGTAGAAGTTTTAATTTTAGTTGGAAGGAAATGAGCCATTTTAGTTAATCTATCAACCAAAAAAACACTATCATGACCATTCCTAGTACGGTGTATCCTAGTGATGAATTCCATACTCACGAATTCCCATTTCCATTTAGGAATTCTAAGAAATTATAATTTACTGTGTTTACTACACTTATCATCTTTTAGTTTTGACAAGTTAAACATTATTACGCATAATTTCTCATATATTTTTTCATTCTAGACTAAAATTAATTTTTTTATAGATAAATATTTTTTTCTAAAATCTAGGATGACCATTAATAGGAATATCATGAGATTCTCTAAGGATTTGATTTTTATATCAGGAAGGTACGGTATACACATTCTATTATTATAATATAATAATCTATTAGGCTCAATTAGATAAGAAGTGAGTATATCATTTAAATGTGCATTACTAGTTATATATACTAAGCCTTCATAAAGTTCTTGGAAATAGTCATCGTAGGAAATTTATATTTAATAGATAGTTCAAAATTACTTCTATCTAAAACTAAATAATTAACAAAAATTATTTTCCTACTTAAGGCATCTAATACTAAATTATCTTTTCCATGAACATATTGAATTTTGAAATCATACTCACTATGCAATTCAACTCATCTTCATTGTCTCATACTCAACAAAGGTTGAGTAAATATATGTTGTAAACTTATATGATCATTTTTTATAGTAAATGTATTCTCTAACAGATAGTGTCTCCAAATTTTTAAGACATGTATAATTTCTAACAATTCTAAATCATGTATAGGGTAATTTTTCTCAAGAAGAAGTAATTTCATATATTTGTATCTTACAAACTTATTATCTTGCATCAACACGCCTCTAATATAAAAACTTAAGGTATTTGGCTATTGGTGAGTTACGAGTAGTTTGTAATCATTAACCCAAGTTCCATTCCCATTTAGTTCATTGGATACTCTCAATAAGTTGTCATGGGGACACCTTGAAGTAGGGGTAGAAATTATCCATATGGACCAAGCGGAACATAGCGGGGTGCTCCCAATGTGGATCACTCGGTGGACATTAAGGATCCAAGACCACCCCGTATCCCACTTGGATAAAGTTCTCCTCCACCACTCAAATTCATAGCTCGGTATAATAAAATCATTTACTATCCAAATTTTTGATGTACAAAAATTACACTAAATAAAATGGAAGGAAATGAGAACAGCCATGGGCGGGAAGGGGTGTTTGAATTGGGTGGCTCGAGGGGTTGGCCCTCTAGGTATGGTTTTTCGCCTCCTTTGTTGAAGGCTCTGCTACATGCAAATTGTGGGCTAACAAAGTTGTTGCTCCAAAATAGGTCACTGATGGTAATATCCTCCATAATGCCCTGTTATTTCGTTCTTGGGACAAAGAGGACCCTTACCTCTTGATCCTTGATGAAGTTATTTTTAGATCTGAATCTAGACTTAAGCATGCTCTTTTGGATAGATTTGTGGGTATTAGGCCTTACATTGAAGTTTTTAGGAACTGGCAATAGAGGAAGTGAAGGCCAAAGGGCAACTTGGAGGTGGTTTCTCTGGCCAGGAGTCCTTATTTAACTCTTTTCTGGAGGAAAATTTTCTTATGGTTTTTCGTGAGGGTCCCTGGTTCTTTAGAAGGACAGTTTTGTCTTTAACCAAGTAGTCTCCTAGAATCTTTGATGATCCCATTATTAGTGCTTACCCTATTTGATTCAGATAAATGTCTTTTCCTTTGGAATTTTGGGAGCAGGAGGTGATTCTGTGAATAGCTAAGGCTTTGGGGGTTCTCCTGGTGATTGATCCAACAACCATGGCCCACACAAGGATGTTGCATGCTAGGTTTTGCATTAGCATGCATACTGATAAGCATACCCCTACCTCTATTAGACTTAAGTCAAAAAAATGGTGTCTCAGTTCAACAACTAGTGTATGAGGATTCAAATATATTTTTCTCTAATTTCTCTCATGCTGGACACAAAGTTGGGCACTGCTCAGATGCAAAATCATGGACCAAAAGGGGGATGGTACAGCGAGTGATACAAATATGTTTGTCTATGTGGCGCAGGACCTAAAATCCAACAGATCGAACCCTTTTGGCACTCAGGATTTTTCATTGTGGCATGGTCGAGTGACTCTATATCTTTGCGGGTAGAGATATCTGGATTTGTGCCTAACATGGGGAAGATGACAGCGGTAAGGTCTGCTGCTATGGGGATGGCTGGAAATCCATCCATTGAATTTGTTGATGGTACGGTCAGCCCAAGCGGCCCAAAATATTTTCAAATAGAGAATGTGTTATGCTTAGCACCCCCATTTTGTGGGTAGTAGACTAAAGAACTTTTGACAGCAGAATGCATGGAGGCGTCGGCATCCCCTGTTCCAAAAAAGGAAAAATATTTTGAAGTGGAAGAGTCTGACAAGGATGAATACAGAAGATAATCCAATGGGTAAGATAAGGATGAGGGTAGTTCGACAAGAAGAATAGCTTGATTCCTGAGCTAAATCATAGTGCCGCAAAGGTGGATGAAATAGATGGTTCACCCCTAGCTAACTCTGCTTTTGGCCAACCTTTTATTTCCCCTTCAAACTATGAATGTCTAATTTCTAGACCTTGATTTGAGATGGAATTACTATCTTTGGAGAAATAGATTGAATCTCATGGTATTGATTACGTGTCCCCTGTACATATGTTGGAATCAGTGAAAGAGATAGACACCGTTCAATCATTTAAAGAATCAAGATGGAAATCCATGGAAGAGATATTCTCAAGAGGTAAATTAGAAGTAGTTTTGAATTTCGATTTAAGTGTTGGTCCCAAACCGTCCTCTATTTATATCTTTGTTTCTTCCCCATTCCCTTTGACCCTAAATCTCTTAAAATATTTTAAAGTGTGGGAAGGCCCTTGTTATAAAGATTATTTAAGGATGGCCTTTGGCTCGGGAAAGTTTTTAGTGATTCATATGTGGAAACTGGCTAGAATATAATCCACCATAGGAAATCTAAATTGAAATGATTGTTTAAACTTTGGTTATGTTATGTGTCGTAGTTGGACTTCTTGTCTTTGTTTTCTCTTTTGTTCTTCAATGCTTGATCGTTTCTTTCGCCTTTTGTCCCGGGTAGGATCACAATCAAAAACATTTACCTTTAATTAAAAAAATAGGAATACATAAAACAAGATTAGTTATCAGTGATTCTTTTAATTTACTAAAATATTGATTACATTCACTAGTCCATTGATAAGGTTTATCTTTTTTTGTTAAATCATTCAATGGAGAAGCTATCTTAGAATAATTTTTAATGAATCTGTAATAAAATCTAGACAATACAGAAAACTTCTTATTTCATGCACATCTTTTGGTATTAACCATTTTTTCACAACCTTTACTTTAGTTGGGTCAGGTGTAATTCTTTTTTGTGAAATTATGTGTCCTAGATAAGAAAATTCAATTTTAAATAATTCAAATTTGCACGAGCTTCCCATAAATTTGATAATTTTGCAAAGTTTCTGGAACTAGCCTAACATGGTGTTCATGTTATTTTTAACTTTTTGAGTATATTGAAATATCATCTAGAAATATATTCACAAGTTCACATCTAATAAATAATTAAAAGTAGCATGAACATTAGTTAAATCGAAATTCTTAACTACAAATTCATAATGTCCATTTCTAGTTCTAAAAGTAGTTTTTGAAATATCCAATTCTTTTATTCTCGATTTGATGATCACGAACACAAATTAATATTAGAAAATTCTTTAGCACCACTTAGTTGGTCCATCTTTCTTCTTAACAAATAACACTGGTGCACCCCACGAAGAAACACTTGGTCTAATTTTTCCTTGTTTAAGTAATTTAGATAATTGTACTTTAAGTTCAACTAACTCAGAATCGATTAATGGTAAGGGGCTTTGGATATAGATACATCCCCATGAATTAAATCAGTGGCATGCTCTATAGCTCTTATAGGGGTAAATCTTCTATTTCATCAGGAAACACATCCATAACTTCTTGAACTACCAGTTTGATATTAATGTATAACTTGATTCCATTACCTTTTTGAGTGATCAAGTACAAAAAAACTTTACAATTCATCAGAAACACATCCATAAATTCTTGAACTACGAGTTTGATATTAATGTATAGCTTGATTCCATCACCTTTTGAGTGATCATAGCACGTAGAAAAACTTTACAATTCTTCCTAAGACTCCTTTTTAATTACATTACGTAGAAATGGTTTTTAAGTTTGATGGGCCTTTTTGCTCCTTGTAAATTTATAAAATAATTACTTGTATATTTTATAATAACTTGTTTATTTTCACAACTAGTCAAAGCATTTTTTTCTAATCAAGTCATTCCTAGGATTCCATCATATTGTTCTAATTTAAGCAAATGAAAATTATCACAAGAATCGAGATCATCTCTTGAATTTTTCATGTCTTCAATTATGGCTCAAGTATGTCCAACTATCATTTCATCTACCATCACTACAAGAAAATGGGTACTTTATCCATAATTGTTTCACAATTTGTTTGTGGATATCTTATTCAAAATTTTGAATCGGAATTTGTGGACTCCACCCACCATTTTTTTGTGAAAGTATTAAATGTGACAAATATTGTGATTAAATCCACATAAAAACAAAAGTGAAAATGTCACAAATTTGATATTGTTAGAAAAATAATAATTTTAAAATTGAAACATGTACCATAATAATCAAAGGGTTGTTATTCCACAATTTTAAAATTTTGACTATTTCAATATTTTTTAGTATTTAATTTAATTTTTTATTTGATTGTATTACATTTTATAATAGTTTTTGATATATTTATATTTTCATGTGTTTATTTTTATATTCTATATTAAAATTTTAATATAATTTTTTACCGTATTAAAATAATATTTTTTATTTTTTTAAATACTAACATATACCAATAAGGAAATATTATCTGTAATTAAAAATAGATATATCTTCATATTATAAAATTTAAAATTATCTTTTAATAATTAAAAAAAAATTAAATATCATTTTGTTAATAAAAAGTTCTAAAAAGATTATATATAAGAAAATATTTTACATGATTATATTCAAAATGATAAGTAATTTCCAACTAATATATAGATACAAATCTTGAAGTTTAGAATTTACAGGAATATAATGTTAAAAACAATTGCACAATGGTGAGTTCAGAAGTTATTATAATACTATATAGAAATATTAAATACTCAAGCTTTTAGGCATTCAGGATGAAATCAATAGTGCTCAACATAAAATTTGATAAATTATATTTTTCAAATTTAATCGTACAGCTATCCACTATCCAATTTTGACCTCTATGAGCAGCTGCAAAAGCACAAAGAATATCATTTTTAGAATAAGTCTATATGCAAAAGAAATATTGAACAAAAATATTTATAAAAAATCAGTAGATCTGTCCCAACATTCAATCTACAAAGGATATGTAGATCCAGAAAAATGACAGAATTTTAAAAAACCTTGTTCAGCCATGATGTTTTGAAAATTTTATTGAGATCTAAATTAAAATGGGATGAAGTTTTTATTAAGATCTTAGTGGAGATGACAAAGTACTAAATGGTGATACATTACCTGAACCTATTCAAGTACCCACTAGAGGCGCTTTTGATGAGTGAGTATTCTGACAAGAAAGAATATTTGGATTATGTGGTTCCACTTGGCAAACATGCGAGGGACGTGGAGGTCGTAATGAAACAACAATGCCTCAACAAGAATAAATAATGGATCAATTTACTCGTCATGCTCCCATTCATAACTTCTTACCGCTCTATGTCCTTTGTAGTGCTCAAGTTAAGGTTCAGGTTCATCCTTCCGCTTTCACTTCATAGAAATGAACATCATAGTAAAGCCATTCATATTTTAATTGTTTTGATTCATCTCTCGCAATATTTCACTCAATCCAATGTTAACATTAAATAACTCTTTCATATTTTTTTGTTAGAGAAATTTTAGGTTTTCAATCCTTCGCTAGGATCAATGCCTGAATCGTGGAAGTTTAGGTTTTCAAATTTTTATTGGTACGTATCAAATTCACGGATTAATAGTTAAACCCTCATATTTCATCTTATCAACGAGGCATTATGATGTTATTTTGTTTGATATTTTCTTAGTTATAAATATTTAATAAATATTGTTATTATAAAATAAAAGCCAATGGTATACGTGGCAAAAAAATGTGTAATAGTTCTAATGGCACAAAAGTTATATGCATGGATTAAAGTTTTCTCACTAGCATACTCGATGTATTATTAGGTATGAAAAACATCGCTAGGAAAAATAATTTAAAGTGGAGTCTTTACATTATCATACTAGAATGACCATATCTTCTTTAACGAGGATGAGATAATATTGTAGATTTTACACAACATTTTTAATATATATGGATATGGATATAGATATTTTTAATATAATTTGATCATTGAGGTGAGTTTAGGATTTAAATTTTACATATAAAACATTACTTACCTTTATTATTTTAAGATAATGTGGGCAATCTACATTTTTAATTCGAGAATGTAAGAAAATTAACATTAATATTAAATTTCCATAATTTGAATGATTTTGGGTTATGGATTATAAATATTTTATGTATTTAATTTTTAATAAATATATATTGTAAATTATTCATAATTAAAGTTTATGGTATTTAATTTTATAAATTATCAATGCTTTCGATTATTGTTGTATTATATTTCTCATAATATATACATTTTACCTTTTTAGATAGTAGATTATTGTAGAATTTTTATAAATTGTATTGGAACTTAAAATTGTCCACAATGTATGTATTTTATATTTTGTGGATAATACAAAATCAATGTTTTAGTGGTGTAGATTTTTTGGTAAGTTTTGGTTGTATCAAAGAGTGGTGAAGTAAATTGGAATTAAGGTACATTATTTTAGTTTGTTTAAAACATCAATAAATCTTCGTTCAAAAAAAAAAATTCTAACTACAACTCAAAAATGTGAATTATCCAAAAATGTAAATTTACGATTTAAAATTTGTGGAATATTTATATAATATTTATTAAATCTATTTATTTTTTATAATTTTCTACAACAATTAATTTTTGTGCATAATGTTATGGATAAATAAACCTACTTTTAATAATTTTTACTATTCAAATTAAAATTTAGGTGATTATAATATCTACAACTATAATTTAGTTTATGTTTCACAATTTGGAATTTGACTTTTATGAATTAGTGGAAATAGTTTTAAAATCGTGAGAAAACATTATTTTTCCACAATAAAATTTCAATAATATAGATCTTAGTGGAAATAGTTTTAAAATCGTGAGAAAACATGATTTTTCCACAATAAAATTTCAATAATGTAGATCTTTACAAAATTAAAATGTGACTTTTATGAAATTGTGCAAAATTTACATTTTATTTATAGAAGCTATTCATTTAATGTTGATTATTCACAAAGTTTCCACATAACTATTTTTTTGTGGATAACAATGTGGATAAATTAGCCTACTATCTCTACTATTATAGGTTATATTTCTTTGTGACAGAGAAATTCAATTTAGAAACAATACTAGAGGAGATAAAACTATGACTACTACCAAAATCAACTAAGAAAACTACATTTTGACCTTTAATGTTACCATTTAATTCTATTAAAGAGACTTGATTATGTATTGTACTTGTATCAAGTACAATATGAAATTTCATGTTTAGACATTTATCTTTCTTTTTATCATTATCATTTTTCTAATTTTTATCGCTATTTTTATTCCACCTTTTTTATTTTTATGGACAACCTTTTGCATAGTGGTTTTCTTAAAAATTCCAACGTATAATTTTATTAAGACTTTTCTTAACAAATTCTTTTTCTACTCTATTTTCTATCACGCTTATCATTATTTACTTTTACTTTTACTTTTACTATTAGGTGTTTTTTTTTTATGGACAACCTTTTGCATAGTGTTTTA
This sequence comes from Taxus wallichiana var. yunnanensis, assembly GCA_018340775.1. Taxonomy (NCBI): domain Eukaryota; kingdom Viridiplantae; phylum Streptophyta; class Pinopsida; order Cupressales; family Taxaceae; genus Taxus; species Taxus wallichiana. The sequence continues at coordinate 171,184,102 of CM031235.1, forward strand.
AAACTTTAACTAAAAGTTAAAATATTATAATTGTTTATGTTTAAACAAAACTTATGTTATATCGGACCATGGATTTTTAGAAATGTGGTTAGAATTAAATGGGTTACATACCATGAAGGGGGTGTAGGGCCCGATTTAAGCTTTACCCAATGTTTACCAACCACTCTCACTTTTATTCCCACCAAGAATTAAGGGTATTAATTAATTTAAGACCAATATTATAGGGTGAGAGGTTAGTGCATGATTTAGGGGATGGTTTAAGGAATAAGTTTATTATTTATTCACATTTAAATAGTTTATATAGATGAGAATATATGGTGAAGGTGTCATAATTTAATTTGCTTGGTTAAATTCTTTCTTCTCTTTAATCAATGATTAATCCCAAATGGTCAATCATATACTTAGTCATTTTGTCTCATTATCCTATTAGCTTTAATATTCCTCATTTCATTAATTTACTAACACATACTAGAAACTAAGAAAAGACTTGCACACTAAGGTAATTAAATGGCCCCATTCATTCATCTACACATACCCTTAAATTTTAAATAAAAACATTTATAAAAATATATTCCTACAAACAAAGGTAGGGTTGATCCTCAACCCTTAGATCAAACCAATCTTGGCCATTAGATCCTAGGGTTTCAAACTAACCCTAAAAATCCTTATGAATTCTTATTAAAACCTTTCCTTTATTCTATTCTTCTCATTTGGTCTATTTTCTTTTGTTAAAATTACAGGTTGGAGAGAAGGAAGCCATGGGAGCAAGAGAGGAAGCAAGGTTAAGCTTAGATTTGTTTAGATTGTAGATTTATCATTGTAGTTCTTTCATTCAAGGATTGAAGGGGTTTCCACTCCAAATCTGGAGTTATTACCCATTGTATTTGTATTTTGGGGTTCTTTATTTGGGGCAAACCCTACCCCCATTAACATAAATTAAAAAGAGTGATTTTAATTTACCTTTTGAAGATTTTATTGCTTAAAACCATGAGATTTGCCATTGTTTTATTGTTGGGGAAGTCTTTAGTAAATTTTACATGCTTAAAATTTTATTTATTACAAGTTAGAAATTTTATAGACGCAGTAACTAGAAATTTATGCCGTAAGTGACAGGATCGCCACCCAAAACAAAGTTATTTGTCATGGGACCTCTGCCCCCCACGGGTGAAGAACCATGAATCACCGCCTTACGGAGTAGTGGTTCGAGACCGCCGTCTTGCCTGAGCGGAAGTTACAAGACCGTCACCCTATACAGGACAACGGTCATGTTCCTTAGGAACAAAACCTTCAAACTCGAAAATTTCAGAAAAACTAAATGTTACTAAAAGTTGCTAAAATGCATTCTAAGCTTAATTTTGTACATATAGAGTTTCAGTTTTGAAATTTAATTCTATTTTTTCATTCTTAGTTAAAATTACTTATTTTGAAAGCATTTCTTGTTCAATAGAAGCAATAACAATGAATCATTTTTTCAACTAATTTTCTTTCAATTCCTAAAGTAAAAAGATCTAAATCTACTTCTAGTATTGTTATTTTTCCTTACTCTAACAAATGCAACATTTCAATTATAACAACATACTTCAAATTTGTAGTCTTTTTTTTTCCATTTTCACTTTAACTTAGATGTTCAAAATAACTATAACACTTTATTCTATGTTCAAGTTTTTCATGAATGCATTTTTAACATCTTACAACTTCTATATTTCTTCTTTCTTACAATAAAACTTTCAACTAAACTATTACACAAGCTTTCCATTTTTAATCTTTTCTTTCCATGATTATTACAATGTCTTCCACTTAAAGTGGGAAATAATACAAGAATGTAATCTAAAATAGTAATACATTATTACAAATCTTCCACCTTGAGTGGGAGGAATAAGAAGGCTTAATCACAAGGAAGGATTTCTTGAAGGCACCAACAAAGCTCCTACTTTCACACCACCAACAAGAGAACTCCACCATGCTTCATTTGATCACAACAAAAGGGGGAGAGGCAACACTCTCCACCCAACCAAGAATTCCAATGAGGAGGAGAAGCCATCCTCCTCATTGGCCCCGAGCCCCAACCACATTGCAATGGAAAATAGATTCAACTCATGGCAACAAACAAGCTTCCACATCACAATCCAAGATTTCACAACCATACCAAAACACAAACAACTCAATGCTTCAATCACAAAAAAATATATATATATATATATATACAAGGATTCAAATGCAAAATCCAAAGGAGCAAGAACCTATGGGAGGTCACTTATGCCTCCCAATGGGAAATGAGTGCCCACCTTAAAATCCTCCAATAAACATCTCAAAACCCCTTATTCCTCCCTCAAGAACCTCTTATGCCTCCCCCATTCTCTTATGCCTCCCTACAATCTCTTATGGCTCCCTCAACAAAATAACCAAGTAAGAAATGCAAGCAATTTATTGTCCAAGGTGGGGCACTCAACCCAAAATCCCTCCAAAACATGAAATAAACTCTTATGCCTCCCTACATGAAAGCTCCCCATAGTCCCCTCCTACACCACACTTAGGCAATCTACCCAAGCACCCAACAAACATTCCAAAACACTCAAAAAAAACACATATGCATACAAAATAAAAGAAAACATTTAACAAGAGTTTAGCTCCTACCTTTCCATGGTAGAGCTTGATCCAAGAGCCATACACCAAGCTTCTTCAAGCCCAAAAAAACACCAAGAATCTCCAAAAATCCAAAAACACTTCCAAAAATCCTCCAACTCCTAAAATGTAAGAAAACACAAGAATGAAGTAACTCCCAATCAAGCAAAAGAACTTGATTAAATAGAAAAGGGAGAGAAGATGGTGAGGTGGCTCCATGTAGGATGCCACATCACTTATCCTCAACTCCACCTCAAAATTCAAACTTCAAACTCCAAAGCACAATTAATAAGTGGGTGAAGAAATGACATATTACTCGCACACACAATTTAAGCCCATACCTCCTAAGGACAAAATTAATTACAAGAAATAAAGTGCACTCAACATTTTACCTTTTTGTCTTCCCAAAACACCTAATGGGGTCTAATTTTGACCCCCCAACCCATAAGTAGGTTTGGCATAGAAATTTAAGAGGTGTGGGAAAAGTTTGACTTGTCCCACAAGCTTCCAAAATTGGCCTCTAAGGCCAAATTTGAATTTTCATGAAGGGGTAGAGTGTAAAACACTCAAGATCCCCAAGTACTCAACTTTCAACACAAAATCCAAGAGAAAATATAATATAATAAATGAATTCCTTTCGTCACATCTATAATTAGTTTAGGACAAGATTAATTTAGCTTTAATTAAGACACTACAACCCATTAATAATAAAGGGTAAAATACATACCCCAAATTCCAAATAATTAATACAATGAATTACATCACTAAAATCACATACTAACATCAATTAAAGGGAAAATAAATAAAAGACAAAACATAACCCCTTGGTCACAATTTCCCCCTAACAATAATTCCAACACACACACAAATACATGTTGCCATG